>JAEBDU010000001.1:4780364-4909530 GCA_016802625.1 Heliconius numata | reverse complement strand
TTTTTTTTTTTTTTTTTTTATGGTAAAAGGACAAGGCAAACGAGCGTTAGGGTCACCTGATGGTGATCACCGCCGCCCACGACCCCGTGCAGCACCAGAGGAGCTACAGGTGCGTTGCCGGCCTTTGAGGTGGAGATAGACGCGCTTTTTAAAGGTACCCATATCGTACCAACCTGGAAATACTGCCGCGGGTAGACCGTTCCACAGTTCGGTGGCGCGTGGAAGGAAATTTCTACGAAACCGCACAGTAGTGGAGTGCCACGTATCCAGATGGTGTGGATGATATTTAAGTTTGTGACGTGCTGTGCGGTTAGAAAATTCGGCGGCAGGTAACAGTTCAAACAGTTCTTCAGAACACTCACCATGATAAATGCGATAGAGAACGCACAGCGAGGAGACGTCTCTACGCAGAGCCAAAGTGTCAAGCCTTTCACAGCTTACTGGGTCCTTAATGATTCGAACAGCTCTACGTTGTATGCGATCAAATGGGTCAAGCTGATACTGGGGTGCACCAGCCCAGAGATGAGAACAGTACTCCATATGTGGCCGAACCTGGGCCCTATATAGGGCCAATCGGTGTTTTGGCGTGAAGTACCGTCTCGCTCTATTGATGACCCCCAGTTTCTTCGAGGCCAACTTGGCCTTGCTTTCCAGATGATCGCGATACTGGCAGTCACTCGAAACATTAAGGCCCAATATACTGATACTGGGCGCGGCTGAAAGGGGAGTGTTCTGAAAGACTGGCGATACGATAAATGGGGTTTTTTTTGTGGTTAACGCGCAAACCTGTGTCTTCAGGGGGTTAAATTGGACCAGGTTCTTCTCACCCCATGAAGAGACATTCTCGAGGGATGCCTTAACAGAAGACACAAGTTTATTTCGGCACTGTTCAGCGTTTTCCCGAGAAAGACTTGCGCGGCCGGAGTAAACAGCGTCCACCGTGCTGTCATCTGCATAGCAATGAATGCTAGAATCTTCCAGCATGTCATTGATATGCAGAAGAAACAGCGTGGGGGACAGCACGCAGCCTTGGGGAACGCCAGCGTTCACGGGCATATGTTTGGAGCAAAAACCGTCGACAGCGACCTTGATGCTGCGCCCAGTGAGAAAGCTGGCGATCCACCTGCATAAGTTCTCGGGAAGCCCATAGGATGGAAGTTTAGCAAGGAGCGCCCCATGCCACACTCGATCAAAGGCCTTCGCCATGTCCAAACTAACTGCCAGGCCCTCTCCCTTGCTTTCAATAGCCGCAGCCCAACGGTGGGTAAGGTAAACCAGAAGATCACCGGTTGAGCGACCATGGCGGAAGCCATATTGACGGTCATTAATCAATCGGTGATCCTCTAGATAAACCAAGAGCTGGCTATTGATGATGCTCTCCATGACTTTTGAGAGTAGGGAGGTGATGGCAATAGGCCTGTAGTTAGATGGATCGGAACCATCGCCCTTCTTCGGGATCGGGTGGATAAGAGCGCTCTTCCATGAATCTGGGACTACGCCGACTGAGTAAGAGTGCCGAAACAAACGCGTTAGCACCGGTGTCAGCTCAGGAGCACAAGAACGAAGCACTAAGGGGGAGATGCCATCTGGCCCGCTCGACTTATGGATGTCCAAAGAGGACAGAGCTCGCCTTACAGCTTTTTGGCTGAACTTAACCTCAGGCATTGAGCTCTGGCACCGCGGGATGGTCGGTGGCGTTGATCCTTGGTCATCCAAAGTCGAGTTCGAGGCAAAGAGAGCGCCCAGGAGATCGGCTTTCTCCTTCGCCGTATGGACCAAGATGTCATTCCCCTTGCGTAAAGGCGGAAGTGAAGGCTGGCTGAAGTTGCCGAGTGCCGCCTTTGAGAGCGCCCAAAACTGGTGAGTTCCGGACGGGTAGCTCTCAAGCTTCTCGCCGATTTTGGCGATATGCTCGGACCTTGCTTTGGCAATTTGCCGCTTAAAGGACCTAGAGGCCCGGTTATACTCTCTTTTTGAGGTTTTCACCTTCGGATCCTTAGTAACCAGTGCCTCGGCCCAGATTTGATATGCCTCGCGTTTGCTAAGGGCAGCGAGTTTGCAAGACGTATCAAACCAAGGCTGTGACTTGCCACCGATGGGCACTACAGTGCTAGGAATATAAAGTTCCATGCCCTGCAGAACCACGTCGGCAACAGCAGCGGCACAGGTACTAGGATCATCAGAAGAGAAACAAACCGGCCCCCAGGGATAAGATGAGTAAAATGTACGCATCCCATCCCAATCTGCTGACTTGTAGTGCCAGACATAGTACACTCGGTTAAAGTTGGGTGTAGTAAATATTTTGAATTTAATGTTTGGCAAAAACACGGCATTTTATTGAAAACCGATGCAGGTATGTTTCAATCTTAAACTGTAATTCACAGAAGGGTTACTCATGATTACATTACAGAAAAAAAAATGAAAAAAAAGTAATATTTGTAGTCTTAGGACTTGAAAAATCATCACAGGGTGTCGGTTTTTCCGATATTTTTTAAAATCAATATAATATGAAAAATACACGACAAAGATTTTTTTTCATATTTTTCTCATAACTGTCACGACTTGGTCTATCACTTGTTTTCGTTTTATCGTTGACTCCTGGGACATCCTGTATATATCTTGCCGTATCCCACTCATAGTAGGGTTAGCAGAGGGAACCTGGGAACATAATGTTAAGATATT
The DNA here is from genome assembly GCA_016802625.1 of Heliconius numata. Classification (NCBI taxonomy): domain Eukaryota; kingdom Metazoa; phylum Arthropoda; class Insecta; order Lepidoptera; family Nymphalidae; genus Heliconius; species Heliconius numata. The sequence continues at coordinate 4,906,848 of JAEBDU010000001.1, read as the reverse complement.
CCGTTCCATTACGATATTTCCATTCCCTACTTTTCGCTGAATTCTGGGGACATTGCGTGTTGAGTGGCGAACTTAACGTTGCACGCAATTTCATTTAACTTTTTATTTTTCTATCAATTTGTTTTATTAATATTTAAATTGTTTCTAAATTGACCAGTATTAAAATTCAATAAAACTAATTACTTACCACCAATATAAGGGCCACCAATATAATTAATATTACCATAAATTTTATTGAAACAAGGACATAAAATTATATCGTCTTGTCGCATACTGGGGTTTATATTATTTTTCAAATAATATGGACCAAGTGATAAATAGGAAATAAAATATTTAACATTTTCATTTCTTTGCTCTGGTATCGATGCAAAGCGCAGCATTGAGTCCGTCACTCAACACGCACATGTCCCATTTTATTAAATATTTTTTGGACATCGTCACATCTCCAAATTGTCATTTTTTGGACAGCTGTATTTTTTTAGCTTAACATTTCCTAGATGGCGGTTGACAAACAGAACCTTGTGTTAATGCACTCCATTCTCCGCTTTTCACTTAAATTTAATTTATGACATATTGAGTGATGAAATTCAAAGGCGCGCACTCAATTTTTTTAAAACTTAATTAATATATCGTAGGTATATAAGAAATATAACTTACTTTGTACCAAATATCAATACTTCTGTTATTGTATTTTTGGAGCAAATTAATTGTAACAAAGACCCATGGGTATGTAGAAGGGCATGACTTTTGATGTCAACATTTAATGAGCCTTTTTGATTTAAAAATTTACTAAAACTCAGAGGAGAGGTTTTGTTTCTTCCTAAAAACATTATTTCAGACAGGCACACATTGACTATAAATAAAAGTAATACATGTCACATATATTTTTATTTAAAAAATATTTCTGGACGGATTCTAAAGATATTTATACAATATGGTTCTTAATATCTTAACAATTATAATAATTAATACAAGAGTTAAAATCAAAATACTATTAACTTACATATAGTAAAAGTTAAAATATTTCATAAAAAAAGATTCAATAAGTCAGTTCAGATAAAAAAATTGTAAACAACTTAATTAGTGCAATAAAACACCTTTTAACTAATGACATAATGTTATAATGTAATCTTTAGCAGCATCATAACTCCTAATAAAAGTCCTGTAACTGCTTTATTTGTGTCACTGCCACTCTGGAACAAAGATCTTTTGTTAATAATCTTACGCTGCAATAGTTTATTTTTAAGTCAGTTTCCATTGAATGCGCAAAAAAAGCAATGAAATTAATATTTTTATAAAGATACACAAAAGTAAAATATTACATTATAACAACTTATTTAAATTTACTGTTTGTTACAATATTGTAATTTGTTATGTTACTGTTTAGAACAATGTGAAACTGATAAAAACAAGTTACAATTGTATTGATTTTATATAATAATTTTGATATTCACAATAATTTTAATAAAAATGTAATCAACCTATTTATTTAATTAAAATATATTGTTGAAAATAAATTTATAGAACTACTATCAGAGGACACTACAAAAATAATGCTTCAGGTGGTTGATAATTCAAGGTATCCTTTCAGACTTGAACAGTAAAGTGAGAGGTCCTTTAGAATAATTATTAGAATTTATGAGTTACAATGTACATGTATTTTGTACTGGTAAGAAATAGAAGTTTAGTAAAATCCTTGAGGTTTTTGATTTCCTTACACAACAATGTAACAAACAAAAGCACTTTTTATATATTTCGTTCATTGTAGAATATATTACAAACTAGCGGGCGCGCACACCTTCGCTTGCGTATTTAGGGGTGAATTCTAATATACCATGAAACATGTGTTCAATTAAATACTTTTAATAGTCTGAATTTCAAATTTTATAAAAATTGGTCCCAATTTAAAAAAAAACTATACATACTTTCAACCCCTTATTTGCACCCTTAGGGGAAGAATTCTAGAAAACCATGAAACATATGTTCAATTAAATACTTTTAAGAGTCTGAATTTCAAATTTTATAAGAATTGGTGCAGATTTAATTTTTTTTCCATACAAACTTTCAACTCCCAATTTGCACCCTTAGAGGGAGAATTCTTGAAAACGATGAAACATGTGTTCAATTAAATACTTTTAAAAATCTAAATTTCAAATTTTATAAGAATCGGTGCAGATTTAATTTTTTTTCCATACAAACTTTCAATCCCTTTATCCCCCCTTTAGGGTTAAAATTTTTCAAAATTCCTTCTTAGTGGATGTCCAGATTACAAAAGTAAACATCTGTCCAAATTCCACATTTCTACGCACAGCGGTTACAGCTGTGAGTGCGTCTTACCTCAGTCAGTGAGGACAAGTCCTTTTATATATATAGATTATTACAACATTTTCCTTTTAACTTATAAAATAATACTTGTAAATGTTGCACTTGAACAAATATTTTTTATTACTTTCATTTATATTTTATGTAATTTTCATATTGTTGTTGTATAACAAAGTTGTTTGACCAATATTTAACTTACAATAATATAATAATTACATCTGTCCCCTTGACAGCAATCTGAGCAAACCCAGTCTTGATACCAAATATGAGTACACAATGGCATGTAGCGCTGTCTAGTTACTGCACATTCTGTCTTATTAGAACATCTTTTGGATATATAATACTGTTTTTTCGCTCCTTGTGACCAGTATGGGGTAGATCCCCACTTAATTTCAGTAAGACAAACATCTTGATTATATTCACAAGTCTTTATAGTTTTAATACATTTTTCGTTGTTGTCTTCTTGTGAATCACATACATAGCATTCAAGACATTTTACTGCAATAAATATAATTACTGAGATTAATAAAAATATAATTGTATTTTTATATCACTTTCCTCATATTAATGATTACCTCGTATTACACATGAAAGTAAAAACAATATAAAAAGTTCTATTTTCCTGTGAGCAGTCATATTAAATTAAAAGTTGAAAGATAAGAAATATTGTACTTTTCCTAAATAAAATAATTTCTGCTCTTTGATTTTTATTCGTACTTTGTGTTAAATTTCTTTTCGGGTGTGGCAAATACCCAACGGTAGACAAACAAACCAAACAACAATTTCGAATTGAAGTATGTATTCCTTTCCGTCACTTTACGTATAGATAATATCTGGTGCAAGGATAATAAAATCCAGATAATATAAGGTATAAATAATTTTTCAGAATTATAAATAGATTTTAATCTAATTAATACAATACAAAATAACCTTTCCCATATTTTTAAATTGTCATGTACTTAATTGAACAAAATACGTTTTCTAAAAAAAAATTTGCTTTTGCACTATTTTTATTAGTTTTAACATTTTAAAAAAAGTAAAATGGGATCAATAGAAACATTTGTATATTGAAACTTTTTTTGACAATTTTTTGACCTTAAATATAAAAACATTTTATATTAAATTCTTTAGTTAGATACTTGCGATAGCATATTTGACATGGCGCTTATAACTTATTAGGATTAAGGAGGGTCTGGCAGGACGTTAAAAGAATGCTAAGTATCTGGCAATGGATAGCATCATTTCTAATATTATTTCCAAGAAAAAAAAATAAGCTTTATAATTTAACGAAAGATATGTAGGTAAAGTAACCAACACCCAAACTCCATTTTCCCTAATAGTACTTATCGGTGCATAAGAACTTTTTAGCTTTATAACGTAACAAAGGTCTTGCTTACTTTGGATCTTAATCCATAAAAGCCGTAGATGGTATAAAGTGTTATTATCTGTATAACAGTTTACTGTCCACGTAGTGAGCACAGTGCATTTTATATCTGTACTCCAAGAACCAAGACAAGACACATTTGTACTGTCAAAAACATATGTCAATAATGTAATTGATTTTGTTTTTTAAATTAAATTTTAAGTTACATGATATTTAATAAAATAAAGTAGTAATTCAATTGAAAATTACGACGTAAATTTTAAATTCATATACATGGAAGGGATTTTGTGGAAATGGACAAATTATTGGAATGGTTAGTAAAAGTGAAAGTATTATAATAAATAAGTACTTTAATTTATTTATTGGTAATGTACTTTCCAGGTTGGCAAACCAGATGGTTCGTTTTAGAGAATGGCATATTATCGTACTATAAATCGCAAGAAGAAGCAAATCAGGGGTGCAAAGGTTCTGTAAAAGTATCTGTTTGCCAAATAAATGGTATGATATATATTTATTTTGTTTTTGCTCCTATTTATTTTATTAATAATTAAAGTAAAAGTGTAATTATAATTATTTACAGTCAATAATATTGACAATACTCGACTAGATTTAGTTATACCTGGACAACAACACATGTATCTTAGAGCTCCATCTCCTCAAGACAGACAAAAATGGCTTGTAGCGTTAGGAAGCGCAAAAGCTTGTGTTGATGGGAATGTTGATTTAAAAGGTTTGTTATTTTAGATGTTTGAAATTTTATATTTTTTCTCATTCATATTGGAGTGTAGCTCAACATTGCCCTTTGCCTCAACACCAGACTGAAATTTAAATATTTGATTTTCTTAAATGAGGATCGAACTCACAACTTGTATTGTTTACAGTCACAATGTGCCACAACTGGTCTCAATATGCAGGTATATATATATATAAAAACAGTTTTGTTTTTGCTTGTATCATGGAGTAGGCAAAGGAAACTTTTCAAGATATTGCATGCAGAGTGGCAAAACTCAAGTTCAGACTTTAGCTGCCAGAGTGGGGAAATAAAAATAAATTAGATATAATCATTTCCCTGAAGAGAAGTTGAATCCACATTTAGCATATTTATAGTCATATGCTGTCTAATTAACATAGTGGCCTTTTAAATATATGTATATTATGATATTTGCTTATATTTGCATTCAATAAAATTTTCAGCTCTTGGTAATGAAGATTCCATAAGCCATAAAAAATCTGAATTGCACTTATACTGTGATTTATTGATGCAACAAGTTCATGCTGTGAAAAGTGCAGCTACAGCAGAAGGAGGTCCTGAGATACAGGTAAAAATATAATGTTAATTAAGAATGCCTACTAGAAATTTAAGTTATTAAATTATTATTATATATTAAATATTAATACATTTAAGTTATTTTCAATAATGTAATATGTTATCTCAATATTCTAGCCTACATTATATTATTGAAAAATAATACTTAAGCCAGTGTGAGTAAAACAAAATTTCCAGTATTGGAAAAAGGTGCAAAAAGGGAGGAATACATTATATATGGATATCATTGTATATGGATTTTTCTAAAATAAAATAATTGTTTTTAGAAAATTGAAGATGCTTCGAGTCTTTTAACTGCAACTTGTGACACATTTATAAGAACTCTGGAGGATATTATGAAACTTGCTAACAATCCTGGAGCCAATCCGAACATCTATGAAATGCCAGTTCCTAATTTAGCTGTTACTAAAAATAATGCTAACTCTAATAAGACTTTTAAAATTAATGTTACCAGATCTTTGTCTCAAGAAAACAGATGAGCAGCAAATGTATTCCTAATTTTTTTTTAATTATATTTCGTAGTAACATATGGCTTGTAAATAGTGATTGAAAGAAATTTATCAATGAAATATATCTTTATACATGTGATTAGGTTGACATATTTGTATTTGAGTTATAATCTAATATTTTTGTTTAATATTACTGCTTAATATTTTTTTTATTTTCTGTGATAAATCTGAAGTCTATATGCTAAAATAGCAATATTTATTTTAATTAGTTGTAATTATTTTTTCTGAAGTACTTGATCTGTTATTTAAGCAATTTAGGTGTGATTTGTACTTAATTGTATATAAAAAGAAATGTAACTAGTACATTGTTGACTACATTCCTAGTTTTATTATAGTCATTCCAATTGCAGTATTTTTACTTTTGTGAAAAATAAAAGTATTTAATATAAATATTTTTTATTATTATTAACTAGTCCACATTACATCACAATGTCACCATAAGGGTTCACCAAATCTTTTAACTGTTTTTTCTTGTGCATCCAGCTCCATACCAACTTTTTTCCTCATATAGAAAATAGTGCAATCTCTATTTGTACAGAGTACTTCTTCATGTAGACTACCCTGACATCTTTGACATTCAGTCCAAAGTCTTGAGAATTTTTCTTGGAGTTGTCTTACTTTAAATATCTCTGTAATGTATAATTGACCTTCCTTTTCCAGGCAATGATTACACAAGGCTTTTTTAGTGTCATTAGGCATAACTGTTTTACATCCTATACATTTTTCCTTTTTCTTTGTAAAAGCAGCTAAGGCCCCAACTTTTGATGTTACCATGGATTTAGTCCTTGTATGTTCTCCTTTAAGGAGTAGAGATTCTGCTTTTTCTCCGAGTATTGGTTCAAATATTCTTAAAAGGGGTTTTGATAATTGATTCTCAAGGTAATAATTAAAATCAATTGGTACACTGTTTTCTAAAACATAAATTGGGTCTTCTGCTTTCATATAAGCAGGTGTATTTTTTGCAGCACAACATAGCACATAAGGGACTCGGTCACCAAGTTTTGGAGCAGTACCTGCATCGCGTTTCTTCATTTTATTAGCTAACTCAACATGAGCTTGTTTGGCTGCATAGTCATTTTTAGTTAACTCTTTCGTAACAACAAGTTGAGATATATCAATGCGATTACAAAGGAGATCAGCTATTATCTGCTTAGCATAATTCACTGCCCCATCAGGATCTCTGTCTATAAGTAGTTTCTGCAAACAAGTGCTCATCATGTTAGATACAAGAGGGCAGTTATCCCTTCTCACAGTTTCTATGCCTTTACAATCCATTTTATCATATTTTTCTGGCCTTGTGAAGTAAAGGCCCGCATATCTCTTTTTATTAATAAGTAAATAAGGATAGTAAACCTTTTCAAATTCAAGCTTAATAGGTTTCACAAATTTAGATGTAACAAACTCAGCTGCCTCCCTGCCCAATTCCATACTTTCTTCCAAAGTTTTAACACCAAATTTAACCATTACAGAATCAGTATCACCATAAATAACAATGGCATCTTCTTTATAACCATTTGCTTTCGTATACTTTTTTTCAACTTCCGATTTAGTAAATTCTATCATAGTTCTTCCATAAGCTGTGACACTGCCAGAAATTTCTAAACATGGAAGTTTACCTACTTGAGCTCCAGTAAAACCATAAACTGAATTAGCACTCATTTTCAAAGCTAATTGTCTACCATCTAATACAGATCGTTTTAAGGGATCTTTCTCTTCTTTTAAATCTGCTTTTGCTTTTTTTCTAGCTGACAATAGTGATTCTAAAATTTCAGGTAATAATCCTTTTCTAACATTTGATTTGACAAACATATTATTAGAAGGTGTCATTGTTACATTTGCAGAATTTAAGTTAAGCTCTTTTTGCAAGTTAGGAGGCACTAATGTTGTATAACATAAATTATGAGCCATCATGATACTTGGATATAGGGATGCAAAATCTAAAGTTGATATAGGGTCAGCATAATATCCCTTTTTTGGTTCAATAACAGTGGCTCCTTCAAATTGATCATCTGACCCTTGTCCGTGATGAACAGGCATCAAGTATCCTGATTCTTTGGCTTTACGTAACAATTGACTAACAACTTTTATTTGTTGACCTCTAGTCAGTAAACAGAGTAATGGAACACCTGTCACTCTAGCCATTTCCATGTAATTTATAATACACATCAATTTATTTAAAAGTTTTAATGGTAAATATGCATCTTTTAAACAATACATGGCTAATCTTCTCCTAGTTTGCTCATTTTCATTTTGTAAATCAGTAATAATGCTGTGATGAACATCTTCTTTTTGCTCTTGAAGAAAATGATAACAAACCGCATTCAAAGTATAGGATCTTAATTTATAATCTCTAACAAGTACAAGTAACAAATCAAAGGGCACTCTGCCTTCAAAATTAATGCTCTTATTTTCTCTCCTTCCCATTTGCTTTGATTGTAAAACTGTATCTTTGATAACAGAACGTATATTTCTGATTCTACCCAAAAAGTCAAAATTTTCAACTTTTAAATGTTTTGCTCTATTTATGAGATAAGGCCAGTCAAAATTATTTATGTTATAGCCTGTTATGATATCTGGGTCAACCTCACGAAAGAAGTCAGACCATTTACTTAACATTTCTTGTTCTGTTTGAAAACTCATTACTTGAGATCCTACTATAGGAGCACATGTATTAAGTGTAAAAACATTTCGTAAATAAGGTTCAGGTTCTCCCTGCCTTATGACCATTGTTGCAATTTGAATTACAGGATCCTTGTCTGGTTCTGGAAAAACACCTTTTCTACCAGCACATTCAATGTCAAAACTTAATATTCTAAATGGGGCAACCTTTAACCATTCTCCCTCAGGTTGATGAGCTATAAAAGCATCCCAAGCAACGTCAACCTCTATTTGACATCTAGTTTCTGGTTTTAAAGTACTGTGTCTTGATCTCACAGTCCACTTTCCTATAGGTAGCTCAATCCAACTACAACCCACCACTGCAGTATCAACCATAAATCTTATGTCAAAGTCAATATTAGTTTCATAAAAAGATGGATCTGCTAAGCCAAATGAAGGTGGCTGTCTTTCAATAAGTCTTTTAGCTGGTGCAATAAGTTTAGGTAATGCAACAGATATTTTTGCAAGAGTAATTTCATTATCACCTTTATAATACATCAATGATTTAGCTTTTACTAACTTTACTTCTAAAACAGTTTCCCTAATGTTATCCTTATTGGATCGCAAATCTTCTAATATAGCTTTGTTTAAGTTAGTTTTCAGCTCATGACATGAAGATTCTCTAAAATTTAATGGTACAGTAACAAAAAAGTAAGGAGTAAATCCATGAACATGACAGCAAATAGAATTTCCATTGACATTTACACCATACATTCGCATTATTGGGACTGGACCCAACTGGGATCCAGGCATTCCTGGTAATGGTTGACCGCTGTAGTGATCAATATCAATCTGTTGAAAAGTTAATGAATTTTTACTTGGTTCTAAATCAGAAACGTTAGGTCGTGACCACTTCATATCTGTAGTTTGATTCTCTGGCCCTTCGCCGTAAATTTGACGTACTTCAAATTCGCATTCCATTCCAGCCAGTTGATCTTCAAAACTACTTGGTACATCATTGTCGTCATCATCATCATTAGATTTAAACTTTTTAGGTGGAGGTCCTCGGAATGGTTTTTTGTTATTCATTTTGTAAAAAAAAAACAATTTAATATTAACAACAATTATTAAACGATAATTTAGTTGTGTTTTCCCGCCAACAGCTTCACTTCAATCACTAAGCAAACGTATTTAAAGAACATTCAACTTTTCTTCGTTAGTTAATACCTTACAGGTATGTTTTTACAATTTTTATATTTACTAAAAACGAAATGAGGTAATTTGAGAATATCTTTAATAAAAAATATAATTTCTTTAAGCTCGGAAATTTTAAACAGCAACTTTTGACAGTTATGTATTAAAACTCGAAAGTGTGAACCATAGATAATAGAGAACTGACAGCGATAAAATCGATTAGTCACACCAAAAAAGTCGATTTTTTCTTTCAATCCAGAAGATTGTAAATAAATTCATTTCATGAAATATTAGTGGAACCCATCTTATATTCTATAATCTATATCATTAAAAAGTATCTTCATTTGTTTGGTTCGGATCGGTCGGTTAAAATTTCGATATAAAATGTTGTTAGAAATCAGAAGTGAAATATATTTAAAAAACGCTACTAAGGTACAAAATACCTGTTAGCACATCAGAAGTGGGTGGTAGTTAAAGCTTAATATTATCTACGGTCTCTAAATGATGTGGAGCATGGAGCAGCGCCTGGGACTTGCAACAGATGTAGGCTAAAGGGTACCATATATATATATATCAACGCCTTGCCTGCTCCAGCCCGTTTAATTATAAATAGGTGTTAACCACATGTATAATTAAAATAACAGTTAATTAATCAAATAAATAATTGTCCAAATAATCGAGTCCGCCCACAATATAATATTATTGTAACAAAAAAAAAATCACCTTGTTAATTCAGTGATTTTTAATCATTATTATAAAGTGATAACAGTAACATAATCTATATATATAAAATCGAAAGGTTACTCACTCATCACGAAATCTCAGAAACTACATGTGCTAGGAATCTGAAATTTTGCATAGGAGTTACTTATAGGACTTAGGTGCTCGCTAAGACGGGAATTTGCAATATTCGACTTCTAAGGCGGTGTTTTTGGGGTTGAAAGTTTGTATGAAACTTCGTTACTACAAATGCTAGAAGTCTCAAATTTTGCATAGACGTCACTAGGACGTAGCCATGGAGACAGAAATTAATAATAACATAGTTCACGCGGGTGAAACCGCGAGCGGGCCGACCTATTTGATGACAATTGTCTAACTAAAGATTGCGGATTACTTTTGTCAGGCGGTTAAAGGTTAAATGCCTGACGAAAGAAATCCGCAAATATTTTAACATATTCCTTGTTTTATCAGTCAACGGTAAAACAACGGTAAAAAAGCAATCCTAATATTTGTAAATTAATACCTATTTAAGTAAAATGAGGTCTATGTTTAGCAGTAGACAAGTACAAGCTGATGATCCTATATCCTATCCTATATAATGCCTATTTATGTGTAAAAAATAAGATATTCCGAGTATTTTTTTAAATTAACGTCTTTAGCTTTTGTTCAGTGAATTTAGTAGCTATCTCGTAATATATTTTTTTACTTGGCTGGCACCGATTTCAAAAATTACGGATTTCAAATATTCATTACAAGTAAGTATCAATTATTAAATCTATATATATAAAAGGACTCCTCCTCACTGACTGAGGTAAGACGCACGCACAGCCGTAATCGCTGATGGGAGAAACGTGAAATTTGAACAGAAAAATTTTAACCCTAAAGGGGTAAAATAGGGGTTGAAAGTTTATATGGAAAATAATATAAATCGGCACCGATTTTTTAAAATTTGAAAATTTTTTAAAAGTATTTAATTAAACACGTGTTTCACGGTTTTTTAGAATTTACCCCCTAAGGGCGCCAATAAGGGGTGAAAGTTGTATGGAAAAATCTTTAAAACGCCACCGATTTTTATAAAATTTGAAATTTAGACTTTTAAAAATATTTCATTGAACACATGTTTCGTGGCTTATTTTAATTCACCCCTAAGGGCAAATAAGCGGGCGAAGCTGCGCGCGTCTGCTAGTTTATTATATATCTATTTCCATTCCTTATTTCCGTTTTTGTTTATGTGTGCACATATCGATATAGTTTTGAAGTAAGTTTAATTTTTTTATTATAAATTTTAATTGCTAATTCCAGTAAGCATGGCGTTAGATTCCGCCACCCACCAACTCCTCAAAATTATGTCTCTAAACTTCAATGAAAACGTGTAGCAAATGGAATGCTTATAAAGTCCACGCGAGTAAAATTGCGGGCGGTCTCTAGTCAATAACAAATTGTGAGTACGTATCTAAATGACACATATTTAGCCAGACTGGCGCCTACACGAATGTCGAGCTGCTGACAGAAACCGCAAGTGGGAACTTAGATTTGTCATTGCTTATAAAAATAATTGTAAATCTTAGTTACAAAGAATACTTATTACGCTTAGGCTATAAATAAATCTAAAAGTAGAGTTAGAGTAAAAGTAAAGATACTAATTATATTAGGTATTGTGTAGACAATATGTCGTCTACCGATTGTTGCAAAATCACAACTTTTCAGGAAAAATAAAAAAACTGTTTTTTTACCTGTTATTCGAAAAATAATGGTATTATAATGAACATTCAGGACTCCTATGAAACCCATTTTTTTACGCTACCATTACTTTTTAAAAATTACATAGGGTTAGGTAGTAAACAGTGGCCCAATAGTACCTATTAGAATATATATAGGAGACTTTTTATTACAAAAATATGTTTTTAAATATCATCCTTTTGGGTATAATATAAATTATTTTAAAGCGAGTGAACCAGTGTGACGACATTAGGCTCAAGCTCTAGTATTAAATATGATGCATATCGACGATGGCGACATTGAGGCGACATTAATAAGTTTTCAGAAATATGATGTTCTTATGATGACTATTGTCTGTGGTATAGGTAGGTCCTAGTCATTTCCCGCCTACGTTATTTCATGTTATAAATAGAGGCACAAAGTGAGACTGTAAACGCGACAAGATATGGGTTCGATTCCTACTCGAGGAAATGTAATATTTAATATTTTCATCAACACGCGGCGTTAAGTTCCGCCACTCAACACGTAATGCCTCCAGAATTCGGCGGAAAATGCAGAGCGGAGTCTTAACACTGGGTTCCACTAAAAAAAAATTAAAACTTATTTGGGTACTTTAGTGGTACTTATGCGACGTAATTTTATATTAACGTTCTCTTTCATATACGTCCTTACATAAAATATATAATTTTACGATACACAATAAAATCAATACTGCAATTTGCTAATTTTGTTCTAGAACAATTTACAATAAATTATTTTATATTGTAATATAAATTATATTTTGTTAATTAAAATGTTAATAGGTAAACGCAATATGTTCCACAAAGCTTAATTAAAATAAGTATGTAATTATTATAATGTTAATTTAAATAAAAATTATACATAAGTTGTTATATTCTTTTTAGCGTTAAAAGTTGGCCTGCCTTTGTCTAAAAAACAAAAAAAAGTTAGCGTTCGTTGTCTTAATACCATCTTAAATATCTGGACAGTGTAAGAAGATAAATGAGTCAGTACTTTCTCACAGTCATAATAGCTGGGCACAGGACAGTAATTAATTTATATACGCACATTGTTATTGGATAACACTTTTGTCGAAAATACAATGGCTGGCTAGTATTACTCATACAGACACATTAATATTAAAAGAAACTAGCGCATTTATATGAAAAAGTGAAAATAGAAGACTATTTTTGTCAGCTTCACATTGTATCTCGTATGTAGTAGGATAGGTAGGGGGAGCCTAGTGTTAAGACACTGCTTCTCTTCTTATGATGGCGAAACTTAACGCCGCGCTTTGCCTCAACACCAAGGGAATAAATGAAAATATTAAATATTTAATTTCTTCAAGTGGAAATCAAACCCCAAAACCAGTCGCATTTACAGCCAAACGCTTGTGCCCCTGAGCCACGACTGGCTTTACAGATGTTGTTTTTTTTATATTATTTCCATTTATTTTAAGAAAAAGAAAACGTTTTAGACGACGTGAGTTTCTATATAGATTATTGAATAAAGTCATTCATTATTAAAGTATATAATAAAAGTGAATACACAAACGGTTCGATTGTGTCGTTTTACGAGTTCGACCAGCTGCATTACTGCTATCTTTATTAGTTGCAATGACCACAGATGGAAGATAAAAGTACTCATTGACCCGGGTAAAGTCATAGGGGAGAAATGTCCGGTCAAAGAACGTCACTAAAACTCTATCCATACCTATATTATAAATTCTAAAGTAACTCTGTCTGTCTGTCTGTCTTTTACACAATCAGGCCCAAACCGCTAATTTAATTGTGATAAAATACTCATATAGAGATACTTGAGGGTCTCGGGATGAACATAGGATACTTTTTTTTCTCATATTTGTAATATTGTCGATATATACCAATATATTAAAATACTTATTAATTTGACATGCAATTTATTCCGCCATGTTAAGAACAACCACATGCGACCGTTGCTAAGCAACGATTTGCAAAGTTTGTTGTTCGAAAACGTCACCCAAAACAAGCTTGCTTAACGCATCTCTCTATTGAAAACTGAAAATAATTTCGTATATATATTTAATAAATATTCGTATAGCTCAAGCAGGCGTAGCCCCTTTGGGTCCACTAGTCATTTTATATATTCTTAAATTATTAACTTCGATTTATATTAATTAAAGTCATAAGTTCAAATACCATTGTATAAACAGATAAGTAAAATAATACGCAAAAAATACACGTACGAGTGTATAATTTTTGATACACTTTTATTACCTAAGATTATTTATATTTATTTATGAATGAAAGTAAAAGACAGTTGCAACTGTTTTTACAATTTTTAAGTGTTATTCCGCACTTAGGAAACAAGCATATAAGGAGTTCGACGTAGCTCGACGAGAACGTATGGCTTAGTCTGTCCGAGCGCTTGGACAGTTTCCAAGAAGCGCAGGTTCAAATCCCGCTACGTTAATTTTTTAATTTATTTTCTAAAAAGTACTTTATAGTTACAACTGATTTGCTTGAAAATTTACTAGTTCTTACCTAATATTTATAAACATAGCATAAATTTGATATCTTTTTTCGAAAACCTAGGATAACGATTAAAAACCTTCGAAAACGATTTAAAGCGTTTCGGTTTTATTTTTTCAAAAGATTTTATTATGGTTATTAATTAAATAATAAATAAATCAATATTTGAATTTCATCGACCGATCGCTAATTTAGCTTGTCGCTTAAATATCACATTTATGAAATTCGTCGATATAAATTTTTTATATTACAAAAACAAAACTATATATTTCAGGACGAAGTCAAACCTAAAAGGAACTTCGATGTAGGTGAGCAGTTCGATTGCAATGCGCTTATCTTATCTAGGGAATGTGCCATCCCTCGAACTCTGTAGGTTGCCACTTTAGAATGACAGTACAAAACGAAGAAAAAGAAATGTTCTTACTCAAAATCAATACAACTTATCTCATTCGCTTTGTGTATTTAACGGTTACGGCCGCGTCAAAGAGAATGTTGAAGTCATTAATTGTATTATTTTAAGTGTTTTTATTTCGCAAAATGTTAATTTGTCATCGTACAACGGTAAGCGTAAGGCACCAGTATCGTTTTACCAGTTCTTTTTGTTTACATTTTGTTTTTAGGTTTACGTTGTATCCGGCACAAAGCAGGGTAAGCAAAGGAACCTGGGAAGTTAGTGTTAAGACACTACGTCCCAATTAAGATACGTCCGTTTCACACTTTCCGCTGAATTCTGGAGGCATTGTATAGTGTTCTTTTATTCTTTAATATCTATATATTATTATTTAACTTCCTTTTGACTATTATAACAACAACATAAGTACAATGCAAAGTTATATTACAAATTAGAACACGAATGCAATTCAATTTATAAAAAATAATGGTGCTATGCAAGCGGGCAAAACCGCGGGCGGTTAGCTAGTGACAACAGAGTAATTAGCTTTCTTATCTACGTAGTAATCTACTTAGCATTTTTAATTTATTCACATAATAACATAAAACAGTTAAGATTGTTTTAATAATATATTTATTTAATGATTTATAATAGATACCTTTAATAATAAACTAATACAAGAAGCATACGAGCGTAGGTAAATTGTATGAGACAAATCAGTAAGTTGTTAGTAAAGATTGCGTCAACTGGCGCCACTAGCAGATGAGTTCTAACAGGCTCATTGGTAATCGACGTACTGTGAAACTAAAGATCAGAGGTCGATAAATAAAGGGAATCCTCCATTATCCTTGATACGAGGAAATTACAGTGGGTGTAGATATAATAATATAATAACAAGTAAATAATTAAAAGTTATAATAATTATTATAAAAAAATATTTATTAATACCGGGCGTTTGTCTTAACAAGGAGAAACAATTTAAAAAAAGAACAAAAAATTAAACTATATAATTTTTTTTTAATTTTTTTTTATAGGTACCTAGTCGTTGTAGACTGAGTGCCAAATTGGTATCAATATAGAGCGGAAAATTAAAAATGTGAATTTAAATAAATATTTAATTTCCTCGACTGGGGATCGAACTCACAACGAGTCGAGATTACAGTCACACACTCAGGCTCCTGTAATAATTTTTAATTTAATTACAATTGTACCTAATTATTGTTTTTAGCTTTTGTTTGATTATTATGTAAAGAAACATGAAAGAAAATTAATATAATGATATTATATTGTATTAAATACAAACCTTAACAGTGGCAAAGGTTCCGATAAGCTATAGCATCTTCTGATAGCTTTTGTGTAATTTACCGGATGTGCCGAGATAATAGTACTATTTGCGCTAAATATTGTAAGAATTAGTTCATTGTAACGTTCTATATGCTTCATTAATTATTGTGAATTAGTATTGTAAGTGATAAGAAACGTGATAAACAATTTTTATATAGTAAGTATCTAGTAAAAATTAATATATTAATAATAGGTACAAATGAACTAACCTTCTTAATTCAAATTCAAATTCTAAATATTCTTTATTCAAATAGGCAATTATTATAAGCACTTTTGAATATAATACTTTAAATACTTTTGCTATAATACTTTACAATAAAAATTTAAAATTTCAATTAAATGCCGATTTATGAATTGAAATTTTTAATTAATATAATTTTTAAATTTATAAGACTGTAAAAACGGATCTACAGGAAGTGACTGATATTCAAATGACTTCTTATCGAGTCACCAAGCAATGACAGAAAACAACGTGACATATCTACTAACATTTGCCCTCTGTATCATTTGTTCATTCAATTAATGATGATTAAATAAAATGACTACTTTTAAATTTGTTTCGTGCCTAATTTAGTTATGTGAATTGATAGTCAATAGAAGGTACCTTATAAATTTTGATTACCCTGTGAATAAATTTCACAAATTTAAGTTTGCAGGTGTATTTACAAGTATTGAAAACTTATATTTTTTGTAATTAACTTAACTTTTTATGAAATATTTTTGAAATTATATTTCAGAATTTTTCCTTTGTTTGTATTGTAAGTTCTCACTTCATGCCCAATTTTGTAATTGTTTTGCACCCAATAGCCTATTTTTTGATTCACGGAGAAATTCATAACTTAAATATAATTTAGCATTCCAAACTAACTAATCCCGTGCATGTTCAATTTCTAGATGAAATATATAAAATAGAAAAACTTTTACAAAATTCATATTCAAATACAAATTCGAATAATAAGATTCTAAAATGTGTTGTATTAATAAAACTTTGCTCTATATTTCGATTGTTACTCTATCGAAAGCAATAGAGCAAACTGAGCAAAGAACTAATTGTAAAAATAATTAACCATAAATTACTCATATATTATGTTCATACTAAATGTTTTCTATAATGCTCTGTGTGGATTACCAGATAAGGATAATATTTCTGAAGTGTATAATGAATGTGCGTGGGCTCGAACGTGCGTCAATTTACTTTGGGAATTGTCGTCATTGCTCATATAAAAGGTCTATATACTCGTAGTATGTAATGGGAAAGAACGAGTAGAACAATTATTTCATTTTATTTATTTGTAGATTATATTTAATCAATGAAAAATACAATTAATTTAGTTTTTAATTGAGATGCAATTACCCATATTACGAAGTAGCTATAGGTTATATGACATTAGTAATTTTAATGGAGTCCTCGGAACATAGAATATGTCTTACACAGCTATCATTTTGACCACTGGAGTGAAGGCGCAGGTAAAATGTAGTTTAATATAAACTGTATAAAGTCATTTAACTTGTTTGATAGGACAAAAAATTTATTTAAATCTAATAATATAAAATAATTTAAGCCCTACTTACCTTTGTAGAGTTGGAATTTGTACAAAATTTTAAATTTGTTTACTTTAAAATCCTTAAATTCCGACAAGACGTTCATTGTTTTGACAACTCCATGCCATTTATTTGGTAGCATCTTTAAAGTGGCCAATCCAAGGTTCTCAATCACTCTTCTATGTCAGGTTTCCATAAAAAAAACCTATATAAAATATAAACTATCTACCTATTAAAATATTTACAGAAAACATTTTAATTAAATTTTACGAGGAGAAAACATGATATCAAACAATTGAAACATATCAAGGCTTCGTTTCAATTACAGGCAGACTGACAAGATCGCGGGGTTAATAAGACCAATCAGCCCTTCAGTTTAGTGCGTTGATTGCATTTTTGACATACGGTTACAGTATAAATTTATTTAAATTTTAAACGAAAAAAAAATTATAGTACTAATATACGTCATGAAATCTTCAATTAGAGGCCAGTCGTAGGGCATAAGCGTGTGACTCTAAGCGACAGGTTGTGTGTTTGACTCTCACTCAAGGAAATTAAATAAAGGCAGTATATCGTTGAGTAGGTACCATCACTTAACAAGCAATGCTTCCAGAATTCGGCGAGAAGTAGGGAGTGGAATGTCTTAACACTCTCTCTCTGCCTACTGCCTAAAAAATCTCCAAATATAACTTTACACTCGTGTGGAATAAAGGCATGTAGAAATCAGGATATTTTACAGGTCACTGTTTGTTGTCTGCAAGTGCAACAAGGCAGAAGTGACTTCGTGACACTATTTAATTTGTGCAGTGATATTTCATATTATTTTACGCTGTTAAGGCCTTAATTGAAAAGTAAGTAACCTAAATACGTTAGGTAAGTTGTTAAAGTCGTATCCTGATGAAATTTTTCACGTTGGTAACAACGCAAAGGGTAGCACGCGTATAACACGCGAATGCCTCGTGAAAAAATTGGCGGAAATTTGGAAACGGGTTGTCTTAACACTAGGTTCCTTCTGCTGACCCTGCGATATGCGGGAAAACAGCATGAAACTGAAAATAAAAAAAAATAGTAGCTAAGAAAAAATAAATCTAAAATAGATATAAAATAATAATTTAGAGTGAGTTTGAAATATAGCTAGGTTTGTATAAGTACTCGTAAAAGTAATTTATTAATATTTAATAACAAAATTATATAGCTATTGGACAACAAAAAAACAACAGTTCAACTATGCCTTAGTAGACTGTTTTTTTACATTTTTACAACTTTTTTCTAACATATTTATCTTTGCTATTTTTCCTGGTAAAATGGTACTGTTAGAGATACAACCTTTTTTCCGAACTGCCTGAAAAACACGATCGACAAGTATACAGCCTACGCATGTGTGCGGTTGTGGTCAACGTATATAGTTATATATTATTGAGCTATTAGATTCTTAATTATGTTTTTTACCAGTCTGAAAGCCTTATTATGTTTTTAATAAAAAATCTTATATAAATATGACACCATAATTACAGATATATCGGCATTTCCGATGGCATTATGGCATAGCCGTAATTCTCGGTCTAGAGTATATCTACATATACTCTAGATATTTATTTAAAAAGGTCCGCACAACCTTTTTTCTAACGACAAAATCTTCGATATTTAATTTTTATCACACAATCGTTATTTGAAGTAGTAATCGTAACGTCAATTTCAGAATAGATTTTTTAAAAAATCCAAATGTTACTAATATACCTATTCGTTTTTTATTAAAAAAAAATATAAAAGAAATAATATTTTTTGAATAAGATTAACACAATATACGACTTACGAGATGGTATGATTTTCATTTATTCAGCCAAAAGTGGGGTACGGAGTGTCCTATCACTAGCTTCCCTACTATAGCAGGAAAGGCTATATACAGGAAGCTGAAAAACATTTAATTTCATGTCAATAATTGATGATGATGAATGATTACCTTAAAAATACAATTTTCCAAGTTACAAGTTTAAGCGATTTTCTATTAATAAAATATACAAAATTAATAAAACACATCAATTATAAACAATAAATAATATTGTCCAATGGATTATCAATCAAGGCCAGGCTAAAATGAGGTCGGACATATTAAGGGATTAACGACTCCTCATAGCCGGCGCCATTTTGTCGCGAAGCCTTCGTCATTATATCAGAAAGAAGTATGTATATATAAAACAAATGAATGAATAAAACTGAGGGACGCCCACGCGTTTCGCATATAATGAAACTAAAGCTCAAAAGCGCGATATACACTTCAGCCCCATTAAGGTATATATAACCTTTACAAAGAGTAACGTCACTCACAAGCTTCACGCTTCACGCTGTATCCCGTAACAGGGTAGACAGAGGGAGCCTAGAGTTAAGGCTTTCCACTTTCAGCCAAATTCTGAAGGCATTGCGTGTTGATTGGGGGAACTGAACGACGCGCTTAGCTTTGACACCAGATCGAAGAAACAAAAATTATAAATACTTCATATCCTTGAGTAGGAATTGAACCCAGAACCTATCGCATTTACATACTGGAGCCCATGCGCGACTGGCCTCAAGAGATAATAAATTGTGCATTTATATCCGGAAATTAAGTAAACACATAATAAAATGCGAATGTTTATGGACAAAGAGATAATAATCCACAAAAGTGATTTACTGTGAATTTGATAAACATTCTGCAATGTTTATATCTATAATGATGCCTATTTCCATTTAAAACTTATCCAGTTTGATTTATGTATCCCTTTATTCAGTTTTAAAGATTTCCTATAAACATTGTGTAATATTTTACATATATTATGTATGTCGTACCATGATCTGTTTCTTTATTTATTTATTTGGACACTCAAAAGTGCGGCGTTCATCTCCGCCACTCGAAACGTAACGATAATTCGGTGGATAGTGGGGAACGGAGTGCCTAACCTTCGTGAATGTTGGTTTACATGTTTTCATCTTCTCCTCTTCTTCTACATGGCATTAGTCCCGGCTTTTATTACCAGGGTCCGGGTACCAACATTACTTCCTTTACTTTCTAGCCCTCACTTCCTTGGGCGTCCGGGTCCGAGGAGTTTAACTACAGAGATAGACATAGGCAAGAGACTTCTTTCCGACATAGTTTCTAGGTCGGTGCGCAACTTGGCCATACCACCTCAGGCGATGATCTTGGAGCTTCTTCGCTAAGTTATTACATTGGCTACTCCAAGACTTACAAATGGGAATTTTTTGATATTCACATAAGAAAAAATGTTCACCCTTGGATATTATACGATCAATAAATACAGTTCGTTTCATCTGTTACATTGTCATTAATTGCTCAGTTTTTAGTTTAAAGTACGTGGAAGTTGATTAGGGTACTTATAGGATTGTTAGTGGGTCGCACGGGCTTCGGAAACGCACACATTCGGACTATTAGAATTCTTAGCATTTTTTCATAGTTTTTTTCTTTAGTTTGACTCTGTATCCCATATATTGCATGGTAGGCAGAGGGAACCGTTAAGTCTCTCTATTACTCACACTGTATATTAGTCACTCTACTGAATTTTCATGAAATGAGAATATTAATAAATAATAACACATTTCCCCGAGTGGGAATCGAACCTGCAACCATCGCGTTACAGTACCAACAAATTTGTGGATTTTTTTGGCTGCTCTTGATTGTAATAAAGTGTGCATATCTCAATGCTATTTCATTTGTGGTGTACTGTGTACATGTGAATTCGCGTCCGCATTCCAAAGCCTAGACAATGTGTGATGGGTAATGTTCAAAATATTTAAGGTTACCAAAAGTTTTATTTGGAACCCAAATAAAAATCTCGAAATTAACTTTGTGTTCTAAATTTGAATTTACAACTAATTTAAATGTTGATATAGCTATATATTATTATTTTTTCTTTTTTCTGCCTAACACACATTCCCACTATAAAATACAAACACCAATTGACGAAAGCAGTGGTAACGTTAGAATGTAATTGCGGTTTATTTTAACTTGTAATTTATAATTTAGGTCAGGTCTACAGACAGAATACATACTAGTCTATATATTGCTATACGTTATGATAACCTCGATATTTAGATACTTAATCTGCCTGGAATTTTCCATTTTACGTTCAATATTGGGAGTAATTTGCCAGTGATCATTGATTCTTCGGTAAACGAGTCGGTGGGATCCTAATTGCATGTCTAGGATGAATAGCGAGAGCCTTGACATCGTGTATTAAGTGTCTACATCAGAAATTACTTAGCGCCGCGTTTAAATGTTCGATTTCCATGACAATTTTTTATATTCTTAGTACATTGTACGTGTAGTTAATTATATTCATCACAAGTATATTTTTTATTACGAAGATAATATCTTCAACGTTATTTGAATACAAACAAAACATGAAAAAAATCGATTATTTATAATCGATTTGTAACTATTTGTTGCTCATAATCCACTATTCGTTTACTTTCATCTTGCTCTTGTGAAAATTGATAAATTTTGCGTAATAACAACGCAAATATCTTGAAGTTTGCGTTGCCAAGACGTACCTGCTGGTTCTGTTTATTCTAACTCCTGTCATCGCGCCTGCAAGTCTCTGGCTAATATAGCAACGGCGGCTCACGATTACTCACCATTATTAGGCATTTTGTATGTGAAACACACGCTAAATTGTTATACTCGCTATAAAGAAGGCGTTTATGAATGCTACCTACATCGCGACCAGACAATCTGTAAGTCGTTTGCTTATAACAAATACCAACGGTCCATTTTTAAAATCGTTCATTTATTTATTTAACTTTATATTAACATTGTATATTGCATTTATTATTGATATTTCTTAAGTAAAATATTAAAAAAACACAAGTTGAGATGACGACGTTACCTTGTTCTATAAAATTCTCGTTGCTTTTATATTAATTATAAATTTAAAATATGGCTATATTCATAGTAAATTTAGTTATCTGTGCCAAAACATTCTATATATAGACCTACTAACTAACCACATCACCCCAAACTTACTTATTGTTAAAGCAATAACCGTTTCTTTTTGACTTTCTTAACTGAAACACGTTTTAAATAACATGATTTTAAAATGTCACAACCGTAGTTAAGTATCAGTAATGTATTTAATGTCTTTATATTATAGCTGTTACAGATTAACATACTCCACCAATAATTAAAAGCGTTCATGTAAAATTACAGGTAGCTATTCTATTACACACTTAATAAATTTAATGTAGTTCGATCGAGAAGTGTTGTTCTGTGACCTGGTGATGCATTAGCATAAACGGCCTTTATGAGATGCCGACGGGCCTGGCGCCGTGTCGCGCCGGTCACATTAGGTTGAACACGGGAAATTACATACTTCGACTAGATACTTGCGAACAAATAACTATTTACTTTATAATTGTTTACGTTAGAGATACCTAGGTTAATTGTACATTGTTAAGTTAAGTTAAGTTTAATATTATATTATATAAATATTGAATAATAGAATATTTTATTACTTTAATAGGATTTTTTTGGACGGAAGAATTTACTCACGGTTTTATACTTTTATATATTTTTTAGTTTCAATGATAGAAAATTCTTACAAAGACCTCACATTAATTTAGGCTTATGATTTTCAGTAATAATTTAAAATCTCCGTATTCTAGATAGAGTCTTCTGTTATAGAGAATTCTGTTAAATTAATGATATCACATATATAAACAAAAACACAAATATATAATATCAAAAAAAATTAAAATTTTGCTCGTAAATGTAAAACTTTTTGTTGAAAAACTTTAATCACATTCATTTATTTGAATATCGTACGATGCTTACAAATTAGACGACTTTTAACGAAGTTGGTATTGTTAGTTCCTAATTACGGTCATGGCCGTCTGTATTGTACATACATACATGTTCTTACAAACTTATACAATTGATATTATATTAAATAACGTAAAATATAAATAACTTTTTATTTTTCTATATGCGGGATAGAGTTATCCCGCATATAGCAGGATTGGCAAATGATACTAACCAAACTGTTACAGCACTCTGTTCCTCACGGTCCTCCTAATTTTGGAGACATTGAGCTACTTAAACTCATTCCTTGGAATCAAACCCACAACACCCCTTACAGTCAGACGTCAAGCCACTGTGCCTCACGAAGGCCTCAGATAAAGATAAAACCTTAAAGTAGATATTGTTGACGTCTATACTTAATTTATTTACTTTCAATTTGTTAAAGAAGAGTAAAAATATATAGATGTTAAGTAAGAGAATAAATATATAGAAAAATGCAAAAGTAACAAATAGCTTTTAGTGTATAACATACTTAACTAAAGCTAGTGGTAGCTATTCCTATTATTATATTATTATTAATAATATATAAAATAACATAAATATCATCACAAACGTTGGTTGCTCTGTTCCATATTGCAATGCAATGATTGCCTCATACTGTGCTCCGTCTCATAGAAATGGTTTCAAGTTATAATAAATCGTAGCAAAATGAATAACCTAAGTGGCGTACCAAGTACATTGTCCTAGTTGGCAAAAGTTCAATTTTAAGTATATTTTATTGTAATATAGGATAGGGAGTTGTCTTAACATACTTATTTCTATATAGATATATAAAGAAATTGTAGAACTACTGATTATATATATAATACAAAGACTAGGAAACCATTAGGTTTCACCATTAATTAAATTTAATGACGTATACGAGTGGCAAATTAACTGAATAAATATTAATATTTTTTTTATTTATAACTAGTTTTGATATTTTTCGTAGTTATCTCGTTTATTTCTTATTAATTGGTAAACCAAATATGTATTTTATTATTATGTTATTTATGCACACACGAATTCACTGCGAAAATTGAGTATGTAAGCCATCTTCGAACGCATAATCGGAGGAACGAATAGGAGGTGAAGTAGTCGCCATGACGGAAAACGGTCGGAATCTTTACTTCACTATATTATTATATATCTGCAATAAATGTATAATAATTATTAAAAAAAGTATACATAGTAGTAAATATAAAGCGAAGTCTTAACTGTAATTAATTAATAGAAAAAGAATCTATAAATAAATTGACAGTGACCGTTAAAGAAAATATGAAAGAAAAGATACGGTACGGTGGATTGAAAATGGGAAAATCATACTTAAAGTGAAAAATGGCGGAAAAAAAGAAAGGCTTCCAAGTCGTATTTCTCTATACATTACTTATTTTTTTTATATCTTTTTTTTAGTTTTTACCACATTTATGATAATAAATCTACTAGTATAAACTTTAATTGAAAAAAAAAACAGTCTATTTCAAATTATTCATTTTAAATTACTTATTACTTAACAAATTTTCTAATTAAATTAAACCAAAATGTAATTCTTCTTATGTAAAAGAATTGAATTCACATATGAGTATGAACTTAGAATTTATTAAAGTAAATTGTCTATTGTTTTTATCAATCCACGACCTCCACAATGCACATTCTCGAGAGCAATTCTAATAAAGTAGTCTAACATTATCGCGAATGAATTTATTTACGAGTGTCAAAAGTGTATACGATAATGAGACCTAAAAGATATCCCAATAGCTGTGTGGTCTGCAAAGGAAAGCGTGTGACGATGACGACTGGCCTGTGGCGAGTGACGGTGCCGGAGTGCAGGCTGGTTCGAGAGCTAAGATAGTGGTGCTTGGAACAGGTCCGGCGCACGCGCGGGGCAGAGTCGTGCGGCGGCCGGCAGCGGAGACCCATCGGCCACGGCTACCACTCAGTGCACGCGCTGCCTCGCCGCCGCCAGCCTGCGTGGTCCCACCACGATACGATACGTACGACGATACTGTATTATATCGATACTCATTTAAAAAAATATTTTGTTTAATTAAAAATTGTTCATTTCAATAGAAAGCTCTTTTTGTTATACGTGCGTCACGAGTCCTTTGTTTATAATTCTCGTATGGACCATTTTTGTTCAGCTTAACGGGCTTTTCCAAGTGTACTGAAAGTGAAGTGTGTAGTTGTCCTAACTGAAGTGACACGCCAAAGTGATCTGTGAGGTAAATATATAATATGATTTTTTAAAGAAAATATTTTTTTTTCATTTATGCATTTATTTATTTTTATATGGAAGCATGTCGGTAAATTTATTAGAAAGTTGTAAGTGAGCAACCAACAAGCTCACTTCTCGTACACGTCGGTATTTACGAGTACGTAAGTACCTACTTATTTAACTTGATGTAACTTCGTAGCGATGAAGTAAGTAAATAGCGTACGATTCCACAAACTTCGTACTGGCTTAAAAGGTAAAATCATTCGAACACACATATTATGTACATAACAGTTTATCAAAGCTTCGAGGAAGCGTTGGCCGAATATTTACTAATTGATTCGGCATATTTTATCCTAATGTGCGTATATTATTCATAATTATATTATCTTGGTCCTTGGTGCGAATAGCGTTCGCGATTTGCCAATAAACCTGTCAGTTGTTAAATAACTTCGATATTATTTTAATAATAAATATAAAAAAATAAGATTTTCAAAAATATTTGGCTTTTTAATGAAGAATATTATTTTTATTCAAATTATTGTTTATTATAGTTTACCTAAACAAAGAATATAATAATGTTACCATATAAAAACCATATCATACGAAAGTGTCAATGAACATTAACAACCCACACATACATATATTGCAGCTTGCAATAGGTAAGTAAATTACTCAGAATGATTCATGACTGATCCTAGTAAACACTCGTAACGAACGTGGGGCTTATCAACCATTCACAGAAATAAAATATAAAAAGAATTAAAGAAAGAAAGAAAGAAGAAAGGCGTGGATATCCTTAACTCTGAATAAAGTAAAATAAGCATATCTAAGATTCCACTAAAACTTGTTGTTTGTCATGTGTTAGGAAATATTTATTTTATCCATTATCAATACAAGGCGGACCGATACAATCTTATTGAAATAGTAATAATGTTTACGTCATGTAAAATTAGTAAATATTTATAAGTGTGACTTAATAACACTTTTCATACAATACTTATTTGTACTTTTAATTTTTATTGCTAATCAATCAGCATAAGATGTCCAAAGGAAAACCAACGTACAACCAATTTTTGGGGACATGAATTGAACGTACTATTTGTTCTAAATTAATTTAAATTCATAAATTCTTTATATATTTAAATTTTTAACTAAAAAAAATTAAACTGACATGTAGAGTATCTTAGGAGTATAATTATGCGAAAAATTTGGTAAATCGCTCTTGTTAAATTGAAAAAATTAAAGTATGTATATCTATACCTATATTTAATTTTTCTTAATAAAAATATATTAAATACAAAACAAAAAAAAAACATTGACAAAAGTTAATGTAATATGATTATTTATTGTTATAGTTATATAGAATACAGTTAAATTTTGTCGTAAATAATTCTCAATATTACATGACTCACTCAAATGTGTTATCAGTGTTTTGACTCGCCTAATATTGTGAAATATCGATTTTTGCTTTTCATAGAACTTTTTTGATATTTTAAAATTAATTTAAAAATAATTAATAACTGGTTAAGTGTGATTCGGACTCGCTCACGAAGGTTCCACTGTCTATAAACGGCAAAAAATCACGTTTATTGTATTGGAGCCCCCTAATATATTTATTTTAAGGTTAAATATAAATATACCTACGACAAAAAAATATTTAGTTTGAATTAAACTAATTCTGCTCATTTCATTAAATAAAATACAAAAAAATCCTGAATACTTCTGAAATTAACGTTTTACTTCATCTTCTAGTGCATTGTGTAAAATACTCGTTTTAACACTTACTTTACATTATCTTACAGCTGTCTCATATTATAAGCTTTTTATTATATTACCTAATACCTATTATGAGACCAGTCGTTGCGCGAGGGACACAAGCGTGTGTGTGTAAATAAGACAAGTTGTGGATTCGATTCCCATTCAAGGAAATGAAATATTTAATATTTTTAATTCTTTGCTCTGGTGGCGACGCAAAAGCTCAGTGTTGAGTTCCGCCACTCAACAAGCAATTCTTCTAAAATTCGGTAGAACGTGAGGAGCGGAGTGTCTCAGCACTTTAGGCTTCCTCTGCCTACCCAGCTACATGCGGGATACAGTTTGAATGTGGAAAAAAAAACCAACCTATTATGTAAACTATGAACTCTACTTTCTATTTTAAATATATATAATATAGGGATATTATACAATTAAATTAGTACCTACATTGTTCCTCCTGGCATGAATCCCGGCTATTGCCAGGGTCTGCCTGATGAATTAGTACCTACATTGATGGGTGGATTCATCGTTTTCAGCGAAAGATGATGAGTCAGACCAGTTATCCAAACAGAGCCCTTACTCATTCATATAAAATATTCGTAATACACCTATCGTATCTCTACGTCTGAACTATATTTAGAATTACTTCAAGATCCAACACTTTAGTCAGTAAAATAGCTGCAGAAATAACGTTTTAATTTCAATTCCGACTTGACTCTAGCTGATTTAACTAAGTAAGTATAATGAATCACTGTGATATATGAATTTCATCACAGTACAATAATATAACTGTTTTCATTATACTGTTACAAATAAAATAAGAAATGTTTTAAGTTTCAACTTAAGGTTTTAAGCCACCATATGATGTGTATTTTTAGATATTGAAGATTTCATTTCAAATCATCTCTTTCAAACTTGTATAGCAAAAATAGTAAGTTTACAGTATGTATATTATAATTGACAATAAATATAACCAATTATTATTAACAGCTATTCCCTGCAGAGTAGGTAGAGAGAATCAAGACTCTCCGGTTTCCGCTTTTCAATCGAAT
This sequence comes from Heliconius numata, assembly GCA_016802625.1. Lineage (NCBI taxonomy): Eukaryota > Metazoa > Arthropoda > Insecta > Lepidoptera > Nymphalidae > Heliconius > Heliconius numata. The sequence continues at coordinate 4,878,439 of JAEBDU010000001.1, read as the reverse complement.
TCGGTATATTGCGCATTGAGTGGCGTAACTCAGTGATGAGCTTTTTCCTGCTGGACATCAAAAAAGATAATTATCCTGAATGGGGATCAAATTCATAACCATGGCGCTTATGAAGATGTAGTGTAGTAAGTGAAGCCGTAACTTTAAGGTATCATTTAAATTGAAAAGGCTGCACTTCGTATACTCCAATTCTTCGTATATTCTATTCTTATATTTATTTATTTCATTATATATCTCTTTATCAAAGATAAAAATAATAAATTTATGAGAAAATAACAAAGTATGGTTATTCCAAATTCATGCAAAATACTTATTTTCTTTGTCAATGTCTTAAACATGAACAATCTTGTCTGGGTAATAATTAAATACGTTTGACGTCTAACAGATAATATATTTCTAAGTAACAACAAATTCAATAAAAGAACATTCTATAAATAAGTGTTTATTAAATTACGTAAAAGCAATTTAAAAAAAAACAAACGAGTATACTTACGTCTCAAGTCCCAGGCATTACTCTGAGCTCCTCAAGTCCTCACCCAACGACGGGAACTCTTTAATAATTCTAATTTTACCTAAAATAATAACATACAGATAGAGAATAGACATATTGCTAAAATGGCTTATCGGTTCAGTCGTCATTAATATATGTATAAATGACGTAGATACGACTATCTTCTTATCTCTAAAGGCAATTATTTGAAGAATTTAAATTGTATTGTATACTTATTTAAGGGCACGCTTGTTTTCTTAGTGTATCTGATATCACGATTGGCTTTTATCTATACATTCCAATATTATTACGCATTTATAGTCTAGAATCCATCAATTCTTAATAATTATGTCATTTGTGAAATTGGTCTTGTTAGAAATGAGTAATAAGAATTTAGATAAATAATCTAAAAAGAACTAAACAATTGAAAAATTGTATAGTGACTGTATTATAAATTAGAACAGTATTTGACAATATGAGATGATGACCTACTTTTAAGCTTTATATTAACAAGATGACGACATATTGATCATTGGCCGTAGGTTTGTTTTTTGTAATAATTTCTTTTATTATATTTTTTTATAAAATTACTTTACGTCTAGTGAGGAACGGAGTATCTTGGTGCTATGTCCTCTCTGCCTTCATAAATATATATATTATATGAGATATAGCCGAAAACTGAACTGAAAAAAATTCAATCTTTTTAAATTATACTAGCCTTAAAAGAATAGTTTTTTTTAATCATAAATACAAAATCTAGAATGTAAGTTCTACCAATATAATAATATTTTCCTATATTGAGTTCCTAGTTGTAAATATACTTTATAATAATAAAAAAAAATAACAATTGAGGTTGACATAAAAAAATAATTTCAAATGATTCGTGTTATTTGACTAATTTCGACAAATCTAATTAGCTCATATTCTAATTAGTGGAGTCTTATCTAAGTTATATTTATCGTTTTCTGTCACTCGCAGCGGAATATTACAATATACGACAATGTACTGTTATTATTTTAAACACGGTTCAATATCATTTTATTGTTATCATCTGTTGCCGTTGCCTTAGTGCTGAGAAATATAAGAGCACACGAAAATATCAGTTTAATTTAATTATTTTAATCTAAAATATGTAGTATTTACTTAGTTACAAATCTACTGCAGTATGGTTTCCATCTTGTACACAATTATAACATAATATTTTTACAGAATTTTTTTATCCTCGGTATCCTCGGAACGGTATCCTCTGTGGGCAAGCTCCGACGGACAAAGAGTGGCGTTGAATTTTGCTACTCAAGAAGTAATGTCTAAAGAATTTCTTCTTCTTCTGTCTGCTAAGTGTAAGAAAATATGACGACGAAATTTTTTTTGGAGAAATCGCATTCACATGAAAACAATAATACAGATTTTTTTGCATCTCTGCTCTCTATGTATGTATCTGTTGCAAGTTAATTTAAAAAAAAAAATGTGTGTAATAAAAAAAAATATAAGTAATAATTTAATAATATAATATAATACATAATTTATGTACAATCTGTATAATTAAAATATAAATTGTTCGCCGCGTATATTTCCTGAAAGATTTGAGGTTATTTAACATGCAAGCCAAACCGAACCGAACTCGACACTTCCGAGAATAATGATTGGAACATTATGTATTGCTGAGACGTAAATCCATTCAGTTCATTTAATTATATTGTGAATGAATACTTACTCTACGACCCTCTTATCAGGGAACGCTACTTTAATCATTAATGGGTAAAATATAAAAACACACTGTTGCTACTTTGCATGGGTTGCAAAGTTTATTTTTTACTGTTGTAATATATATATAGATTTTTTTTATATTGGTTGATGTTTTCATTGAATCAAATTGTAGCAATTTCTAAATCTCTATGGATTTATCAGTTGTTAAGCTAAATCACCAATACTCCCATATGAAACCCGGTCAATTTAGACAACCTCTGTTTAAGTAACATTCAATAAATAATATTTAATGCAAAATATATCACAATATCTTGACAATATTTCAATTTATGAATTCATTGTATTTATAAAGTTTTTTTAACATAAATTTATAGTTCATTGTTCAAATATGTGACGATTGTTGTCGACGACTAATTGTAATGTCCCATAATGAGGAAAACATAAAAAAAATATTATATACGAGTGTACAGTATGACCAGATGAAAAAAACTGTTGATTTTGAGTTGCTGGCGACAATCAGGCTGCGTGGGCACTATCGGCACGGCGAGGTCGCGCCGCTCACCCTGCTATCGTGACCACGCTTCGTGCGTTCATTAAATCTATTAATAATTCATCTTATTTTAACTGCTATAAATAAAAAAAAATTAAATAAAAAAAAATTGCAAACAAAATATAGTTTACTTTATCATTGCTAAAACATAATTTTGAAATGTAACAAAGGCCTTGCAGTGATAATGCAAACAATGTTTATATAATTATTGTATTAAATTACATTATAAATATTGAATTAATTAGATTAAACTAGGACTATCTCGGGTTATGAAATTGTACACATATTTCCTGTAAATACATGATTTGCTATCGCTCTGTAAAACAGTTTTCCGCACTTCGTGTTATATATATAAATATATAATTCCTTTTGCAGTATATATGTATGTATATATAAATGTTGTTTCCAAGTCCTTCGTCCTAATTAAGAGATGTCATTGTAAAATAATGCCGGGACAATGAACTATGACTGACTTTTGTGTATTATATTTATTTATCAATTTTCTTTGTTGCATTTTATACCTAATTTTTTTATTTGTTAATAAAAAAGTCAGCTTGACGCTGTATCTCGCATACAGCAGGGTAGGCAGAGGGAACCTAGTGTTAACGCTGTTCCCCATTTTCCGTCGAATTTTTCGAGGCAATGCGTGTCGAGTGACGGAACTCAACGAGCTTTTTCCATTGTTGCCAGAGAGAAGAAATGAAAATATTAAGAAATAATAATTCATTCTCTCGAGTGGGGATTGAACCCACAACCGTCGCGTTAGAGTCACATCGAATTTGTTAAAATTATTACTAATATATTAATTTATTAATATTATTATTGTTACTTTATGAATGTAGTTAAACTTTTTATTCCTGAGCTTATATTGCATGAACCAAAAAGATGAAATCATTCTTACTTATATAAACGTGTAACCGCATGTTGTGTGTTAATGTCTGTGGAATGCATTTTTTCTTTTTATAGAGTTCATTAAGACGTATTGTATTACTTGCGCTTAATAATATATGGTAGGTATAAAACAAGTTAATTTTATTAAGAAAAAATGATAAATAAATCTGTAAATTGTACTATCGAAACTATAATTATTCTAAACTAAGTAAACAAAAGTTCCTTCATCTTTTATAAACGAATTATGTTTAATATTTCCTGTTTCCATTGAGGATTTTCCGTAAGAGATAAAAGATTGATTAAAAATAATAATAAAAGATAAGGAACCCTAGATACTACATATAAAAAAAAACATGTGTAAAAATGTTAATTTTTATTTAACAAAGTCAATATCATTTATATTTAGAAATAACTGAAATATTTCTAGTAATCTCATTTTACAGTATCTAGAAATAGTTCTAACTTGAACAATTATTTGGTAGTTAATGAAAAAAATATAATATTACCTAACATTTAGAACCAGTCTTCTTAAAACGTATATTGGAAGTTAGCATTTACCTTATTCCTAAATGTAAATGAGTGGGCATTGCACAATTATAGGCAATTCTACAAAGGTTAGATGTTCGTCATATTTATTTAAATTTCTATTCATTTATTACGACTATATCTAATCTAATGAGGTCAGATATGGCGCAGGGGCTCAAGTGCGTCACAGCAAATGCGATTGGTTGTGAGTTCGATTTCTAGTTCTCTAGGAAATGAAATACCTATTTAAATTTATATTTTCATTTTTTCGCTCTGATATACAGTAGTAGACAAAGCGCGGCGTTGAGTTCCGCCACTCAACACGCAATTCCTCCAGAATTCGGTGGAAAATGGGGGATATTTGTAAGTTATAATATTTGTGTCACTAAGAATATAACACTTTGAGACTTATAACAGAAAATTCTGTTTCTGAAATCCTTTCTCAGTGCTTCTTTACAATCCATAATCTACCGACATGCAGAATTTCAGTTTCTAAATACTATAATGTCGATTGTGCGTTTTCGATGTCATTCACTCATTGAAAATCTTTTTAAAGAATAACCTTTTTTTTATTAGAAATCGCATTTAATTTCTTACTTATATTATTAATTAACTACATTCTAGAGTTTAGTTGGTACGTTGACGAATACAGAAACACGCTAGATCCTCCGATTTTATTTCCAATGCGCAACTGTTCATTGAATGACAATTCTTGTTGTAAGGTCACGGAGTCAAGATCAACTTGTGCGGGATAAATTATTATATATAGCACGTATATCACGCAAACGGTATTTTTAACAAAGAGAAGCGGAAATGACGAATACACTTACTTTACTAGTTTTAACAATGCCTTTGTAATAGGTAGAAAAACAAATATTTGTAATCTGTTTTGGTTTAAGAATTGGAAATATCACATACTGTTTATAGATAATTTATTATAAAAAAAAATATTTGCATAAATAGTCATCAACTAATTACACTAGTGCTGAGAGCTTTGAGTTTCCTCACTCAACACGAAATGCCTCCAGAATTCGGTGGAAAATGGGGTACGGAGTGTTTAACACTGGGTTCCCTCTGCCTAATTTTCCCTCTGCTGTGTGCGGGATACAGCGTCAAGCTAAAAAAAAACGAATTACACGAAGCAATATAATTTTTAGCTCTACATATATTTTTATGCTAAATTTTTTTGTCTTTTTGAATTGATCACGTAGGTACATAAGTACGAATTAGATTTTAGGTAGCGTCTAAATGAAATCAAAGGAGCCGAAATGCTACAAACTTTAAATAATACGTTTAATTATAATTAATAATTACGATGCCTCAAATATAATATAATTTATATTAATATTTTTCGTCTATTTCAATTTTATAATTTTAAATGTTAAATAATTTGTGTCATAATTTAACGACGCTACATTTCCATGTTACACACGTTTCTTATGTTTATGGAGATTGGAATCCTAATGGACATGTTATGTTCGGGGGATGTTAATTTGATTAGCTGGTGCCAGCCGTCTGTAATCAACGGCACTCATTGTTTAACACCCTTTAATTTTTGCTTTTATCTAGGTTTATTAAAAGCTAACGTTAGGTGTGAATTTTGTAAGAGGTTTTGTTTACGGATAATTATGCCAATTTATTATTTTACGTATACAAGTGTGCTTAACTGTTTCTATATATTTTTGTAGCAATGTGTGCAGAGAAGCATAGTCTTAAGACACTACGCTCTTCACTTTCAGTAGAACATATTAAATATTTAATTTCCTCAAATGGGATTCGAAACTACAACCTGTCGCGCTTACCGTCACACGGTCTACGTCACGACTGGTCTCAACTGGTTTATATTAATAATATTTTGAAATATAATACTAATACAATAATTTTAATTTCATATAAAAATAAGTAAAACATAATTAATGTTTAGCAGAAACATTTAACACGAATAATACTGAGATCCAAATATAGCAGAGCTAACATAAGGCAATTACAATTTTCCTTCAATATTTGTTTAAGATAATTCGTTAAACAGTGGCGTAGGTTAATCGTTGTGTTAACGAGGTACTGATATCTACATAAGCAAGATTTATTTAGCTATCGTTTGACTACCGACGGTAACATTGTTTTTAAATTATTCTTACAATTTATGGTACTTAAAACTATCTAAAAATATTTATTAAAAAAAACCAGAAACCTGACTGCGTAAATTAAAAGAAATAATAAGCCGATTAGTTCATTTCAATTAACAGTGGGAACCCATTTTGATATTACTTTTACGTAAGGATTAATTCCTTGAGGGAGTTAATATCGTGGAGATTTGAAAATGCTGTTACAGTCCACTAACTATAAGCTATCACTGAAAATTACTAAAAATGGTTGCAAAAATAAAATTACCTTTTATTTTTAAAAAATACAAGAATCAAATAAAATAATCATTATTAATCTCATTTGATATAGTCCGGTGGTTTTATTTTTTTTTAATTTGCACAATATGGCATCTAGTGGTCGCTGTGGAATGTTATGGATTTCATTACTTTAGTTAGATTGCAAGGCTAAGACGAATCGATTGACGTAATAATCATCAAAATCGGTCATAGAGACCAAACGTATGGAACGTTTAGTGTCTACAAAAGCCATATAGAAACAAATATAAATATATACATATACTGATAAACACATTACCCTCCTTTGCGTCGGGTAGTCAAGTAAAAATTGTTACACTCAATAAACTAGTTGTACATAAATCTTGTATACTTTGATTAGCGTAAACTCTTATAATAATTGAAACTATATTTTCGTTTTGTAATACCATATAACATAAAGAGACTATTAAATGTTGTAATAAGCTTATTATATAACGATCTTTACAGTAATACTAATACATAGATACTTCTCACTAAGATTAAGCATTAGCAAATATAACTAGCATTATTTATACAGTAATTTTAAATATATATTTTTTAAATACTTATATAATAAATATCGGGAACACGTTTAATAATTGCCAAAACATCACAATTCAGTTATATATAAAAAAAAAACAACATCAACACGGAACTACACCCTGAAACGATCGCCCTTGCAGATCGTCGAACTTGCCAAGAAAAAACCCGATCTCGTTTCGCCGCTAGTACAGTTAGTTTTACCATTAAGTAATCGGAGTCGAGAGCATCGAGATAATGTGTACGCGTGAAATATATACGAGAGTTTTTATAGCGACTGGTATGCGCGTGTCGCTATGAACGCTTCGACAAGTGGTTTGCCTTACGGCGACCTTGCATCCGCTGGCTGGCTGGCTGGCTCCTCTCCTCTCGACCCCTGGCCCCGGTGCTTCTGTGAAAGCGGGTGATGATTGATGCTGAACATGACGGCCAGCTCGCAGAGCCCTATACAAAAATGCAACTTTCTAAAGTATCTTTCAACCCGGGATTCATATGGTGATGACGAGCTATAAAATTTTTAACAGTTATCCCATATCGCTATCGCTAGCTCGGCAGGTTTGTGCTTGAATAAATTGTTTACAATTATTAATGCAATAAATGCCTCTCAGCCACCTGCAATTGGTGGAGTTCTCACATATTTTAAAATTTTTGTATAGATATTATCCACAATGTTCAACTTTAAAATAAATTTGAGTTTGGTAGCTTAAATGTCAGTACTCCAGATTGAAAAAAATATGTGCCTATAAAAATATAATAATAGTAGCCGTATTTTATATGTATATAGCTTGGTAATTAAAAAATTATATTTATTATTGTCATTAATATCAACTTTCATATACTTATTTATGGCAGCCATACAACAAATTTTATAAACAAATAACCAACTCAAAGTTTAAGATCGAGGTCAAGCATATTAAATAGTTGTCGTAAAAACGTTATAAAAACGAATTAAAAGAAATTAACTGAATCATAAAAATACTGCTTGAAATATTACCTTTTGTTAAGATATGATATTTTTCTATACAAATAGTTTTATATACGAGTACTAGCGACCCCCTTGCGGCTTCGCCCGCTTTTACTACTGGATTATTCATATAATGTATGTTTGCAAAGCACTTAAGATAATGTGAAAATTAATTAAACCCGCAACTCGCATTTTCGTAGTTTCAATAAGGATTTTCCAATTGTTTTACGCAGCAAGGATTTTTTAGTAGGTACCGTAATTTTAAATCTGTGCTACTAATCTTTTCAAGTACTTATTAAAATTTAAATGACTATTTTTAGATAGTTAAATGACTATTTTTAAACGAAAGAAATTATAAACAAAAACCTACCTACTAATAACTACTACAAAATATATGAAACCAAATATATCGCGCTGAAATAATACATTCAACTCCAATTATCCAATACGTGCAAACGCATCTAAATCTTCGTTGCTATAGAGACAGGCGGGTTTTTTTTTGAGCTTGTGGTTAATGCTGAAGAGGGTATTCTGTCCCTGATGAAAAGCAAGCACTACGTGGCTGCCTGTGAGGAAAATTAAATAGAATGCATCGGCCGGGAATCGAACCCGGGCCGCCCGCGTGGCAGGCGAGCATTCTACCACTGAACCACCGATGCTTGTAAGCCAGGCGGGCGCGGCGGACACAAGGCGAGTGGCGAGCCGTTTCGCAGCAAGGATTTTTTGATATTGTAACAACTTCTAAAGTACTTATTAAAATGAAAAACAGTAAGAGACAGTTTTGGTCTACATTAAATGACCAACGTAACTAATATACTTATTTATATGCTGAGAGTAAGAGATAAGTGAAACTTGAGTAACATACAGCTGATGTGTCAACGGCGGGATGTGTCAACAATTAAATGCGTTTTTCTGTAAAACTATTCGCAACTTCGAAATAGTGTAAAAAGCAAATTTTATCTTCGTTTAACGTAGAAATTTAATAAAGTATTTTAAAGGATAAGGATTAATACCATTATGGAAAAATATCGCTCACAATAAAAAATATATTGAAATTATTATTTTTAGACAGAAATATGATCACTACACGTTATTCTTAAAAGATACGAATATGCTCTCGCGGACTTTTTTGTAGATCTCATTAAGAGGAACAATACTCCAGTACATTATTTTCCTGTAGTACTTACCATTAGAGCAGCGCATGCGCGAAAGTGTCTCAACGGGTAGGACTTTGTTTTATAAGATATAGGATATACACTGCAACTGTATGGATTCCGAAAGTAATAGTTTTGGTATTTCTAATTGGTAAATAACTTAAGTTTACATTTTCTTTTAAATTTTTAAATGAATATGATTTAAAATATTTATTATTATTTTTACATTAAACATTTACTCTTTTTAGGGTTCCGTACCTTTTAAGGAAAATAGGAACCGAGCGAAAAAAGGATCACTTTGTATTTTACTGTCTATTTGTCTGTTTGCCTGACAAGAGCCTTTATCTCAAGAACGCTTGGAGATATCGAGTTCAAATTCAATCCATATCAGATCTACGGTTTTCCTTAAAAAAGCGTATTTCGATATTTGAAAAACTAAAGAAAGACAAAATTTGATATTAAAGCCGCTGGTTGAAGTGGGGTATCAGACGAAAGGGCTCTGACTAATTTAAGCTTGAATTTCAGAAAAAGCTCGACACCTCCAATTTTTGTACGGAACCCTCGGTGGGTGGGCCCCACTCGCGTTTGTTCTGTTGATTTTTACCTGCTACAGAATTGAAGTTAGCATTGAAGTCTTGTTAATGATGGACTCACGAATATATTTACCCTATTTTACTAGATCTATTTCAAATTAAGCTCTCAATGGCGATAATTATATTTATCATGCTAATAAGAATGTGAAAGTTTATACGAAATGAAAAAAATTGAGTTCTGGATGAAGGAATGAGTGCTGGACGGAGGAATGAGTGCTGTACGGATATAACGATGCGTACATGCACTTTTGTTTCTGGAAGTGATACGGGCTAATTAATGGTATTTAAAGTTTTGTGTAAATGTATAATCAAATTAATGAATTAATAACACTTAGAAACTATTGTTATATTCCAATAGTTATACATTAATATTTTATTTTCAATGGATATTCTTAAAAAATCTAAATAATAATTATGTTAGAGGAGATTAAATATTTTCATTTCTTTGCTCTGGTTGTTTAGTTCACCACTCAAAAGTGGGGAGTGCAGTATCTTAACACTAGGCGCCCTCTGTCTACTGCCTGTGAAACTGAAAAAAAAGCTTAATGTTATACAAACTATGAAAGAAAGCATAAATGTTTCAGGTAAATCTATTTCATTCACGCGGAAAATGAGCCTTATGGAATTTAGCACAGTATTATTTCTTTATTCAACATTAAGAGAACTTTAGTTTGGGCATACGTATTTTTATAATTTTTATCGACAGAAACCATTTTGTAAATCGAATACAATCGAATTTCAAATTAAAAGCAAAATTAAAAAAACAAACAAACTCCAAGTAGTAACCGAGGCAAAAAGTTTTAAAGAATAATTTAAAACGAAAATATTAAATTTAATAAAACTTACGATTTACCCAAGTTTTTTTATTTTAATATTTTATACTAAAATATATGAGTTAGGTAAAACTGATACAATGCATTATATATGATATAAATATATATGTATCTACATATAGAAGTACAATAAAAAGACTTAGATTACAAATGTCATAAATACCTATATATTACTCAAGCAGAATAATTTTCGTCGAGTAATTAATTTTATCAATTGCTTTGCTGAATACGTTCTCGGAAGTTTAGGTCGGTGGGCGCTAAGTTCCCATGGTCAAACAAAGCGAATTATTCTAAATGCTTACCACTGCCTTCCCAGAGACCAGCACGGTGGTCTTTTGTCAGTTTGTTTTTAGTATTTTTCTTATAATCGTGTGAGATTGTCTTGTATTTTGAGGATATCTTATAATGACAGTTAGTATATTTAATAAATTTTTATTTCATTTTAAAATATAATAAAAGTTTTTGTTTGTCTTATTCTAATTAAATCAGATAGATAATAAAAATATAATTTTGTGTCGCGAATTTTCATGATGATTTTAAAAATTTTCACTGTCTAAATTAACGATTTTTTTTTACTTTTATTACAATTTACAATATCACTTCTGAAGTGAAACAATAAGAAATAATTTTAAATCGTCATCAAATTTTATTAATATCAATAAAAAGTATATCCATATATATACCAATCTTAAAATTTAGGTAGGTTCACGATGATGAGACATTTTACCTTAACAGCACTTTTATATAATGTAAATTTATATATTTTTTAATCATAACAACATGTTAATATTAGGTTTGCAATAATGTAAGTAAATTGGCAATAAATTCATTGAAGTAAAGCCTTAATTTTTATGATTTTTTTATAAAAAATATAAGTAAGAATAATTTCTTTTGCAAACTATCAATAAACTTTTGGACATTGTACTATACTAATCTTAAAATACGTTAATCGCTCATATATTTAAATAAATACCAGAAAACGTATTAAATCTATTTAATCTTTCCTAATTCTAAATCAGATGTTATGGTTTGCTGAATGTGAGATTAGACAAATAGACAACAAAATTGTGTAAAACCCACTTTTTTATAATATCTAATCCATACCTATATTATAAATTCGAAAGTAACTCTGTCTCTCTGTCTGTCTGTCTTTTACGCAATCAGGGCCAAACCGCTAATTTAATTGTGATAAAATACTCATATAGAGATACTTGAGGGTCTCGGGATGAACATAGGATACTTTTTTTCTCATATTTGTAATATTTTCGATATATACCAATATATTAAAATACTTATTTATTTGACATGCAATTTATTCCGCCATGTTAATAACAACCGTCGTTGCTAAGCAACGATTTGCAAAGTTTGTTGTTAGGAAACGTCACCCAAAATGAGCTTGCTTAACGCATCTCTCTAATGAAAACTGATAATAATTTCATAAATATATTTAGTAAAATATTCGTATAGTTCAAGCGGGCGTAGCCGCGCTCGGGTCCACTAGTAAATAAATATATTATCTGTATACAATTAAATAAATGTTGAAGTCGGTGCCCCTTAGGAATGTAGTAGAGTTAACCAATAATAAACTCGGCAAATTATTTTTCTCTCTTTTTATATCACTAACAGTTTTTATGAAAGCTATTGTATAGCATTTTTAATGACAATTAACTGATTGACATGTGAGATAAAAAAAATTACAATTCTTGATGCCGGATGTGGCTACCGTTTTTAATTTACGATGGAACTTATGTTTTATTTTAATAAAAAAATGATTGGAAGTTGTTAGAGTATTAACAAAGTTACAATTTTTTCTACAAGAAAACAAGATTGCGATATTTAATTTTTATTTAATATTTTCAGTATTTTTATTATAACAAAACAAAAGATTTTAATTACATTTTTAAATTTTGTATTAAAACAAATATACGAATAAAGTGCCGTAAATAAAAGAAATAACCCTATTTTACTCAGTATAGGTAGTAGGAAAATAATAAGTTGATATATCTATACAAAGATAACATTTTTACTAAAGTTTCTTATCGTGTGCATAGCAAAAACGTAATAAATTCATTACATTCAACGTATTGAGGTCAGTCGTGGCGTAGGAGCGTAAAGTGTAACTATTAACGCGACAGTTTGTGGGTTCGACTCCCCGTCAAGGAAATGAAATATTTATTATTTCTATTTTCCTTGCCCTGGTTTCGAAGTAAAAGCGCGGCGTTGTGTTCTGCTACTCAACAAGCAATGCCTTTAGATGTCGTTGGAAAATGGGAAACGGAGTGTCTTAGCACTATGCTCCCTCTGCATATCCTGCTTTATAGTAGGAATTATTATAGCTTTAGGAGTATTCGTAACCGGAACAAATACACAAATCAATGTCTTAGAGACTGGCAGTGTTGGAACGGTAACAATGTGTCGAATAGCTTTTGTAATATTCAAATTTAATTGCATTATATTAATGTCCATCAAGGCAAATGCAGAAGATCATTTAAATTTTCAAGTCTTAATAACTTGTTATTCGCGTTTTTTATTCCACACGGATACACTTTAGACCATGCTTAGTTTTTGGCTTAGTAAGTGGTTTTTAGTAAATCTCATTGAACCTTAAATTGTTTATATATAGAAATTTGCTATCAGTAATAATAATATTTAATCACTAATATGTAGATATGATTGCATATTTAAGGTCAATGTTCGCTAGATATATATGTAAAAAAACCCCCCAAGAATGTTGCTTGGCAATGGAATTTATTACTAAAATCGTATTCGTGGTAGTTTTTTTTCCTTTACGCTCATATCCTGCACTAAATAGGGTAGGCAGAGGGAATTTGTTTCACCCCTTTCAGCTAAATTTTGTAGTCGTTGCATCTGGAGTAGCAGTGCCTCTTTACCGGAGCTAGAAAATGGAAATATTACATTTTTCATTCTCCTGAGTGTAAATCGAATCAACAACCGCGTCGCGTTTATTATCGCACTCCAGCGCTTCTGGGCCACGACGGCCTAGATTTTTTTTGATAATGCCTAGATAATGATTATTCTAAAATTGTAACATAATTCTTCAACGTCACTGCGTCTTAAAGATATCACGTTAATTATTATTTTACATAGATAATTTAAACACTGATTTGGTATTTAGCCTTCTAGTTTCTTCTATTTCCAGTTGAGGAAATTTTGATATATCTTAAAAGATAATATAATAAGTCTTAAGTAAATTTAAAATACTCGTATATCAATCAAGTTTGATGTATTTTAAATTTCTCATGTTTTTTTCTAATTGATGTTATGGATTTAGCTTGGAATGTGTGTTGTATCTTTATTACATTTAATTATGTCATAAATACGTATCACGCCGAGTATCTGTGGGTGCAGACGTGAAAAAGGTAAACAACCATTCAATTAAATCAGTATTAGTCAGCAAATAACTACTGCTATTTTATATTATACTTGTTATAGAAATTAATATATATTTACTTAGTCGTACATATATGTATTATATATATTATATTATCACTAAAATGACCTACGTCAACTGTATAAACGTTAATGGTTTTTTAAAGTAAATACTTTTTTCCTTTAGAAACATAGTGGCCTTAGATAGATAAGTAGAGAAGTAGATTAGAAGAGAAAAGTAGAAAAAATGAACGATACCCTGTATCTGTATGTGACCTTATTAGAGCTAATATATTAGAAGAATAACGCTAATAATGTAATTTTAATTTATCAAACTTTTATTGATGAAAAAGTAAAAATAATTATTTTTAACGGGGTTGTTTGCGGGGTAATCAGAGATCATTATGATATCTAGAGAATCTGAATTAATGTACTTTATTCATAGAAATAAACAAATTTAGTTGACATTTTTAATGTTGGTACACTCTCTTTTATACAAAAGAATACACAAAGGAAGCAAGAGCGAAAAATGCAAGTCATATCCTCAATGGATTAACGTTGAATTGTTTTTATTTCATTTTAATAATATAATAAAATATAACATTTGTTTTGGCCAGTTGTATTTTTGAAATGTTAACTAAAATACAATACTAAATAGTTGAAAAACCTTTAAAAACGCTTTATTTAACTACGTACTTAATTGTATTAAAAGTAGACTGAACTTTTTTAACAACATTTTAATTAAACATTAATAGCAGTCTTATATGTAGATAGCAACTATTAGTTAGTATATATCGTAAGTAGAATTTCTTCTTGCATACTGACTTTCGCATCCTGTTCGATCAATCACAGTGTTGTATCTAGGGCGGCTTGTAAAAACTCGCGCTAAATAAACCACTTATCACCTGATAATTCAAAGTCCAATGACTCGTCCGCATCGTGACATCACAAGTCCAAATTAGTTAGTAAGTTTTTGCGGTTCGTTCCAACGCTATATGGGAAAATTGAAAAAAATATTCTAAAAAATCTTATTTGAGCCAAGTTAGGGAAATTATATTTACAGGTGTAAAGTTACCTTTCATTTGACAATCAATTTGTTGATAAAAATATCTCATATAAAAGCAAACAAAGATACCTTTAACAGCAATAACTATACAAATTATTTAATAATGCCGTAAACACAGTTATTATTTTAAATAAATATATATTTTTTTATTACATTGTCTTATATTATTCTCATCACAATACCACCAACAAACAAACAAGAAAAAAAATATTCACAAGTTTCGTATTCTAGTGCTAAATACCGTTCCGATTGAGATTTGCAATAGCCAGTTAATTTACGAATCCGTTAAACGATATACAGCAGCTTACAATCATTCAATATAATATAAATAAACAGATGAAAAATAATGTAAGCCAGTGTTCCATTTCCAGCTGCAAGGGTGTTTCAGCATTCCTAGAACGTGCGTGGAGTGAGTGTGGTCATGAGGTGTGTGACGTTGCAGGTGCGCACGAGCCGCGTGGCGCGAGGGTGTGATGCGAGGGGCGCGCGGCGGCGAGTAGCCGCGATGATGCCCGGCCCGCGCACCGCCCACGCCTGTCTCCTGCTCCTGCTGGCCATGGTCTCCGAGGTTGTGGCTGATGGTTCTGTTCAAGGCGTTATCAGTTAGTACCCCTTTTTTTTGTTTAGTAATATTAACTCACGTTGCTTTAGGAATGTAACGCAAAAGTTTCTTGTAGTTATGTTTAATTATATAACTTATAGTTATTGTAATAACAAACAAATAATTTCACGCAAACAGTGATTGTGGGTTCGATTCTCACTTACAATAATGTTTGTATTCTAATTATAATTATTTCAGTCTGATACGACAAAATGTGTTCGGTTCCGTCAAACAAAACGCAATGAGTTTTTAATTAGCAAATAACTTCCTCTATGCAATATTTTGTCAGCTTATCTTATTAGTATTTCGAAAACTTTCAACTAGGTACTTTTCAGTTCACAACAAGCGTCATTTTATATTTTTATTTTAAAGTTTTACAAAAAAATATATATCTTGTATTACATGAATGTGACATAAGAAAGAAAAAGATAAGATCCATCGACAACAGGAAACATAAAGAGCTCCATTAACTGAACCATTAAAAAAAATATCTATAGCAGTTTCCAATGAGGAACGCCACTGCCAGCCAGCGGGCACGTGTACTGCATCTATTATTTATATCTGCGTAGACATTTAATTGAAACAACACTAGTGGCAATGTAAATCTAACTGATACTTGTAGCGTTAATTGTACAGATATCGTTCTGATACCATTTTGTAAGCAACACCACGTTCCAATTCAATTCGAATGCAAACTGTCAGTGCAATACTTCAATTGCTTATTTGATTCCAATGATTCGTGAATGTGATATGAGACACGCAATATTATGGGTTCGATCCCCAGTCGAGGAAATTAATTATTACTTATTCATATTTTCATTTCTTCGCTCAGGCACCAAGGCAAACGCTAGGTGTTGGATTCCATTCAATAAGCAGAATGTCTTAATACTAGGTTCCCTCTGCCTTCCTTGCTGTATGTGGAATACAGCGTGAAGCTGATAATAATAATGTAAATAAACAGTATGTTTTCGCTTTTTGATTACTTTTTGTTTTCATGTCAGTAAAATACAATCAATTTTTCTTGCTCTACATCGAAATAAAAAATAGTAATAGTAAAATAGCGACTTATAAATTTTAATACTTAATGTTTTGTTGCATAAATAAATTAAATAAAGAATTTGGGTGAGTTTTTAAAGTCAAAGTAGTATAGCTATTTATAATATTGAAATTTACTGATTGACAAAAATATAAAATATTTACATACATTTGACCAACCAGAGCAATTTAAAAATAATGTAGAAAATAATTTTAGGGCTAGCTTAAAGGAAACCTGAAACTGAAAACAATGCATGTTAAAATTATTCGCTATTAGCCTATTTAGAGGCCAGGCCTGTCATTTTTTTTAAATGAGCTAGGGAAATACTAGAGTTAATCTTGTACTCGCTGTTAGTTAATTAACTTAGTGAACAAATCTCCAAGCAATTTAAGCCTATAATGAATAGATAATAATATTTTTCCTTTTAATGAACATATTTTAAATGTGAATTCTTAAAAACCATTAACAATAATAGAAATCATTATCTAAATTGCAATTGCAACTAGTATTTTTATACAGTAGTTATTCTAATTAAATTTAATTCTATACACTAATTAGGTATATTTAAAAAAATATATACTTTTATACTAGTGTATTATTTCCTTATTTTAATGAATTTATTATTATTTTACACTGAGCTGCTTAATTAATATACTATTTCATGGAATCGATATGAAAATAATAGAGTCTAAGTAAATAAATACTAGTAGGTATTTGTTGTGTTTGTTTATAATGAGAAGGAAAAGAAACAAATTATGCTTTGCGTTTTATTTACCTGCCGCTTAATAGCTTTATCAGGTGATACGTCATAAAGACTTGTAAAAAATATATATTTAACAGATTTTAAATATCATTATGTTTAGAAATTAAAATAGTAATAAATATGAAATTAAATTAATCGAATATCTAAAATTATAGAAAATATATTGAAAATTTTGTAAATAGCTTTCGCAAAAGATAAATAAAAAAATAAATCGAGAGAAAAACTCATAACATTGGTGCACTTGGTTGCAATCGTATTTGTTTTATTTGTATTTAATAGATTACTATTTCTTAAGTACTTTGTTCAGGCAATAAATAAAATAACAATCTCGCGCTGTAATTCAGAGTAAGTGGGTTGTAGTTGAATACATTTTGACAAGGTGTTTGTTAAATGTTTAATCTGTATACATTCAATGCTAAGTAATTTATATTTGTTTTTATCTGTAATATTTCAGATATTTTCTTTTATTAACGAAGTATTTTTCACTTAAAATAATTTTTAATTTGACTTTTAATAATAACAATATTTTTTAATAATACATTCCATAATTTAATATCGGTTTATCTATACAAAAAGAACTTAAAGCAGTAATCTTTGCCTTAGACAATTTCCATAATATGTTTAAAAGCTTCCAGGAAAACATTGTAAGGCTTGAAAGAGTTTTTAAAGCGATATACATTAAGTATAACGTTAATTTATTAGGTATTAAGTTCTTATCTCTCCTGTACTGAATTATGATGGATAAAAGTTTCTTTTCGAGATGTTCTCAGAATCCGTAAAGGGCGACCAGACTCGTGTATTAAAATACAGCATAATCGATAATGTTTGCATTGTTACTTATGGGAAGTCCGGTTTAAGATTATATTTTGTAACTATAGAAATCAATTATATCTTTTTTTAGTTAAAAAATATTTATAAATTGCATTATATTAAAAAGATCTAATTATTTGTTAGTATATATTTTTCCACTATAGATCATAGCGCCTTATATATTAATGTTTCAATAAAGAAACTTCTACTTCCTTAATTTACTACAATCTAGTGAATTTATTCAAATATTCGGCAACCTTGAGATCTGCTTGTTGCTATGAGATACGACACGAGAGAAAAATACCACTTTTATTATGGCGAATGTAACAGATAAGACAATTCATAATTTTATTAATTACATCCACTAACAACATTGCATAATGAGTAGACTGTATATATCGAATTAAAAATGGATATATAAACATGATTTAAGCATTAAATTGTGAATTCATTAATAATACTCGAAAAATGTTTCGCATATTTATCGTCTGCAGGATCGCAGTGTTTGAGTCGAGCATATATTAATTACCAAAATATTTACGTTCAACTTAGTAACCGCTAACCGGTGGCCGGTGGCGCCGATTCGGTACGTTATAAGAATGCGGATCTGTGGCTTCATCAAGGTCTTCATCATCGAACGGCTGCGACAGCCGACAGCCACCATCATATGGGCACCACCCGCCAAATTGAACGCAGAAATTATTTTACGTAACGAGAGAAACACTTTGAAACGTGTGCCAACACTTTAGTGTTGCCAGTTTCGTGTTTGACCGTTAAACTCCTTATTGATTATAAAGATTGATTATAATTTTAATTGTATTATATGTTTTAAGTAATTTATGTACGGGTTTTGCACTCATATTCGAGATGAGTGCAGCATTTTGGTGAATTTTACTGCATTATTGATTTAGGTAATTTAAATGTAAGAATTACGCAATATTTATGTGTTATATCAATTCTTCTTTACTATTTTAAATTATATCTGGCAATATAGTGTTCGTCATCTCTTATTAACATAACTTACCAAAATAATTTCAATTTATTATTGAGTGTTTTTGTTTAATATTGATTTTTATTTATTGATAAACATGGTAGAGTTTTGCCACCCACACTCCCTGTAGAATTCTGCGGAAAGTGGGAGAGTTTAAATGGAAAGCTGACAACATATGTAGAGAATATAAAAAAAATCCCTCTTTAATTGTAATGATCGGAACTTAGTTAAGATTTGTCTTGAAAGTAATTAATGTTTGTTTTTTAGAAGGACAACGAGCACCCTGTTCGAACGAAGGTGAAACTGTGCGGCTCCAGGACGAAAGACTAGAACAAGATTGGAGTAGTTGCTTTCGTTGTATCTGTAAGGTATATATAAATTGTTTTTCAAATTAACTTTTATATTCATAGCACAGCATTTTTTTATTTTAAAATGGATTAAAATTCACTACCTTAGCGACCAGTCGTTAAGCTACTATAACTATATTTATATGTCTAATTCTATGTCTAATTAATTAAATTTTTTCTAATACCCATATTTTCGTTAGTTATCTCGATATAGGATTATTTACTTATTGATAAGCGATTTAAACTTAATGAAGCAATTAAATTACAGATCACTGTAACATATTTTTTTGTTTTTTTGTGTATAATGTTGGCATAGTTACAGATATATCAAATTAGTTAAATAATTGAAATTTCTTGAAAAACATATATTTTTATAGCAGTACATACATATTTGTTTTTTTTAAGCCTCACGCGGTGCAGGGTAGGCAGAGAACCTAGTGTTGAGACACTCCATCCACATTTTTCGCCGAAACAAACAAAAAAAATCATTTCCTCCACCGGGAATCGAACCTAGACACTATCGTGTTCACAGTCACACTTTTCACCCCTGCGCCACGACTTGCCTCAAATTATGTATGTATGTACTAAACCATTTGGCATATCTAGCAGCATTTATTAGATAAACTTCAAAAGCGGCGTAGATAAACTTTTCTTTGTAAGTTGTTCTCGCAGCATAAAAAGCACCATTGTAAGGTCTTCACTGATAATTGTCTTTCATGTTTTGTTTAAGCCACGTTTGTATGCCTACAGTACGTCGGCTGTCACAAAATAAATTTACCACGCTTACAGCTGTGAATGATAATGGTAACTCACACGTGCGACGCACTCGCACTGAGACAATAAGCAATAATTTGATTAGTGACCTTCTGAGATTCTTTAATAACTACTTTGCTACTTTATAGGCTTGGCATATTCCATTTAATATCGTAGTATAGTAAGTATATATTTGTATTCTTTTTGGGATTTTTTTAGGGTTCCGTACCTTAAAGGACCTTTATAGGATCACTTTGTTATCCATGTGTCAAAATTATTTATTTTGAGATGATGTGAATTGGTCATTGGAGGCAACGCATTTAAAAGGTACAAGCATTTGTGCATTGTTTTTGTTGCATTTTGTATGAAATTCGCCTCGTATTCAAAACCTTCTATAGGTTTTGTACTTCCCGTGGACCTACAGTTATGAAATTTGATACGAAGTGAGAGCTTACAACACAAATAAAGAAATAAATCCAAAAACTAAACATTTTAGGTATTTTATAGTTGCATACAAAACTTAAGTTTCTCAAATTTATTCGCGGCGTTATTAAGATCTATAACGTTTTCCCTGTAGACCTGTAATTATGAAATTTGGCAAGAGAATTTCATACGAAATAAGTGCATGCGGACATTTAACTTTTATAAGTTGTAGGTACCTTCCGTTACACAATCCTAGAATTGGTACGGAGCTCTCGGTGGGCGAGTCCGACTCGCACTTGACCAGTTTTTTAACAACCTAGTAGAGTGTTCAGAAGGTCTCGGTCTACACTAAATGTAGCATAGCATTTGGTTCTACCACCCAAGGGGGAAAAATATAAATTGTATTATAGCATTACTTTAAGAAAAAATTTAATAACAATAACGGAATCTAATTGCGGATGTGAAAGCAAGACACAAACATGACAAAATAATAGATATCCATATAATACTATGGATAGTTTTGCTATGAACGATTGCGAACGGTACTACGTGCTGGTGTGGATGTCACGCTGCTGTTTTAAGTGCACTGCAAGTGATTAAGTGTGCGAAACACGTGTGGCGCTTGGGTCCCAGATGAAGGTACAGGTGGATCGGGCGTACCTACATTACCTACATATGGTGTAAGATGTTAATGGATTACTCATGTAATTATAGGGTTAATTGTATTTTTTATTTCACGCTGTATCCCGCACACAGCAGGGTAACCAGAGGGAACTTAGTGTTAAGACACTCCGTTCCCCATTTTCCGCTAAATTTTGGAAACATTGAAGGTTGAGTGACGGAAATCAACGCGACGAGCAACAATGCAAACCTTTGGCCTGATCTAGTGCTTTTTTTGTAAAATATTGTATTTAAAATATACAGAAATATTTTCGATAAAAAATAAGTATATCAATTTACATGTGTTACTTTATAAAGCACATATATACACATAATAATAACATTAACCGCGCATAGTTGGCAGACACGACACCACTATGAACGTAAGTAAGGTTGTACACCTTGGTACGTATACGTGTGTGGTATTTCCCAGTCGATCTCACCTCGTCGGATGACTTGCGCGGAATTCGAAAGCCCATCGCGAGATTTATCGCTTATTCTGTATTAAAATATACATTTGCTTACCTAATGGGCTTTTTTGTCGCGTGCCACATACCGGCCACGGGATCCCGTTTCATCCCGATTGAAACTTATAATTTAGTTTTTTTTTGGAGAACTACATACATACAAAAAATAATAATATCTCAACAGATTTTTTATGGTGTATTCCGGAATATCTTTATCGAATGTGCCATTAGTTCTATAGAGTACCTATAATATAGTATATATCGTAGATGTGCCCAGAGATATAGACCGGAAGGTACTATTAGCTTTTTATGCAACCCAGTAGCTGTTGATAGCATCTCTTGGCTCCCGCGCACCGCTTGCTTTAATGAATCATGTCAATTATTATTAACACGTTGATTGAACTTTCTGGGCTGAGCTTGCGTCGTAAGTTTTTAATTTAAATTTCAATATGTTGATTTTGGCAACTTAGTTTCAAAAACCGGATAAGGGAGAGCCGGGATCGCCCATCGAGGGTTTCAATTCCAAATCTGAATAACTCGAAAACTTACAACAAAAATTGGAGGTATCGAGCTTTTTCTGAAATTCAGGCTTAGCTTAGCTAGAGCCCTTTCTTCTGATACCTCACTTCAACTAGCGGCTTTAATCCAAATTTTGCGCCCCATTTAAGGCAATATTTTTTTAGAATTTAACCACAAATGTACAGTTTTAAGATTTTTTCCTGAAAATTCTAGTTCAACTGGAAGTACCCTATTAATATTGATTCCCTTTATGGTGTCAAAATATGCAAAATTCACAATTAATATACCTATATTCAATTCTTAAAAATGTATTACGCGAATGTTATTTATTAAATAGACCATAAATATATTGAGTAGCTTACGTTACAATTCCAGGTCAGAATATTTTCTTGTTTTTAGAGCGTGATTATCAGTAGTCGGGTTTTATTTTTATCATAATTTTTCATTTTCAATAACACTTTAGGACACTCGGCGATATAAAGTTGTTCGAGCAACTATTCTTGCTATTTTGTATACCTACAACAGACATTTGTTTACTAAGTAAGCTATTTCGATATTATGCCCTTATTATTTGGTGATATACTAGGTATATGACTACCGGTCTGTGAAAGCAAAAGTCGGGTTCAAATCCTTCATGATATTAACTCCCTTAATTAAATATTAAGATTGCAAAATTAACTTAACTGCCTTATAATAAACGTTTAACTCCTAACTAAGAAATGTTGGCTAAAAAAAATCAAAAGATTTGACTTCGGAAAAAAAACAACCCCCATAGTGAAGAACTTCCTTAAAGTAATTAATACACCATTGGAAGCAAGGAACCATGTAAAATTTTATTCTTCTATTTAGCAAAATGTTTTTATTTTGTTTATATTAGTTTAAACTATTTATTTAGTAGGTATACATATTAGGGACCGTGACGTTTTAGATCAAAAAAGTCTAGGCGTAAAGAGGTGTAAACGATTATACATAGATTGTATAAACATTATACATAGATTTTGTTTTGGATTCTTCAAGGAGTTGTAGAGTCGTATTAGTAAGATCAGTTGTAATATTTTTACATAGATACCTGAGAACACGCTGATTATTACAATAAATATTTTTAGAGTAATTTTTCCAATTACAACAAACATAAACTTTAAAGCAGAAAATAAAGTCATTAAAAAAAACCGGTCAAATGCGAGTTGGTCTCAATCATCGAGGATTCTATTATTATATTCCTATAAATTTCCCTTTTCCGGATTTTCATACTAAAATGCGGCAAAATGTTTTCGTACGTATTGCGGTATCTTTTGTTTGCGTTGACTTAAAAGCTTATTTTTTCGGTACTACTAGGGGCCGTACACTTGGATATTTTATATTAATTTTCATTTGATAGCTTTACTCAATCTTGAAATAATTGGTCTGTACTAAACAAAAGCTAAATAAAATTATTTAATTAAAAATTTGCTTATTAAATAACATTTGTTAATAGGAAACTCAAAAGAAAAACTACAGAAAATATTTAAGTTTAGCGGTTACTGGTATTTCTCGTATAGCCATACTATCAAAACAGAGAGATAGCAACGTACATGATAACAGTAAGTACATATAAAGTCGATGTGCGATGTCGGCACTCGGCGCAAGTCCAAACGTGAAAGTGGGTGAGTGGAGAGCGCGAGCTGCGCGGGCGCAGGTGCCGGCAAGGCCTTGCCGCGAGCGCGCGCGCGGTATGCGGTCGCACCGGTTCTTCTAGCAACGTGTATTTTTTACACGCCACATATGAAATATATTGTTGTTATGTTTTGCTATGATGCAAAATTCTAATACTAAATGCAATAGAACAATATACAAAAAACATTTGGAATTTTATATTAGGTATATTAAAGAAATAACTGATTTTTCGATGTAAAAGATATGGAGAACCATAAAATCTTAAAGTTTCCTTTTTATCCGCCTAGCAACCGAAAATTTAAATGCGGATATTGGTCTTGACATTGCTATACTTATTTCGCTTTTTGTGTTATTATTAATTTTAGAAGCTTTTAATATAATATAATGCCGAATGAATACAAACTATAATGTGCTTTTACATATTAATCACTTCATTAGTGTAATTAAATATAGAACTTGCACTATTATAGATTGACAGTATACGAAGTATCGAAGGAAATATATGCAGCAGTGTAGGCAGGGTACTTAGTGTTAAGACACTCTGTTCCTCACTTTTCGCCGAATTTTTCCGAATTCGAATTGGAGGATATTGTGTTATATAATCAGTTTTATGTAAAATAATTTGAACTAGCCCTACTAGTTTTTGCGATTTTTAATCATTTATTTACCAACGTACAAATATATAAAGTCCAAGTAAATATATCATTTTACGATAAAACGCAATATATAGTATATTATATTCTGACTAAGTTTCGATTATAAGATTCTATAAGGTAAAATCGAATTATATATAAAGAAAACACAAAAAATCACATATCAATTAGATCAATAAAATCAAAAAACCTTATAAAGAAGAATTCTTTGCTAAATCACTAGCGCTCGTCCCCCAGCAGTCTGTGCCTCGTTTGAATCTATTATGTAAATTGGCAAATAAAGTACCTTTTAAAACGAATATTATGTTAACGTCCACGATTTATTCACGGCAGCGTGATTTTTTCGCAGGTGACACGTAAATAACGATAATTATAATGCTATTTAGAACTTCTAAATTTGTGTGTGTTATTTTTATTGGTATTACACACACATACACATCAAATTAAATCAGCTTCACGCCGTATCCCGCGTACAGCAGGGTACTCAGAGGGAACCTTGCCTACACTTTTCGCCGTATTTTTTGAGGAGTTGCGTTTCGAGTGGCAGAATTCAACGTCGAGCTTTTACCGAGCTTTGGTGCCAGAGCGAAATTAAAATATTAAGAAATAATAATTCATTCCATCGAGTAGGTATCGAACCCACAACAGTCATTGCCTTGTACTGCGCCACCACGGCCTCAATAAAGAACACAAATATATTTTTTTATCACTTAAGACTAAAATGTATAGCAATTTCTCTAACTCTAAATAATATTAGACCTAAGTTCAGGGTAAGAATGGCGTTACAATGATAATACAATTAACAACATAATTAATTATTTAGATTCGGAAGTGACGAATTTTGGTCGTTTATATTATATGATACGGGATGTGGCATATCTGCTGTTGTACCGATATTTAAAATATATATAAAAATATAAAACTTCATATATTATAACTATAAATTACTCTTCTTATTACTACTACAATAAATTACTCTTACTACTCTTACTACTACTACTTAGAAAATGTTCATATATTATAACAATAAATTACTGGCTCATTTTATACGTTTTAAATTTTTTATAAATATGAATTATATAAGTCGAATTGTAACTATATAGAGCCTATAATCCATGTGTTCCGAAATTATATACAATAATATATTTTTCTGTCATCATCATCATCATCACCAGCCTGTCCTCGTCCACTGCTGGACATAGGCCTCTCCAACGGCACGCCACTGAACTCGATCTTCAACTCTTCGCTGCCAGCCACTTTGCGAATTTCGTCACCCCAGCTAGCTGGAGGACGTCCTACCTTACACTTGCCGAGGCGTGGTCTCCACTCTAGAACGCGCTTACCCCAATGATCATCGGTTCTGCGGCAAATGTGACCAGCCCATTGCCACATTGCCCATTTTTCTGTAGAAACGTAGAATTATAATTATTATAGGTCAGTCATGGCACAGGGGCACAAGTGTGTGGCTGTAAACGCGACTGGTTGTGGGTTCCATCCCACTCGAGGAAATTAAATATTTATTTAAATTTATATTCTCATTTCTTCGTTCTGGTGTTGAGGCAAAGCGCTACGTTGAGAATCTAAGAATTAATCTTTGTTAATTTATTATGTATTGCTCTATCCCATATTTTTCCGTATGGCCCATTAATTGTTTCTAGATAATATTGTATTGCAGCTTTAAAGTATATTGTAAAAGACAGTAAAATAGATTTTATAATAAAAAAGGTAATGAAGAATGGGCGTACGGATTTTTGTTAAAAAACAATCAATTAAAGGAAATAATGTAGTATTTTTTTTATTTAAGTAATTTGCATAAAATCTAATTATATTTTTATTGTATTTTTGAATATCAAATTTGGTAATAAAATGGATATATGATGCTTTTTAGACGTTAGAATTATTAAGAGAACATTTTCACTATGCATTAGGTACAATCGTACAACTCTTTCAATTCTAGCAGCACTCGCGAAAATATCACTTAGATTAAGTTTTAATAAATATAAATGCCATTAACATTTACTTAATAGTTTTTGCGTGAAAGAGAAATAAATATCCGTTGATGCTCATAAAGTTATTAATAATATAAGTAGGATTAGCTTCTATAGAAAATAAAATAATGACATTTATTCTTTATATTTATTACATTATCATTACAATTTTATTTTGTCATAAAAAAAATATTCTCGTCTCTCTCTCTCCCGACTCTCGTCTCTCTTTAGTCTATGTAAATACATAGATAACTAAACAAACATTCTGAGGGAACTTTATGAGGAAGAACATCCCATGAGGAAAGGATTAACTCAGGAATCCAGCATAGTCCACCTGTGGAAGCATTATCTTATTATGACAAATCAATATGACACAAGCATTGTTGTAATTGTAACGAGTAGATAACGTAAATTCCGTAGACAGTGAGACAAGCTGATAGCATTCAATATGTATATTTTTATTATTTTATGTAAAATTCAGCTTCACGCTGTATCCCGCACATTACAGGATAGAGACACTCCGTTCTCCACGTTCCGTCGAATTCTGGAGGCATTGCGTGTTAAGTGGCGGAATTCAACGCCGCGCTTTGCTTCAACACCAGAGCGAAGAAAATGGATATATGAATTTAAATAAATATTTAATTTTATTGAGGGGGAATCGAATCCACATCCAATGCCTCTGTGGCACGACTGGTCTTAAAGTTAAATTATTAATATATTGTCTAACTTTAATTACTTGCCTAACAAAGTTTACGTACCAAAGTAAATACGTTTTTTATAATCTAGTAGAACATCAGTCAGTAAGCATAATAATAAGAAACATTATACTACGGAATTAATGGATTAATACGAAATTGTCAACTAAAATCTAGTTAAATATCCAAACTTGAATTGTTTTTAATTTACTTTATTTAACAAATTTTCGCAGCCATTTAGTTATCTACAACCATTATCTATCAGTAGTTTATATACTTTTTTTGGGGTTATATTACCAAATTACGTTGGTGATCTCGTTCGAATAAAACGTAGGTGTTTTCAAGGCAAAATGAACAAGCTGCTTGTGAATTCTTGGCATTTTAGGATCAAATCAAACCTAAACGATTAATTAGGTAGGTATATTTATTTTACCTCAAATATCATTGAAATACCTAGATACTTATTTCTGCAAACTCATTCATTACAATTTATTTTAGTTTTCTTGTTTAAATATTTTTTCATGGAATATTGCATTTACTAGGTCACTAAAAGCTAAATACCTTCATGTTTATTCCTTTCATTACTTTAACCGAATTTCTACAGCGGCTCTTTGAAGTGAGAATCTATTAGAAGAATATTTACGTTGTCTAAAAATAATTGTGCTTAAATCTGTCGACCACTCATTATTTATTATAATGTTGGTACCGCACATAAAACAGAACAGATAACTTACACTCATTTATTAAAATAGAAACATAGGTGTGTCTGTAAAAGCATATAAGCAATATATGTATAAATATGTTAATATAGTATACTAATTTAAAGAAATATATTAATTATGTTGTAAATATTTGCTAATTACTAAAAAAAATATTGTATTTATTAAACTTACACTCAGTTATTGTACTTTTATGTCACCTTACAAAAACCAAAACTTAATCAAGAAAAATGCGCGAGGAAAAGGAATAAGAAAGCCACGACCAAAATCTGTGGCATAAAAAACACCATAATACTCTAGCATTCTTACTTTACATATTAACAAAAAATAACCGGACAAGCGCGAGTCGGGCTCGTCCACCGTGGGTTCTTTACAATAGTCTCAAACTTTTTCTGAAATTCATGCTTAGCTTAGCTGGCTTTACATCTGATACCTCTCTTTAACCCGCTAGTTGAATAGAGATATTTGAGAGTCGCTGCTTTAATACCAAATTTTGCCTCCTTTTAAGGCTATAATTTTTTAGGATTTAACTACAAATGTATAGTACCAGTAGATGCTGCCTGCCAAATTTCATAATTCATTCTAGATCAACCGGAAGTACCCTATGAATTTTGATTCTTTTTAGTGTCGAAATACGCGATTTTTGCTATATTAATGGCCATATCTTTTTTTTGAGTAGATGTAGAAATAAGTTTTTTGTCAGTCATATTTAAATAAAAAAACAAATAATTTTAAACAATGTAATAAGAAAATATGTGCGAAAACAGACTATCGATAACTATCACAGACTAGCCACGCTCTCGATACAGACTTGGCAAGCGAACTTATGGAGGTCAGCTTGAACCGTCCGTTTATGGTGTGTTTTAGGACTGTCGTCATATCGTCACGTACTACGAGTATATTCGTTACTGGCTACAGCCGAGGCTATTACAGTCCAGGGCCATGGACACATACTAATTAGGAGCACACTGTTTGGTGTTAAAACTTTTTATGTTATATATCTATACTAGTGGACCCGAACGCGGCTACGCCCGCTTGAACTATAAGAATATTTATTAAATATATTTATGAAATTATTTACAGTTTTCAATAGAGAGATGCGTTAAGCAAGCTCATTTTGGGTGACGTTTTCTAACAACAAACTTTGCAAATCGTTGCTTAGCAACGGCGGTTGTTATAAACATGGCGGAATAAATTGTATGTCAAATTAATTAGTATTTTAATATTTTAGTATATAACGAAAATATTACAAATAAGAGAAAAAAAGTATCCTGTGTTCATCCCGAGACCCTCAAGTATCTCTATATGAGTAGTTTATCGCAATTAAATTAGCGGTTTGGCTTTGATTGCGTAAAAGATAGACAGACAGACAGACAGAGTTACTTTCGAATTTATAATATAGGTATGGATATATTTCTATACAGATTTGTGTAAATATTCATCATTGCTAATATTTGAACTGGCCAACGAAAACGATATTGGTGTCTAACAAAATTTATCCTTGGATATATATTTATATATTCTTAGAACAGTGTTTATTTAGACGTATGTATGTATATTTGTTAAAGATATTTAATATACCTTATAACAAATATTATTTATTAATTATTGAGCAATATAAATTGTTAAATATATTTTTTTAATATTATAACAAATGAAGCTGAAGATCGAGTGTGGTGGCGAGAATTGTGGAAGGCCTATGTCCAGCAGTGGACAAAAGATGGCTGTTGATGATCGTGATGATGATGAACAAATAATTAGATACATAATTATTATATGCTTCGTTGTTAAAAATTCATACGTAAATCTAGATTACTTTATACCTATACATGTACATACTCGTACAATCGTTAAGCATAAAAATATTTGCACATTATGTAACGCTCGAAAAATTCAACACCATGTCCAAATATAAATATTCAGTAATAAAAAACAAAGTACCTAGTCGTAAATGTTAAATTTATTGTTTTTATTCATTTTGCATAACTACATACCTATTTGAATATAATACTGAACGTTCGACAGTATAAGTTCGCTTCATTTTGATAGATATATACCTAATACGGTAATACCCCATGTATATAAACGTATTTCACGCTGAAAAAATTCCACTTTTACTTATTATATTAAAAAGTATTAAATAAAAACTAACTATTTTTAAATTTTCGATATATTTCTTCCAGAATGGCTTTGTGGAATGTCGGAAGGGTGCAGAAGAGTGCAGTTTAATGGATGACTGTGCGGTGATCATGCCTCGTGAGGGTTGCTGTGCACGATGTAAAGGTTGCTGGTATAATGGTACTGAATACCTCTCCCATACTGAATGGAACGAAGACGGGCGTCTGCTGCGCTGCGAGGCCGGCGTCGTCACAATATCACGACCAGAATGCTACGCGCCGTGCGACAGGCCGAAACATCAAAGGCATACGCATTACAATTGTCCCGTCTGTGAAGGTTAATATTTCTCTTTTATTATTTTATTTTACATATGTGAATATACATTGAAATATTTTATAATAAACATAAAAGCCAACTAAATGTAAGTCTGAAAATAGATATAGTTAAAAAAAAAATTAGCAAATGAACGAATTCAGGTGATTAATACAAATTTAAGCAGTTTTAATAATTAAATCATTTAAAAGTCACATTTATATTTTTCTTATTGGATTCTTCAATATCGTTTATCAATTTATTAAATGTTTGCCACAGTCAACTTGACTGAGAAACTCTCTGAGCATAAGAAGTAAATAAATATAATAGCTTTAAAAGAATGCATTCCCTATTTCACGCTGCGTGATCCCACCACCAGTACCTACCCAGATATGTGGTGATCAACGATTATAATTGCCGAGCGGCGCTGGCGCAGCCCTGTCTCGAAGCGCGCCCACCCAGACGCGCGCACCGCAAAAAAACACCTATAATCACATTCCAAAACAAACACAAGCCGACATGCGAACTTAATAAAACCAAAAATCAAGCAATTTACGTCCGCTTCTAAACTTTAACAAGTTTATTAATTCTTAATTGAATAATAGTAATTTTCGAGATGACGGTACAAAATGGCTTTTGAAAATGGCCGACGCATTCCAAACTATCGTTTTATTGCCAGTATATTTTATTCATTACCCATGGGCTGGTCGAGAATATTCTTAGGATCCTCGGACCTTGGTTCTCTTTAATTATAAAATTATTTAATGTTTTCATTCTCAGTACTTAAGGTATTGCGTGTTTGTATTGGCTGTTGAAGTTGATGTTTTAGCTCGAGCACTCGTATATCTTTTATAATATAAGTAAGTAAGTATTTAACGTCCTTGCCACGTTTGATTATCCTAAGACGAGCGCTTGTTCCGAGGTGGCCAGCTCGCCCACACGCCGAGGTTGACAATAGCATCACACAAGACGTTACGCAGTAGCTTAGAGTATCTGTAGACAATGGACAACTCGCCCATAATAATTCGTCCCTCTCAGCTCCATACATATTACTTCGATGACTGTTAAGGCGACGGGCTGACTTATTGATTTGTCTTTTTTTTTTAATAAAAACTCAAATGGATTTCTTATGTTGGTACACTGTTATGGATAAATCATTATTTTATCTGTGTGCAGCTTAGACATTTATTTAATTAAATTTATTTTATTTTAACACGTTATAATGGTTTTAAATTTATATATTTTAATAATTAAATGTCAATTTTTTTTATTTGTCAAAACTAAAAGTAGTATCTGTCATACAAAGTTTTTGTATCTATATGTCATCATTTTAAAGTTTAGGTAAATATCAAGAGCATTTAAATGTAATTTTGCAATCATTGAAAATTATTACTTAATGTAGACCACCCATAATATATTTGCTCATCTGATACGAATAAACTCTTATAAGAAGTTCGTATAACAAAGAATACTTTTGTTTTAAACAAAATGAGATCTTATTATGTTCACGGGGGTTCGTTGAAATGATGTCCATATATAGACATATGTATGTATAGTATATATAAATATAAAGGTATCTCTAATGGCTGGGAAGTCTCCCACGGCGTTTGCATCTCTATTATTGACCATAAATCAAAAAGTTAACAACCTACTTAAAAGGTAGAGGCGGGTGGGTTTTTGTCTGCTCCTCAAAGCGGCCGACGACCGCGTGGCTGCGGGAACGTCGAGGTGTGCCCAGTGTTTGTTTGTTTTACGATCTCAACGGTGCATTAGGCTTTTTGCCTCTTTTATATTTTATTTCTTTTCAATTACAGCCTTATCAGGCGCAGAAGTTTCTTTTTTTTATTTGGGATGGGATGAAATAGCGTCTATATATATTAGCTTTTGAATCACTGGAGATATATAATGTATAATGGCTATTATGTACTACGAAACATATTTGCGCGTACATATTGTGAAAGAAACAGAATTTTCTTTCATATATTCTTGTAATAAATAGAAAAGAGAATAATATATAAAATGGAGAATTTGGGAATTTGGTAACTCTTGTGATAATACATAAATACCAATCCATTTAGTCAGCGATTTACATAAAAATTCTGAGCAGAACTTGAACTATGTATTCTCTGTCATTGTTGGAAATTCTAAAGCTTCACAGACCTTTTTCAATATAAACAAAAGCTTACTCATCAAAATTCTCAATGCGTTTCAAGTGCTATCGTTGTTATTGGCCATGTCTGCGACGACGGCCCGAGAAATTAAAATAATTAGCTTGTGATACACACATGTTGCGTGTACTGAATTCTTTATGGACATTACATAAGTAAACTTTAAAAAGTGCTAAGGAATCTTCATTTTAATTGCTATAATCTACGTATTTCCATCAGAATGCGTCGTATATCACCAATTGAAGTTTAATTCATGTTTGCATATTGTCTCCAATTACTTCAAGAGAATTTAAAATTACAATCGCGTACAATGTCAGACAAAAAATGTTCAATGTTCGATTCATTCATGATTTCGGTTAGTCCATTAACGAGTCATATCAATATGAACCCATCATTTTAATTTTTATTTTCAAAAGCATTTTTATTAAATAGCATTCAATTGCAATAACTAAAGAGGTGTGCTATGTAACTTTACAAGAGTAAAAAGTAAAAACTAGGCCCGTCATGGCGCAGGGACACAAACGTGTAAGCGACGGTGGTGAGTTCGATTCAAACTCGAGACAATAAAATATTTAATATTTTCGTTTTGGTGTCGAAGCAAAGCGCGGCATTGAGTTCCGCTCCTTACCACATAATGCTTCCAGAATTCAACAGAAAATGGGGAACTGAAGTCTTAATACTAGATCTGCCTTCTTTGTTGTGTGTGGAATACGGCGTGAAACTGAGAAAAAGAATAAAGCAAAAACTGTTGCGCTTACATGTTCCAAATTTAGAGCTCTGCAGCCTATAATTATCTACAATTTACACCATATAACATAAATTTAAGGCAAACTGAAGCTGAGATTTTTATTTGTTATATTTTTCTAAGTCTAATACATAAAAAACGGCACGAAATAAATAAACAAAAATAAAAATAAACAAATGTAAATAGACAATAGCTTCCAGTAAACGAAGATAGGCTGATTATTATGATAATGATAATATTACTTTTAATGTATACAAGTAAAATGCAAAAAAAGGCAATAATATAAACAAACAATCAGCCATCAACTGACTTAAACGAACTACCGAGATACATTTAATTGTGTATCTATAAAGGGACAACGAGATGTTTTCCCAGAAAGAGTTACTTTAGATATAAGACTTATTTTTGGCTTTTTCACTTGTACCTATATAGATGTAAATGATTTACTTAAAACATATATTAGATTACATAAATATTCCTTTAAATTTCTCTTTAAATATATAACAAAATTCGTATAATATGAAATCGTTCAAAGTAAAATTGCATTGTATCATTATAAACTATACTAAAGATAGAATATACCGAAGAAGTGTATATGTATTATGTAGAGATATCAAGGTTGTGGGTCAAACGGACTCGAGGGTTCTTCGTGTGCGGCCTATTCTCCTTCCCTTCTTCTCATTCATTAAATACTAATTGATTCATCGCACGATTGTTACAAATTATATTGATGTATTTTTTGTTTTATTTATTTGTTAAGCTTATTTTCTAAGTAAAGATTCCACTAAATTAGAACATGAATAAAAAATCGAATTCCTATTACAGTTTTATTTAAAAAATAAAGAACTAAATAAGAAATAAAATATTGGATTCTTTATAAAAAAACATATAGACTTAACAATGTTATTAGAGTTATAAAAATAAATATACATTACTAACTTAATATCTTTATTATATTAGTACAGATGTCGATTGTTTTTATTTTTTTAGAGTGTGTCATCAATGGACAGCGAGTGAGGGAGGGCCGTGACGTTCGTATTCCAGAGGAACCATGTTTGTCCTGTCGATGTATGCGAGGCGCCCTGTCTTGTACCAAACGAGCATGCCCCGTGCTGCCCTGCGTGAAGTCCCAACAGCACACCCCGCCCGGTGAATGCTGCCCACGTTGCACGCATCCTACAGCAGACAAAATACTTCCAAGTAAGTTTATACATTCAGTCAAAACTCCAATATTATTTATCCATATGAACCACGAGCGCTTTTGAAGCGTCAAGTTATATAAAAATGTCAGTAGTATCAGTCGTACATAAAGCTGCCAGGCCCGAAAACAGATTCCACCGAGACGACCGAGCGAGAGAATCCATATTTGCTCTTCTTAATATATAGTGTTACGACAAATGTTCGTATCTATAAAAATAGTATATATATTATATATATATTAGTTTCTTAAATGAGCAAAGCATTTGACTCCAGGTTTTAATTTCCTTATTGAACAGAATATTAAGCCTTTAGAATTCATTTAGATTTTAAATGGCATGTCTGAAACCATTAGAATAGGATGTGGAACTTTATTACATCTACATGCATATTTATATACGTTTATGGTATATACTTTGTCCCATAAATTATTTGGTAACTTTTGGAAGATAATGGCTATGAGTGTTTTGTTTCGTTGTTTGTTGTTTTTATATTAATTGTACTAATATAGAGCTTATCACTGTTCTTTAGACAATTGGTCTTCTTATAATTTTGTACCAGCAAGATATAAATTTTATTGATTGTGCAAAATAATAGTAGATTATTATTTGATGTGAAAAATTATATTATTTAAAATAACAACATAATTATACCTATAGTCATTTATTTAATTTTAAATCACTGAAATAAAAGTTTTAATTGCAGCCTATAATTTGATTAATTTTTCAAGTTTCAGGATTTTCGTCACCGAAACCTTGCATAATTGGAAAGGAATATCATGCTCATCTTAGTCCTTTTCAAGTGGATCCATGCACCGATTGCAAGTGTATGAATGGCACAGCCGTATGCACGCGACACACTTGTCCAGTGCTAACATGCGGCGCCCGAGCCCTGGCTCCTCTTCCTGGTAAATGCTGTCCTGAATGTCCGCAAGTAGAAGAAGCTAAAGCAGCTTGCGTAATTGCAGGGAAAACATATCAGGTACACTATTTTAAATATAAAATATTGTACAAAAAACAAATTTCTGTTAATTAATCATTTCTAACTAATTAATATGATCAATCAAATATTATTAAATAAATTATTATTAATAATTATTTACTTAGTCATTTTTTTTATTACTTTATTTGTACATCACAATAGAAACAAACATACTACAAACATATATCCATATTAAATACAAAATGCACTAAAGGCGGTCATTGTTAATGTTTTATTTCTTTTTTCAGGATGGAGAAACATGGCAGTTGGATGCCTGCAAATCTTGCGAGTGCCATGGAGGTGAGCCACGATGTGCTATGGAACGCTGTCCAACGTTAAGCTGTCCACCTGATCAAACTCTTCGACAGTTACCTGGCCAATGCTGTCCAAAGTGTGTTGACATTGACGGAATATGTACAGTTTTTGGAGATCCGCATTACAAAACTTTTGATGGAAAATTCTATAGCTTTCAAGGATCTTGCAAGTATCAACTGGTATCGGATTGTAAAAATCATACGTTTTCTATAAGAATATCAAATGATGCAAGGAACACTTCACACTCGTCATGGACACGCACTGCGACACTTCGCATCGGTACTGTAAAAATAAACATGGGAAAAAGGATGCGAATTAAAGTAAATGGACAAAGAATCAGCCTTCCTCACAAAATTGATGGAGTAGCCGAAATAAATCGAAGTAACGGATCTGTTATATTGAAGTCCGATATAGGCGTACAGATGTTATGGGATGGTGATGGATTTTTGGAGGTGACTGTGTCTAGCTCATATAAGGGAAAGCTTTGTGGACTATGTGGTAATTTTAACTCTGTCGCTAGGGACGATATGAGGTCACGTGATGGCAAGCTTTTAAGTGATACCTGGAGATTCGGATCCTCATGGCGAGTAGGCGGGCATCACGCTTGCACTCGACGACAAGAACGTCCTGGTGGGATTTCTCGATGCAGGCAGTCAAAATTACCGAAAGTGCGACGATTGTGCCGAGCATTTGACCGTCATGATGCATTTGCAAAATGTGGTGCTAAAGTGAATCCCCACAATTATAAAGAAGCTTGTCTCCTTGATGCATGCAGTTGTTCAGGGTATCGATGTCATTGTGCTGCATATAGGGCGTATGCGAGGGAATGTACTCGTGTGGGAGCAGAGCCACTTAACTGGGCTCGTGCTGCTTGGTGTGAAGGCCCACCACCATCGTGGCTACATCGCGACAAGAAAGGATCATCACGGGGAGCCAAAGCAAAAACAGATGATTTGTTTAGATTTAGCGGTATACCTCAAAGAAATAATAGTCATTCTCGACCTCCACCTCCAATTCTTCATTAATTTTTGCGATAACATAAATGCTAGTCAGTCCTGCCAGTGTTAAAGTGCGAGGTAAGGCTTTAGAAATTTCGTCTAAGGATTTATATACTTACTTAAGAATAAAATATCAATAGATTCATTTTAAATTCCATTTTAGATTTGTTTTTCTAAAAAAAATTGCCACTATACAAAAATAAAAAAATATACAAAACATACTATAAAATAGCTAAATGTCATATACTTATATATTTTTTCTTATTTTTTACAGTACGTAAGTGGGACAAGTCCATTCTGGCCTGCGTGTGGGTTGTGCTTATGGCGTAACTAATTTAGGAATGAAGATCTATTTACATAAACAGTATTCATAAATCTACTTATAGTTAGGCTATCAAGTTCTGTTATAATGTTATACAAATTGTAGACCACCTGTAGCATACTAATACCTCGCAAACGACCAGCAACTGAATACTTATATAAATAAATAAAATATATTTAACCATTCCTATGTAATGTATAATGAATGAGATTTGTACGAATGAGTGCAGTTATTACAAATATCATTTTTTTAAAATACTTTCATATAAAGGAAGTAAAGCCAATTATAGAAATTTCTATACATTTTTCATATGATGCTCGTGTTTATAGCTTCAAGAGCTAAATCGATGATCCTTGTAATAGAGTAGTACAAGTTCATGTCAGGATGGTGCCAAAAAATATGAAAAAATGCAGTTAAAGCAGTTTAAGATTTGGTCTAACTAGGCTTACATATATTTTAGCGAGCTAAAAGTATTTGTTTCATTGATTATTTCTGAAATTATGTTGGTTTTGTTTATTTTTTGACTGTTTACATAAATATATAAATGTATGTATTATTACATTCTATCAACTACAGGTGTGATAATACATTTTGAATACGACTTCAGAGACGTTTGGTTATCATAGTTCAAATTGAGATCTCATGTGTAGATAGTTGTTTATCAAATATTAGATCTAACCAAAGCCAAGAAGCTAACACGATTATAAGATACTTATGTATATACTTTGACGTGAAGTCTAATTCAATATTCTCTAAAGGAACTCGCTGAAAATATATATGCTAGGGATGTGCGAGTTTCCTATCCTAATGTTACGAACGTATATAATTTATAGCTGTACATATTTAAAAATTCCACTAAACGTAATTCAAGTATGTTATTTTTATTATATTTGTAATTAGTATACTGTATACACTTATATTTAAGACTCGATTTAAAACTTAGTTTTAAAACGCGTTACCAATGAATGAATTTTAATTTTTGACATTGATTCTAACGTCGAAATAACGTGTTTGGTCCTTATAAATTAATACCTCACGTAGTCGTCGTATATCTAAAGCGTGCTTGAGTGTATGTGCTTTAAGCTATTGAATCTTCAGTTGACATTAGCGTGACCTTCTCCAATGAGGAAATCAGGCTAAAAGGTTCAAAGACTATAGAAAATAACATTATATGCGTATAAAAATTATTTGTGCCATTCTTACTAATATCAGAACATATTTTAAGATGAAAGTAATCTATTTTGATACTTTTACCGCTTTAAATATAATTTGCTGTCGACGACTTCCACGAATATAAAAAAAACGGTTATAAAAAAATATGTATTGGACATGCTCTAAATACAGTCGTCATCAATGTGATACTTATAAAATTATCAATGCTTATATTACTATAGATGAAAACTTATATAAGATGAAATAATTCGTAAGCCAAAAGCATGTAAATTATGTATATTAAAAAATATCTATGAAATTATTTTCTGCACGTACATCTTATTTAGAACATATTTTTTCATCTTATTGGTAAAGCAAATCGTATGATTCTTTTTTTAAACGGTTTTTTTTTCATCGAATTCTTATATGCTCTATGAACAAAACGCTGTAGGCTGTAAATTATAATTTAACCATATTTTTTAATCTTTTTCATTTTTCGTAATCATTTTTGTTTGCATTCCCGTTATTTTAATATCTTTATATTATTTAATAAGAGTCTACGTTTTATGTAGACTTGATAAGTAAGTTATTTTTTTAAATTGAGTTGTTATTATTAGATAATGCAGTCGCCATATTAATTATGTATTTTACATTATTAATATTATATTATTATAATAAGTGTTGCATTATTTTCACGTGTAGACAATTTTATATTTCTATTTCTATATTAATTTAATTGCTCTCTTCTGTCGTTTAAATGAAATATATAATTAGTTGTACATACATATTACACACATATGTAACTTTTTAAATATTTATTAGACAAAACTGAATTAACTGCCAAACCAAAAGTTTAGCAAGGCTATATAAAAATTGAAATGTAATTCAATCGATAAAGTTATCGAAGCCATTGTAGTTTATTTAACTTTTATGTGACTCCTAAGATGAAAATCTTATATACTTATACCTAAATAAGTACATAATATATATGTATATAAGCTGTATAATTGTCGACGCTTAGTATGTCAACATGGAAATTATACGACGATCAAAGAATTATATATAATAATAATAAATAAATAATACTCATGGCTTTTTTTATTTCATGTCATTTTAAACTATAATATAAATATTACGAACATTTTATTATTAACAGCGGAAAGATATTTTTAATAGACCCATTACTTAACTGGCGTGACGCCAAACTTCTGTATTAATGCCATCAAAATTATCTAGGACAATTTGGCGTCCGGTTTAAAAACAGTGAATTCATTATTTTTATCTACGAAAATCTTTTACAATAATATTTCTGGTGCCAGATTTTATTTTAAATTTCTCTCTCTCTTCTTATTATTGTAGAAATCAAACTCTGTACTTAGTATAGTAAAAGGTTTATTAATAAAGTAGATTTAAACATATCTCAGCCACACACACCAGTTGAACGAGAGTATGGGATTATTTTGTACGATACATATAAATAACTCAAAATGCGCATATGGTTTTCTGTATATAAAATTTGAAATAATTCCTCGTCTCG
This sequence comes from Heliconius numata, assembly GCA_016802625.1. Classification (NCBI taxonomy): domain Eukaryota; kingdom Metazoa; phylum Arthropoda; class Insecta; order Lepidoptera; family Nymphalidae; genus Heliconius; species Heliconius numata. The sequence continues at coordinate 4,838,414 of JAEBDU010000001.1, read as the reverse complement.
AAAGTTTGAAGTATCGAAATATATTTAACTTAAAATTAGAACATAACGAAGTGTAAAAAAATGATATAATTAGTTTATATTTATTCCCCAGTCATCATCTCCATAAACTCTGAAACAATAAATAATCAATGAATATTACTTATAATAATATTTCTATGAAAATAAAGTATAGAATGTTGTTATAAAAAATAAAGGTAAAAAATTATATTTATATTACCATCGAAGTCCACCGTTCCGCTGCCGTCCGTGTCAATTTCTTGTATGAGACCGTCGAGCTCGTCGTCCGTCAGCTGCTCATCCAACTCTCGCAGGATCTCGCGCAAACTCGACGTGGGAATGTAGCCGTTGCCTAAACAAAAATAAAACTTAAAATATTTGCTTATTTTATAACTTTTATGAATTCGTAACAACTGTACGCCATAACGACATTCACGAATATTGAATACTAGCGGCCCGGTCGCGGTTACACCCGCGTGAACTATGTTATTATTAATTTCTGTCTCCATGGCTACGTCCTAGTGACGTCTATGTAAAATTTGAGACTCCTAGCATTTGTAGTAACGAAGTTTCATACAAACTTTCAACCCCAAAAACAACCCCTTAGAAGTCAAATATTGCAAATTCCCGTCTAAGCGAGCACCTACGTCCTACAAATAACTCCTATGCAAAATTTGAGATTCCTAGCACTTGTAGTTTCTCAGATTTCGTGATGAATGCGTGACCTTTCGATTTTATATATATAGAAGATAAGACATATTCTTACCTTCTTTGTCATATAATCTGAAAGCTTCCCGGAGTTCCTTCTGCATAGCCTCGGCGTCTTCTTCAACGATGAATTTGGCAGCGAGTGTTACGAACTCGGGGAATTCTAAACGACCAGACTCTGAAATAATTTATTTGTATAAGATAAGCAGTTCTAATTAAATTATTATCGTATTAGAACAAAACTTAAAACTCTCATATTTTATTTTAACAACTAAACTAAACACATGATACTCACTATCAGCGTCAACTTCTTCGATAAGTTCCTCAAGAATCTTTTTGTTGAAGGGCTGTCCCATCATCCTGAGGATATCAGCGACGAAGTCACAGGGAATACTGCCTGAGCGGTTGTGGTCGAAGCCATCGAACGCTTTGCGTAGAACTGCAACAAATCACAACAGTTCTTTATATAACTGGACCGTTAAAACCATCACTACTAATATTAAGATTATAGTACGTTATACCTTCAACATTAACTGTACTCATGGTACAAATATGATTATTTGTGAAGAAATGCTTGTTTAACGATTATTTTAAAATGGCTGATTCTAAAGGTAACCTATCCCCGTGGTTCTCTGGTAATTGGAACAGTCGTACTGAGCGGCAGACCGGCTGTGGTAAGTTTAGGACAGCAGTTCAATGCTCTTAGATGTAGTGCTAATAAGTTGTGCAACGCAGCTATTTTGGTTCAGCAATATGGTGCATTGCCGGTACCTAGCGCGCCGAGCCGAGAAACGCACGCATATATAGGCCATTAAATATTTTAGAGGTATCGTAACTCATAAGATTTTATATTCTAGTTATTTCCAGTTTTCTATAATAAAACATACCTAAGCGGAGAGGCCGTGGTGGCGCAGCGGCACAAGGGTGTGACTGTAACGCGACGGTTGTGGGTTCGATCCCCAGTCGAGGAAGTTAAATATTTATTTACGTTTATATTTCCATTTCTTCGCTCTGGTGTCGAGGCAAAGCGCGACGTTGAGTTTTGCCACTCAACACGAAATGGCTCCAGAATTCGGCAGAAAGTGGGTAACGGAGTGTTTAACACTAGATTCCCCGTGATTCCTCATTGATCCCTGATTTTATTTTTATTCTAAGCGGAAAGTGCAGCTAAATATTGTTATATCTTAACATAGTATAAAACAATGATCTTTTGAAATTACAGAATCCATTTTTACTAATCGATATAGAATAGATGATTTAAGTCGAAAATTTATATTGTTTTATACAAATATATCAAAGTAGTTTAAGGGGCCGAAGATTGTAATGATAAACATATTACGCTAGCGGTTAAGATTAATGAAACTAATAGATACATAGTCAATAATCATTAATTAATATGTAATTTTCATTGTATTTGACGAGGAAACTTGCATGAAAGATTGCAATTGCTTTGTTGCATTTTAAAGCATTGAGTAAAAACAGAAGTAATAGTAATCTTATTTCATTCTGTCTTTACCTACATACAAATGTACCTTCATAATAAATAAGAAGCTTTTCAGTTGGCAAGGCAAATTTTCATTTTTAAACCAACTGGCGATATAAATAAGAAAAAAAAACTAACAAATCTATTTTCTATTTCTATATTAAATAAATTTAAAATGAATGTGAAATATGAGTTACCATATAACCTATGAAGGTTACATGACAGCCTGCTAGGCGTTGGCGAATGACGGCTATAATAAAATTTCATAGTAATTTGCCTACTTGTGCCATATTTCGAAGTGCGTCAGCATTTTATGAAACAGTATCAAAGAGTACATTACGAAAATAAAACGCTTCCAATTTATAATGTTACGGATGAAAGATAAATCGATGACTCATTGAACTTGTGACGTCATGGGTGTACTTAGTTAAATTTAGTTTTATATCTAAATACACTCTGTAAAGGTTTTATATTTAAATTAATCTTTGTTTTTCAGCTTCACGGTGTATCCCGCATGTTGCAGGGTATCCAGAGAGAGTTTAATGTTAAAACACTCTGCTCCTAATTTTCTGCCGAATTTTGGAGGTATTACGTGTTGAGTGGCGCAATTCAACGCAGCGCTTTGCCTGTACATTAGAGCGAAGAAATGAAAATATTAAATATTTAATTTCTTCGAGTGGGAATCGAACCCATAACCTGTCGCAGTATACACTCACACGTTTGTGCCCTTGCGCCACAAATGGCTTCAAATTATTCTATGTAAAAGATGCAATTTTATTGTCAATTGAAGAATTTTAGACCTTAATTAAAACATAATAAAGACATTTTTTCTTCTTTTAAAAAAACACTTCTCATATAAAAACGATACCAAGATTCTTTAATTAATCATTGTCAGGTTTTAAGTGTACTTATGCTAAGAAGAGTAACATCTACGTTTACAGAAAACATACATTTCTAGAAATAACTTTCTACAACTTTGTATTAAGTATTATAATTCTCAATCGACCATAATTATTTACATTGTAAAACGTGAATTTAGTAAATATAGAATAAAATTAATTGAAATTAAAAGTGAGTATATACAATTAACAGAAGTAAGTACGCTAGATAGGTACCGAGTTTTAAGACTTTGCAGCTGTTCTGCAATATTTTGGCAACAAAAAAATTTAAAACATATTTATATTTTTTATCTTCACCAACGAACGCCAGGTTGTTAATTTTAATCATCAACATGTCTTGGCAGTTGTCTCAAAGTCCCATACGCTTTATTGCTTTTTTTTTTCTAGATTTTAGCTGTTTATTAATTATCTACCCACGAGATCGCCATGGTCTTCCAAAATGAGGGCATACTGCGTCAGTTATATTTTACAAAATTATCCAGGGTGACGCAAACGTTATTTAATGGCTGTTTTTATAATAACTTTGCACTGAAATTTGAAATAGCATTTTATTAATATATTTTTTAACCGTTTAAAATACATTTTCAGCGGCATACTTTATTGTAATATGTCTAACACAAATATAAGATTTACATAAGAATTCGTTTACACTTTAGACAAGGCTATAAGAAATGAACAATTTAAGATACGCCAATAGCGTGGACTAGTGCTCTATGTATTAACAAGACCTTACAGTTTTTCTTACAGAGTCCCTTCCTAATATAGTGAAAATATTTAAAGAATATACCTACTACTTTAAAAAATGATTTGTGTTACTTAGAATTTAACTAAAATACATTGACATTTTTACTTTGCTAAAATTTACTAGCACGGCATATTTTTTTAACAACTGCCTATTTTATGTTTTTCTTTTATGGAAAAAGGACAAGGCAAACGTGCGTTCGGGTCACCTGATGGTGATCACCGCCGCCCACGACCCTGTGCAACACCACAGGAGCTACAGGTGCGTTGCCGGCCTTTGAGGTGGAGATAGACGCGCTTTTTGAAGGTACCCATATCGTATCGACCTGGAAACACTGCCGCGGGTAGGCCATTCCACAGTTCGGTAAATTATTTTAGAAATATGAATATTATAAATCTATTAATATGAACATTTTTATATTAAATACTTTCAATAACAGAAAACGCTGCAAGAATATGCTCTCCATTTTGAAAATAAACAACACTAATAATAGTATTTATATTTCAACACAAAGCTTATAAATTACGTCAAACAAAGTAAACAATGTATGTCTCTCGAAAGATTAACAATATTGATTTAAACAATGAGGATAGGACGCCGCCCCAGCACGGCACGTTGGCAAGCATCCAAGCGTGTTACCACGGTGTTTTACCGCCCGCCCAAACATGCCCCATGTTTTTGATAATAACATTGGCTAATATGTGGATCTACTATGTATATAATTAATGCTGAAGATATGAAAAAATGGTAATACTAATCATATTATTTTACAAATATCTTAAAAATTAAAAAGTAATTGTATTATCTATTTCATATAAAATATTTCTTATTATATAGTTTCGGCGAAAATACTCAAAAATAGTTTATTTTATAGAAAATATCTGAATACGACTATAATTATCGTATTTATTATTTGACAGATTGACAGCTACGTGCGTCGTGAGAGGTATTGGGTTTCACAGTTTTACAGAGAGGAATGTCAACAGAAATTTACTGAACTATCTCTGTTTACTTTACGTATATCTAGAAAAATATACAGAATGAATTTAGTAGCAGAGAATTTATTCAAAAGCTTCAAGCCAGTTATTAATCCACATTTTATGAGACACGCCCCACTGTAGTTGTTTTAAAAACTATTTCTGTATCTTTAATTAAGCCCACACATAATTTTAGTGGAATAATAAATTTATAACATAGCGTTTGTGCCAGTTGAATTTATTCAGGCTTCTTTTGTATTTTTGGCGTAATTCCAAAAGCGTTTTTTTTTTGTTTTCTTTACAATCATACGAAATAATTTTTGTTTGTATATGTATTGTATATTTGTGATTTATTATATTATTATATATTTATTAACTCACCGGCAATCTGTTCTGGGGGGAGCTCATCAGCCTGAAACATATAAAAATAAACATGATTAAAAAATCAATAATATTATTTAATATTTATATCGCTCTCGCGTTTTTTGTTGTCCCAAGCGAAATTTAAATAAAGATAATATTTTAGAACAAAACAATTTCTAGAAGTATTTTTAATAAATCTCTCTCGTTAGAACTAATATTTGAAATAATAAAAAGTCCGCTTAATATGTCGCTACAGAGATTCACTGAATGATATTTTAATACTTCGGGATAGATTTAAGCTACTGAATAAAATGGTACTCGGAAAATAAAGAAATAGTTTTAATATTTGAATTCAAATTAAATAATTATTGTTTTAGTCCGGTGAAGTACATTACGCCATATTAAACATAAAAATAATTCAAGAATAACTTTCAATAATATTTAAAGAATGTACTAATTTTACACTAATTTTATTTACTCTTGTGAGTGTGCACAGTATTGCACATCGCGGGTTGGTGCTATGATTAGATGAAATTTTTCTACGAAAATATTATTTCAAATTTTTTTAAAAGTCTCTAAGTAAAAAAGCCAAAGTCATTGTGTTATAAAAAGAAAAAGTTTATCCAAATTTTCACGAAAGGTAATTTGGGACCTGTTGTTACATATGGACCTGTTCCCTAACTGCAATCAATTTTAAAACTAGAAATTTGTGCACCTTACATAAAGCAGAAATAGAGTTTCATTTCAATCCATATGAAACAAATGAAAAAATTATGAAAATTTTCCAATATAAATTCATTATTCTACATATATATTTGTAGTATTTTAAATATCAAAATATTTTTATTAAAATATAAAAATTAGAGAAACAATAAGAAATATATATACGAAAGTTTAAAATCAAATTTCGGTAGACGCGCGGATTCGTGGAGCGTAATAAATATTTTACGTGCAATTGAAACTAAAATAGTATCATTGGTCTTACGTCGGTGAGTTCTATAAGCATATACACATGTATGTAGATACTGTAACCTAATATCAAGTATTATTTACAATTTAAAATTATTATTTAATTTACTATTCCTTTCTTTTTTAGGGGATTAAAAAAATATATGGAGTATTTTTAATGAATAGTATCTATTAGGTAATAAGTAAGTTGTTAAATAAAATGATGTAAAAAAACTAAATGAAGTTCAAACGAGAGTTAGATTAATTGTACTTAACAGGTTCGGTTAAGTTCCGTTTCAGTTCAGCCAGCCTTGGAAGAGATACATTGAAAATATAATATGTGCATAGAAGATAGATTATATAGATTTATACTCATTTTTTTGTTATAAATTTTTAAAATTTATTATACATATAAAAATGTATAATTAGTATTCAGTTTAATTTAATTTATTTTTAACGTATTCACAAACAAAAATCTTTAAAATTTAAAATCTTACAACGAATTTAAGGGCCCCAAAAATCAGTGTCTATTGTGTATGAAACTATAAAATTAAAAAAAAAATTAAAAATATATTTTTATCCTCAAATGCGAAACAATTATTTTGAGTCTGTTAAATTTGAAAATAACCAATATTCTATAAAGTACGCCTTAATTAATGATCGGCGTTAATGCGCGCACGCAGCCAGATAGTATAATTGACAGAGCAAGGTGAAGATCACATAAATGTAAATAGGAGAAATAGACATTTGATAAACTACTACACTACTCACAAAAATAATAATTAATCTTAGACATTTAAATATGATATTATTTAGATGTGATCATCATGTTCCAAATACCAATTTAACACTTGTAGGTCTACGTCGTATTTAGTTGGTAACACGCAGGTCTATCCGTGAAAAAATTCACATCAAAAGTTCAAAGCTTTGTAAGAGTATTTATTTTATTTTTCGAATTATAATGTAATTAGCAATTGGAACTAGAAAAAAGCTCTCTTAGATTTTTGAATTTCCAAGAAATGTTTTTTTTCATTTATCCAGTAAAGTCAACCTACCCAGTCTTCAGTATCCAGAACCATGTTTGATATCACTAGTTAGCACTGTGAGACGCACAACACGACTGACCGCGGTTCTGCTGATTCCAGCCTCCAGGGTTATTTCTGCTGCTTTACGAGTTTGGCCTTTCGTATACTTTCACATAAAATAAGAGGAGGTGCGGGGGAAAAGGGGCAACGGCAGCCGTTTCGGCAAGTCTTCCCTGGTTTCCTGCGTTCGCGTCGACCAATAGCGTGAGCCTCAAACGGCAGGATGCTAACGTATTTTTAGTCAGAAACGTGGTCAAGAAAAACGTAAACAAGCGGCCGGCGTGTAAATGTTCTAACGCTCTGTCCGCCCTGCCCTCGGCGGTCGGCACCAGCAGTTGCTAATCATTAAACAAGAATTATGTAGGTTTTCGAGCCGTTTGCTCTGTAGCCGCTTAATATTTATACAAGAGCTATTAAGAATTTTTACGTATGTCTGTTTATGCAAGTATTTTCTTTGAAAGTAAACAAAATTTAAATATTTCTCACGGATAAATAAACGAATGTGTAGTTCGAGTGTATTATTATACATTTTTAGAATAATTGGCATTAATTATGTAAGTTAAATGTAGTAGATAACAGTAATTAATGCCATGTGTTGGCAGTTAAAGCTCATTTGTTTACATTCCTCGTGAGCCCCATAGAATGAACGGAAAACTGATATAACTCACATGCCACGCACCTATTTTATACATTTTTCTACCTATTCAGCTTCATGATTGTCATAAGCTCGATTGAAAAATCATATCATAATCATCATCCTTGTCCACTGCTGGACATAGGCCTCTCTAATGGAAAAATCCTATTCAGTGATGAAATTAAATAGAAATCAGTTCAATGAATAATTTGCTAAATATATTGTTAAAAGCTACCTTGGCAACTATTTTTTTTTAGGAAATGAACTGTGTTTATAGCTTCACGCCGAATCCCGCAAAAAGCAGAGGGAACTTAAAAACCCCGTGTTAAAAAACTTCCCATTTTCCACCAAAAGAAGTCTCACGCTTGTTCCCTTGGCCCATAACTGCAGTTTTTTTTATATTATGACAGAAAATTGTTTATGAAGGAGTAAGTTCGTACTCCAATCAAATTCAGTTTTGTTACTCGAGGCAAAGATAGCGTTTAGAAGACCTAAAGTCTCTTTTACTGCATAGACCGGGATATCATTCTCAGTACCTACGTAATGGCGGAAGCAAAGGCTGACTGAAGGTGCCGAGTGCAGATTTTGAGAGACCCCACTTACGAGTTTCGGACAGGTAGATACTTATCGATTTTGGGGATGTGTTCGGACTTTGCTCTGGCAATTTCCCACTTAAAGTACCTAGTGGTTGGTTTGTATTTCCTTTTCTTAAAAGGGTGAAAGCCTTTCAGCTTAGGCTTTCACGTTTGGATCCTTAGTGACTAGTGACTCGACCCAGATTTTATATGCGCGCTTGTAACTCAACACGCAATGCCTCCAGAATTCGATAGAAAGTGGGGGACGGAGTGTCTTAACACTAGGTTCCCTCTGCCTATCCTACTGTGTGCGGGATACAGCGTGAAGCTGATTTTTATTTGTATACTAATATAATCTCGCATATAGTAAATGTAAATCACTACATTAAAACATTAATTCATTATAATATTTAAAAGAAATATACATTTCAAATTTTGAGTGATTCTCGCTACATTACGATTGCGAGCCAGACAAATCGTGATAACATAAATCAATTTTATTTTTAAGAACATCACCCGTCAAGACAAGTTATTTCCAGCTTCAGTTATTATATGTTCAGTTCATAACGCACGTCCAGTACAAAATCATTTTAGCCTTGTGTAATGGGAATGATAAATATTCATTGATTTATGAGGTGGATTATACAGAGTAGAGTACACTTCAATTCTTAGTTCTTATTTGCTCAGCAGACTATATCATAATAATCATATTCAAATATTATATAGTTCATGAACATAAATCAAATTCGCTTATATTTAAAAAAATAAGTTAATATATTTCAACACACATCCATTGTTTCTTAAAATTATAATTGGTCATCAATTATATCAGTCAGTGCCAGTTATACCTACATAAAATTCGGTGGAAAATGGAGAACGGAATGTCTTACCATTTAGATTCCCTCTGCGTACCCTGCTGTACGGCATACCTACAGCGTGACGCTAAAACAGTTATATTTTAATTTTCCGAGTACGCTAAACCAAAACATCTTTATTTTATCTTAGGAACTCTAATGTACTTCCTTTGCATATATCAGTAATGTAAATTAAAAACAAGCAATGTAATTAGCTCTAAAATCCAAGTTACTGATATTCTATTTCACGTATTCCACCCACGTTCTGTCTCGTTTGTTTACAGAATTGCACGCCTGGGAAATAATATGTTTTAACGTGAAATAAATGCTTTCATCCGATGCTATAGCCCAGTTGGCGTTTTGTTGTTTGCGATTCCGAGCTTTATCTCGTATAGTCGCTTGCTAGATTAAACAGTAAAAATAGATGATAGACAACTGAAAGTTTAACATATCCCGTGTGATACCGCTTTTGATATTGCGTGATGATATGACGGCCTAGTTAATAATCAATGTTTTAGAATATATTTACTATTTATACATTGTAGAAATTGTATTGAAGATTCATATGAAGTTCTATTTATATAATCTTAAAAATATTGAGATGGTCGTGGAACAGGGGCACAAGGGTGTGACTGGAACGCGAAGGCTGCGGGTTCGATCGGATCTTCACTCGAGGGAATGAATTATTATTCGAATGAATGAATGCAATGAATAAATTATTATTGGGAGAGATGGAGGGAAGAGGCTTGTCTGTCCAAGAAGAAATGCAAACACTATATGGCTGCCTGTGAGGAAAGAAAATACATCAAAACAACACGTAAAATATTTAATTTTTTCCATATTTTTTCTTAAAATATATTTTTGTAGACATTTAATCATTAAACTTGTTTTAGACTACTTGTTTATTATTTACTTAAGTATTTAATATAATATTCATCTTAAAATAAAAATCACGCTGTATTCCACACACAGCAGGGTAGGCAGAGGAAACATAGTGTTAAGGCACTTCATTCCATACTTTCCGCCAAATTCTGGAGGCATTGCGTGTTCAAAGCCGCATTTTTGCCTTAACAGGAGAGCGAAGAAACGGAAATATAAATTTAAATAAATATTTCGTACCCTCTAGTATTGGGGATCGAACCCGTAGTGGGTTTCCATTTTACAGTCGCACTTTGTGCCTCTGAGCCAGAGAGATTACCAGAGAATTACCATTTAATACATTCATTTCGAGTCATGCGTTATCAGCGCCACCAACGTCAGTATTAGCGTTTTCTTCCTATTGACTTTTATTGTCTGTGCTTTGTTAATTGTTAAATGATTTTGACATGTCAGTTAGACTGTCACTTGCTTGTTGTTGTTGTGTGGTCTGTGGTTGATATATTTTTGTTTATATGTAAAGAAACAAAATAAATTTGATAATTTTTAAAACTGAGTTAAATGTAGTAATACAAAATAAAATTATATATATTATTAATTAAGTTATGAAAAATGGATAATTATATTGTTATTTCATTTGTTGGTGAAGGATCATTTGGTCGAGTATTTAAAGCCAAACACAAAAACACAAATGCATTTGTCGCTCTAAAAGTTATACGCAAGGTGTGATTATTTGTTATTTATTAAAATAAATAATAAACTACATGTTGTTATATATGGTTGTACATATAACTTACATTCCTTTTTTTCGTGTTTTAGAAAGGCCGTTCTTCAAAAGACCTTAAAAATTTAAGACAAGAATGTGATATACAAAGACAATTGGATCATCCGAATATAATTCGTATGATAGATAGTTTTGAAACAGAATCAGAGTTAGTTGTTGTTACTGAATATGCTGAAAAAGAGTTACATAGTATACTCGCAAAAGAAGGATGCTTAAGTGAAGAGCAAGTTAAAAATATAACTTGGGACTTAGTGTCTGCATTATACTATCTACATTCACATCGGGTTCTCCATAGGTAAAACAAATATGTTATTTTAGTTTTTTGCTTATTATTATTTTTAGTTATTTGCTATATTTTGAAGCAGGCCGGGCAAAGAAAGTGTAGTGTCAAGACACTTTATTCCCTGCTCTCCACCTTAACTCAAAACATTGCATATTGAGTGACAGAATTACCGCAATATGTCTAGAGAAGATAATATGTGTGCCTGTGTAAGGATCCAACCCATGACTATGTAAATAGGCAAATGTATTTCTGCACCAAATGGGCTTGTATTGGGAATTATAATTGGAAATTATATAAATTATAATGGGAAATTATAATTTTAGGGACCTAAAACCTCAGAATGTGTTATTGGATAGTACTGGCCGAGCAAAGTTGTGTGATTTTGGACTTGCGCGTATCATGACCAATGCTACTCATATACTTACCTCTATAAAAGGTACTCCATTGTATATGGCTCCTGAATTAATTGATGAGAAGCCATATGACCATCAGGTGAATTATTACTTTGTTGTTTTACATTTTACATTTATTTTGTGTGTTCAATCAGTAAAAAAGTAACAAAGGGCACTTAGTGTTAAAAGGGCACTTATTTTTTTTATTCTATGGTAGAACTCATTGAAATTCTTTCCCCATTTCATTGAGTTCTATCTCATTCGCATTCCCAATAGTAGGAATTCAATCCATAACCATTGCATTTTCTCACATCTTTATCTCACATCTTCTTTTCATCACATCTTTATTTATCACATTGGAACATTAAATTAATAGAAATAATATGCCTACTTAAGCAAACAATAAATATGCTGTCTAACAGATAATCTATTATTTAATATATATTAATTATATTTTTTTTATTTTCTTAAAAACCAAATCATATAATCCTAAATATGAAATAGTTACTTTTCACTTTTTTACAGGCTGACTTATGGTCACTAGGGTGTATTGTATATGAACTCATGGCTGGTCAACCACCATTTTGTACAATGTCAATTTGGCAGCTTGTCCGAATGATTAGACATAAGCCGGTGCAGTGGCCCAGTTTTATTAGTGCAGATGCTAGGTCCTTTTTACAAGTAAGTTATTTTATAAAATGTCACATGGCACTTTGTTAAAGAAACACAATGAAATGGGTTAATGAAAGCATTCCTCTTAAAGGAAACAATAAGATTGTAATAATAGAAACCTTTTTAGATTTTAAAATCTTTTTAATATGAACTTTATGAACAGTATTTCAGGTAATAAATTGAGCCTTGAGATAATATTTTTTGCAATGCAGGGATGTTACTGATTAATAATATATGAACTAGATTAATTCAGTAATTTTCACATTTCATATTATGTTTATAATAAGTCGTATGTACACACTTCCGTACCAATGCGCCACAACGGCTTTTATATAAGGATGGTTATAAAGTTGCCTTTAAAATACATATATTAAACATTTTTAAATTTAATTTTGATTACAAATTAAAAGGAATTACTTTCAGGGTCTACTTCATAAAGATCCAATAAAGAGAATGAGTTGGCAGCAGATCTTGGAACATCCATTTGTATCAGGCCATGTTCTAATACTTCCAGAGGATAAGCAAAGTGATTCACCGTTTACTAAACCTTTGACCTGCAGTCAGCAGGAAGCAAAGTTTTTACAGACTGAAAAAATTAGTAAAAATACAAAGTAAGTAATTATTTATTTCAATAATTATCTGTAACATATCCCCCACAAACTTTCCGTTTCCCTCTTTCTGCTAAATTCTCGAGGCATTTTGTGTTGAGTGTCAGAACTCAATTTAAAAATACAAATCCTAAGCAAAAAGTATCAAATTATTATTCAAATAAACAAATTATATTTTTTACCAGAAACACAATGGCCGTAGGCGAAATTAAAGCTGAAAATAGAGAACATGATGTAAGAAATATCCGCGGAGTTATGCAAGCTATGGAATGCGTTCCAATGTCTGACGATGATAGTGTCCGAGCGACGAGCGCCTTCAGTGTTAGAGATAGTCTCAAAACTGACGACGAGGACCAGTCACAGCCTATCACAGCAGCAAACGCTAAACTATTACGTCATGAGTTCAATGTCATGAATAACTCTAATCTTGTTGTCTGCAACCTAGAAAGAAATATGGCACAATTAATGGCAGCCAATCAAAAACATGACTACAAAATACATAAAATCGAGGAAGAAAAACATGATCCTCCAAAAGAAACTCTTAAAGAAGAACCAGTTAATAAAGATGAAAAACAAAAACCCAAATCGACAGAAACTGCCTCCCAAAGTTTAGAAAATCCCAAAAGTTCTACCAAATGTAGTAGTGAAGTGAGTTCAGGTTTAAGTAAAAGTGTTCCACCGTCATATAAGCAAAAGCTTTTACAATTTTCCAGAGATAAATTAAGATTTGGTAGTGGTAGTAATAAACTGACCAGAAGTATTAAAAGATCATTTCACTTTAGTAGGAGTATAGACAAGAATAAGGACATACAAAGGCGAACAAGTGAACCGACCCTAGAAATACCTAGCATAGTCCAGAAGAAAGAAGAACCTAGGTATAGCAAAGAAGATAAAGATGAAGATGTTGAGAAATCAGAAATTATTCATGATACTGCTAATGATAAAGAAGTTGCTAATAATGATTGTGTCATGAATATAGAAGAAAAACTGGAAGGTATTTTTGTTTTGTATTATACAATATGTTTTATATGTTTAATTTCAATATGCTTACATCTTCATACAATTATGGAAATAATATAATAAAGCTTAAGACTTGTCTTCATGTAAGGTAGATCCATTTTTCACAAACACTCATTTTTATATATATAGAAAGAAACATCATATAAATTGAAATAATCAAAATATTTTTTATATGACAGCATACTTTTGTATGCAAAAGTATATTTTATTTTAAATAAGTTTTGATTTAGACAAATTTACTTTAATCGTTTTATATTCTTTACATCATTATTTTTATTTGATTTTTCAGTTAAGGAGCCTTCAATTATAGAATTGGAAGAATGGGAAGCGTTTCTAAATTCTAATATTACTGAAGTCATGGAAGGTGATGTTGAATCATTAACACAGTTAAATATGGTAAGTTCTCATTTTATTAAAAAAAATCTAATTTTCACTATGTTGTTCAATGTTCTATATAACGTAAATAAATATTTTCTATTTAAACTAAAATATATTTTTTTATATATTTAATTTTTATAAAATACCCAGTTTATTTTTATTTACATATTTTACATGTTTTTTTTCATTTAATCACACTTACATTCGCACACTTGCCCCTGCGCCACGACGCGCGACGTTTCATTAATTGAAAGTTATTTTCCAGGTAAGCATGGTAGTAGGGGTGGTGGGCGTGGCCGCGCGCAGTGACAGAGGCGCGCGCGTGTGCGGCGCGGTGGCGGCGCTGCTCGCGCTGCCCGCGCTCTCCCATTCTCTACCCCGGCACACTCTACTTAATATACAGGATGTATGTTTATTTTTTACAGACTATCTTATTATTTTCCTATTTTTATAATAAAATATCTCGGCGATCTCAACGCCGTGCTTTGCCTCGACACCAGACCGAAGAACTGAAAATATAAATTTAAATAAATATTTCATTTCCTCGAGTGGGGATTGAACCCACAACTAGTCGCGTTTACAGTAACACTGTGCCCCTGAGTCACGACTGGCGTCAAGGACTGGTCTCTTTTTATTGGAAATATATTGTAAACAAAAATCAACGAAATTACTTCGAGTTTCCTAGAAATGAAATGTATTAAACATTGCAAATAATCCATTACTTTTTTACACGGAATGAATGGCTTACTCGGTACAATCTCTCCATATAAGGAATACGTATTATTTACTTATGATTGCTTATCCACTTATTTATTGAAATTGAAATCGAATTGAAATTATTGAAGAATTTATATTTATTTATATAAATTATGACGCCAGTCGTGGAGTTATGCCCCTCATAATCGTGTAACTAAACGCGACAGGTTGTGAGTTCATTCCCACTGGAGGAAATGAACTGTTCAATATTTTCATTTCTTCACTCTGGTGTCGCCGCAAAGCGCGTAGTTTATTTTCGCCACTCAATATGCAATGCCTCCAGAATTCGGTGGAAAGTGGAGAACGGAGTGTCTCAACTTTAGACTCCCTTTGCCTACCCTGCTCCATGTGGGTGTAAGCGTGAATGTGAAAAAAAATTGAAAAGAATTATAATTTTTACTTCCTATATGCTATAAAAAACAATTTACAATTACTTTTCTTATACAATCTAAGTGAACATTTATATCAACAAAACAAATCGTGTTATCTGTCGCAATAAATTTAAATTTATATAAGGCATTTTATAGGGACAAGTTTTACACTAATTAATGTATAAGAAATATTTTGCGTATTGATAAATTGGTTGTATTATGTAACCAGGTGTACCTCGAGGCGAAAGTTGTTTACAACTTCGTAGCGGCCGTAAACACTCTCGTGAAAGACAGGAAACATGCGGATGAGGGCACCGAAGACAGGTAACAATGTTCTTACATATTTTTCTTGTGACTAGTACATATTACTGGTTTTTTTGTTGAAATTAACAATATACATATCGACTTTAAGTGGTAAACCCTCTTAAATTAGTTTTTTTATATTCTTCATTTTCATGCCATTTGAAAGTGTAATAAATATAAAAAAATTGACCTTTCTTTCATTCCATATAGTAGTGATGAAAAAGAAACCCAACACTGATTATATAATAAGATGTATATAATTTTTATATACATATAGATACATACATATAGATGTTGTATAATTTTTTTTATTCTCTTCCTTCTTATTCTTTTTTTAATCTGCTTCTGTGTAATTCTCACATTCGGGGGCTTGTGACCCTTCGCCACTACTGGCGTTTGTGAATTCTTGTGTAATAATATTAGAAAAAGAGGGACGGAGTTATTTAAAAATAGGATCTTTCCGCCTACCCTGCTATATGAAAAAAATATTTATGTTAAGAGTGCAAGGTGTGGGGCGGATGGTCGAGGTGTGCGCGTGGCTGTGCGTGCGCTCGTGCCGTGCGGTGCGGCAGTTCGCCACCGCGGTTGCCGCCTACGACGCGCACCCTGTATTTACATACCTTTTGACTTGTGAGTTGTTTTTTATCTATCTATCATTGCTATATGTACATGGAAGATATGAATGTAATGAAACCAAAATGTATGTAATTTGGCAAACTTTGCCTAGAATTTTTTGTAAGATTTTTTAAGAGGTATATATAAATATAATTGGCTTGGCTGGCGCTTGATGAGGGAGGCCTACGTTCAGCAGTGGACGGCGATAGGCTGATGATGATATAAATGTAATAGCTTATATTTTTTTCATATTTAAATTATACAAGTTTACTTAGGTAAATGTATTGGTCAAAATTATTATATCATTTTCTGGCAACTGCTAGTTTACATTTTTTCATTTAGGGGTAAAATTTTACCGAGATAAAATAATAAATAATAATTACACACTATTAATTAGTCCACTGTATGAAATATCAAAAACTTAATGTGACGAAGTTGCAATCACAAATTTTAGTAAGTCTTAAATTAATTATTAGTTAACAATACTATTTAGCTTAATTGATAGGGATATTAATAACATGCTTTATGTTGCAGCTTTAACACCCAGAATAGCGTTAAATATAGTGGGTGTCCTCATAACGGTGCTACAAGACCTCCCCGAACACGCAGACGTAGTGGAAAAAATACTATTCGACGATGAAAAATTAAATTTTCTCAAACTTTTAGAACAGTCTAGCGATGCCTTAAAAGTAAGAGTATGCATCCTCATAAGTTTACTTTGCACGTTTTCCTGTACCGCTTTCTCAGCTGCGATGGAGTCGAAGTGGACAAAGAAAGAGAGTGAAAGACTGGAGGCTCTACACAGTCATTGTAATGTTACTTTAAATAGGGCCGCGCGGCTAGCCACTAAGGAGCTAAGTAACATGCCGTTTTATATGAGCTAATTAAATTAGATAAACTAAGAATTTGTAATTGATAAGGTATTTTTTTTAGTAAGACATCTATTCAAAAATCATTTACTTGAAGGAAATGGATTAAATCTGTACCAATTGTGTTTATCGTATCAGCAATATCATGCAAATTTAGAATTTCGTGTTATTTTCTAATTAACGAAATTATATTATTACTATTCTTTCACATAATATGATGAAGATATTAAAATATTTTTCGATTCCGTCCACTCTCAATTTTAAAAATGAAATGAGATTCTGCAATTATTATAAAATAACCACACGAAATCATTATTTCCTAATAAATTATTACATCTATGGATCCCTTTTAATATTTGTTGTAACGTTTTTGCTGTTATTAAAATCTATTTGAAAATTCTTTTCATCACTAAAAATTGCTGTTTGGGACCGATGCCGCGGGATGGCGCTAGTTTGGCTGCGCGCATGCGCGGGACAACTGACGACAACGCAGCTTACTATGGCGCGGTGCGCGGGATGCGCCTATTATTCGCTTTCCTTATGTCGCGTCGCCCTTACACCGAAATTTGTTTCATCAAAGTTCCCTTTATTAAACGCCTATGTTATACATTCCACTAATTTCAACCCCAACATTGGTCCTTCGGCCTCTACAATTGCTGAAACTTTACCTTTCAATTTGGGTTATAGATAGATAGATATTGTCTTTGAAATGATAATATTATTAGAACACGTAAGTAATACAGATAAGTAAACAAAAATATGTATAGTTCAAGCGGGTGAAGCCGCGAACGTGTCGCCAGTCTATATACTTAATATCCATCACCAGGTGGTCGGAAAATGTGTAACATATCAATTAGTACAACATTGCCCCATCTTTACCGCAAAATGCTAAAATTACATAAATATTTTTAAATTAAAAAAAATATGAGGCTATCGTGGCGCAGGCCACAAGCGTGCTACTGTAAACACGACAATTGTGGAATCGATTGTCACTTGGAGAAATAAAGTATCTAATATTTTCATTTTTCTCGCTCTAGTAACGCGGCAAAGCGCGACGTTGAGTTCCGCCACTTCATACGCAAATACTTCAAGAATTCCACGGAAAATGAGGAACGGAATGTCTTAACACTAGGTTCTCTCTACCTACCCTGCTATATGCGGGATACAGCGTGAAACTGAAAAAAATAAGAAAGAAAATAGTTTGGTTACTTATTAAAAAAAGTAAACAAATTTATATTTAAACACTAGTGGACCCGAACGCGGCTACACCCGCTTGAAGTACTTATAAGAATATTTATGAAATTATTTACAGTTTTCAATAGAGATATGCGTTAAGCAAGCTTATTTTGGGTGACGTTTTCTAACAACAAACTTTGCAAATCGTTGCTTAGCAACGGCAGTTGTTATTAACATGGCGGAATAAATTGTATGTCAAATTAATAAATATTTTAATATATTGGTATATATCGAAAATATTACAAATATGGGAAAAAAAAGTATCCTGTGTTCATCCCGGGACCCTCAAGTGTCTCTATATCAGTATTTTATCACAATTAAATTAGCGGTTTGGCCCTGATTGCGTAAAAGACAGATAGACAGAAAGACAGACAGACAGACAGAGTTACTTTCGAATTTATAATATAGGTATGGATACAATACATGTAATACAGTAAAGAAATCCAACTCAATGGAGTCAATAATTTAATTTAACATGAATTTAAATATGAGTGGATATTTAATCACTCACTGCAATACATGTGTTGGAAACTTTTTTATACTGTTTGACTCACGAATGTGAAAGATGTAAATATGTCGAAATTATTCTTCGTCGAATTATTTGTCACCCCAATTAATTAGTATTTATTACAAAAGATTTTTTCCACACGAGTTTTTGTTAGTCGGTTGAATCACAATTTATAGTAGGAGATGCGTAAAGAAAATTTTTCTTTAAATTTCTAACACCGTTTACTTAAATGTGTATAAAATATTTAGAATGTTATAATTTTATTTAATAAAAAGCTTCGCGTATTAGTATTATTATTGAGTAATGCCTAAATATAATGATGGAGTTTATTGTAAAAAACATTTTTGTCTTTTTACAGGATAATTTTTTTGCATACCTTCATCAGACTATCTAATATTAGACAAAGCGAATTAAATACCACCATACCATACCATATTTTGTGAATTTTACTATAAACAAATTGTAAAGACCCCAATATTTTAAAAATGTATTGCAATTTTTTATAGTATCTATAAATTTGCCACTGGTGCAGCGGTCAATGAACTCGGTTGCACTATTAAACTGGTGGCAATTCGAACTTACAGCCTGCTTCACAATGACGTCACCCAACGAGATAAAATAGAGGGAGTGGTAACTACTTTGTCGAATTACTATGGCTGTATAACTAGCGATCTGCCTTGGCGTTGACTTTATTATAGACTAGCGATATGCTTGTGACTTCGTCTGCTTGAAAATGATATATAAGTATATATTTTTATTTATGGACCTTCAATCAATTATCCACTAGTTAGAATACACTTAAGGAATAGTTGATCGAAACTATGATCCGAATGAAATAAAACTAACGTCAACTAAAGCAGTTTATGAAATTTCAATGATGTGTATTTAAATCGGTAAGCGGCCGTTTCTGAGATTAACGTGCATAAATTCTCAGACCAACTGATGAACGTTCCTTTCATTAAAATCATTCTTTCGGGTCTTAAAATTTTTCTCATAATATGTCTTCCATGTACAGAAAGTGATCAGTTACATTTTTGTCATATACTGGTGACCCTCTCGCGGCTTCGCCTGCTTGAACTAAAAAAAAATATTCCGTGTACGTATACCGATTCATTACGATTTTATTATAAGTATAGATATAAAATACAAAATCCATCTCGATGACTTTAAATATTTTTGTAATCATGTTGATGACATTTCATTGCGCTATTTCGCAGAACAGAAAACGGTGTATTTTTTGTTGACAACGCACGTTTATAGTATTATTCGAATGATTCCCGCGTGATCCCGTTCTCAAAATAATAGGAGACTCAGTGTTGTCAATTTCACAAGCTTTTACAAGATCGAGATTCTAGATAGTTTCCTAATTACAATTGATGCCGAAATAACTATAAAAACCCATTAAATACTTTTATATTTTTTATAAATGCGGAATATATGTATTTAGTTTCCATGTATCTCTGAAGAACGTTTATGTTTATAATTACACATTACACATAGTATTTCTTGGAAGGAGAATGAAATAATTTGGTGGGTATCGTAGTATCTTGACTGTCAGCCAACTTTGCAGAAAGAAGTATGAAGCTGTGTTTTTTAAAATAATTTATGTTTGCTGTATGCTACAATTTACAACTTACTTATTTTTATGTTTAAGATATGTTTATAATAATAAAGCTTTTTGTAATATGAATCTCAATAGTATATTTTTTTTGTTATAAAAACAATTGTGCCATAAGATATTCCTTGAATAATAAAATAATTGTCATTTCTGTATTGTTTTTTTTAATTTTTTCTACCTTTTTAGAAATAATAGTGTTTATAAAATATGCAAATATATTGTTTTTAAACATTAAAAAAACTATGAAATAATAACGAAATAGCCAATTCATATGCCACCGATATAAACATTTCAAAATCTCAGGATCAATGAACGCTGAATAGTGTATGGCGATTACAAAATACGATAACGTAATTTCGGGTTAAACCACGACAAGTGCGATAATGCTAGTGATGCATCTTGTGCAATAAATCGAACTTTATTTCGGCAGCGCCTAAGTATCGAAAGTGAAAATTTGTAAGTATTATTTATTGCTGTTTTGAAGTGCTAACAATGGTAGTTTTTGATTACAAACACGCATAAATAACAGATTTTTTAAAGACATTCATTGAAACGACACTTCTTAGTGATTGAAAAAACCGATAAAAAAATTGCGATTTTTCGCTCTCGATACTTTACATAGGTAAATCGATTTATTTACAATTCGCATCAAGATCAAGAACCTACCTAAATGGCAGGCTGGTTCGATTTGTTTATTTTAAATGTGAACGTTGCACTTTGTGGTAGGTAGTAGTTAGTTACATAAGGCAGGTGATCGGCCGGCCTCGCGCCGGTCGCCGGTCGCCGCGTGCGTTCACCGCCTATAATATCCATATTCAAATTGTCTAATGCATATATAATACATTAGAACCACTCCCAAACTAAGTGGTAACTCCAGGTAAATGGCTAAATCCGCAGGCTGATAGATTTGTTTGGCAGTTTGGTTATAATGTTAGAATTTAAATGATATACCTAAATGGTTATTTCATAATGTTGTCCCTTATTAGTTCGATTTTAGGTTTTTTAAATTATATATTAAGTTATATTTATATTTAAATATCAATCAATCAAATCAGCCCATTCGAGTTGGAGCTGGACAGCTGGCAGCAACCTTCTTCAGGTCTTGTTATATTTAAATAGAACACCATTAAATTAAATTATTTTAATTAAATAATTCATGAAGAGGAAGCATTTTTTTATGTGATTGAGTTACCTTCACTTCGGGTAAGTACTATAATGATACAGATCATTAGGTTGGAACATCAACAACATCAAGGCTTTTCAAGGTACTCTATAGTTCGTCAATGACAGAGCCTTCTCTAAGAGTAAGGTTAAATCGGAATCTTAATAATAGTATTTAACTACTACCTAGTTAATACGCTCGTTAGCGCTGTATAAATGCTGACATTTGATTTCTAGCTTCACGCTGTATCCGCTATAAGCACTCTGCTTGGGACCTGGGAACACTCCGTTACCGTTACGACACTTACGTCCGCCACTTTCCGCCGACTTCTGGAGGCATTGGCGTGATGAGTGGTGCAACTCAACGCTGTGCTTTGCCTCGTTACCAGAGCGAGGAAATGAAAATATTAAATATTTTATGTCCTTGGGTGAGAATCGAACCCACAACCCGTCGCGTATCAAGTCACACGCTAGTGCCTCTGTGCCACGACTGACTTCACCGATAATCTTCTTTGATAACGATATACTTACTTATATACTTTATTTAATAATTCACGCACAAATGTACTTATATAAAATAAAACGGCATATTTTATAGTTTCCTTATTCTCACAAAAGGAGTGCAAAGAACACAGAATTGGAACTGAATTTAATATTAAAAATAAGCACCTATTATAGAGATGCACAAATATCCACTTTAAGCTTATAAAATCTGTAAAATATTCTATAAATTTTATTTTATTCTAATTATATGTTTTCGCAATTTGTAAAAACAATTGTAAAAATTTTCCTACAAAATACATTATAATTCCTATCAAAATTGTACAAAGTTCTAATAAATTGTTTAATATAACGTAGGAAAATTTTATGATGCATTGGAAATACACCCAGGAATAATTGGGGGCACTTATTGCGCGTTATGCAATTTCCTTATAATATCTTTACTACTATGTTATTATTATTATGATAATATTTCGACAATAAGCCGTATCATAATTTATATATTTAGTTATAATGCAACTTGATTTAAGTCCGTACGATTCGTTTGGAATTAAAACCAATTTGGATATTTAATGATTTTTGGTATTTTTAATCAGATTCACGCTGTATCCCGCAAACAGTAGTGTAGGCAGAAGGAACCTAGTTTTAAGACACTTCGTTCCCCAATTTCCGCCGACTTTTTCGAGGTATTCCGTGTTGAGTGGCTAAACTCAACGCCGGGTTTTATTTATGTAAATAAATAATACATTCCTTCGAATGGGGATCGAACCTGCAACCGACACGACGGCCTCTATAAATTTACAATTGTCCGACTGTTATGGATATAATATCAACATAACGTTTATAATTTTATAAATTTTACTTATTATATCTTAATAAAATATAACACTGGATAAATAAATAAAGGGATTGCCTTTCAACTGGTTCATTCACATCGTAATCTCAGGAAATAAAATAACTTTATGTTTTCTTTTATACTCTAGCTAGCTTTTTTCTTAAGCTATTTACTTTAAAAGATTTCCTTGCAATTCTAGGTATTGAATTAATTGTGTTTTGTATTGAATTGAATTGTGTTTTGAATTGTAGGCATAAAGATAGATCAGATGTAACATATGAGCTCATATATGGAAATGCCGTCTAGTCTAAAATTTTTCATGGTGAAAAATGGATTTTCTTGCCTATCATAATGTGTATAATATGTCAATAAATTTTTAATAATAATAATTACTCTTAACTCCATAAGGCGTACTCCTTAACTTTTTGGATTCCATTTTAGATGACAACGGGTGATAAATGGAAAGAGTATGTATATGGAAAGAGTATAAATGTCATAAAGTTACATATAATTCCAACTAAAATGAGTTGGTAGGTACTAGTACCTCTCGTCTGCAACGCCATATGTACGGCAATAGGTAATCACATTTGTATTTTTAGTACCTTTTAGAAATTACAGTATGTTTTCAATATTTAGTATATAGTAGTAGATATATTGTAGTAGTCTTCAGAGCATTAATTTAGTTTTTTTGGTATTCTTCTAAATATTTTTTTTATTATTGAGGAGTCAAGTGGGTTGTGAGACTCATGGACTGGCAGTGGTTAGGCTAAAGGATTTTTCGTGAAACCTAGCAGTGCATATTTCAATTACTTTCCTTTTTTCTCAGGTTAAGCTAAGAGAACCTAGTTTTTGCTTGCTTTATTGGCAATGGTATTAGGAATAGTAAAAATTACGTAATACTTATACCTTAGAGGTAAAGTGGAAATAATCGGAAATACTTACCCTTACCTTCCTTTGAGTTCTACATTGAACTCCCGATCAACTATAGACTAAGGCGTTTTGCTACGAAGATCTCAAATGAAATAAACTTTAAAATGACCGTTTTCCTTGCAAAATGATGAAAGGTTTGCTTAATTTTAAATTTGTTTAAATAAATATAGGTACGTTTCCCAACTAAGAACACTTACGTAACCCACAAATTTACTACTCACCAAAGTAAATAACGACTGCATATAACAAACAAACATAATAAGAACACAAAAAAAAGCACAAAAACGTCCTTGTATCCACATTTTATCTCTAGATATCGAATCCGATACCCTCGCGATTGCGGCAAGTGCTAAGTACTCGTAAGTATATACCAACGATAGTGTTATTTGCGATCGTAGCGGGTTCATTGACCCGCGTATTCACTGTATCATTGGGTCATGTATATTTTGACAGCGCAGCGCGGAAATTATCTAATCGGCACGCGGTCTCGAGGACGCGGGGCCAATGACCACGGGGACCGTTGCCTCTGGGCGAGTCAACGAAAGTGAAATGTGAAATGGGTACGCTATGTACCCAACATTGTCGTGATGGGTGTGGTTGCTAAGCCACCAGATGGGTTATGACTCCTAACTTTCCTAGTCAACGCTATAAATATTACTATATACATATAAATCTATATATATAAAATCAAAAGGTCACTCACTCATCACGAAATCTCAGAAACTACAAGTGTTAGGAATCTCAATTTTTGCATAGGAGTTACTTATAGGACGTAGGTGCTCGCTAAGACGGGAGTTTGTAATATTCGACTTCTAAGGGGTTGTTTTTGGGGTTGAAAGTTTGTATGAAACTTCGTTACTACAAATGCTAGGAGTCTCAAATTATGCATGGATGTCGCTTATATGACGTAGGTAGTCATGGAGACAGAAATTAATAATAACGTAGTTCAAGCAGGCGAAGCCGCGAGCGGGCCGCTAGTAGTATATAAATTTTACTCAAGGAAATCTTTTGTTGCGGAACTATTTAATTCATTGTTTAAAAGAAATAATGTGTTTAATATAAAAAACTTACAATAAGTTAATATATATATGTATAAATAAAATGAATAAAAAACGTAAGATAAAACGGCATTTACGTCTGTACCTGCCCTACCGCAATATGTTAAAATTTATATATAATATTTTTTTCTGGATTGGATAAAGAGCGTTCGTTGACGTTCTCTGAATTATATAAAGGTCGTTGACCGCTCAATATTCTACCAAGATTGCATATCACATCGGAGTCATACACTTGGTAACCCACATATTCACGTAGGCGCGGTAGATTTTTGGCTCCAAATATTTAAGCGTCGTAGAAAATAAATTAATAAGATTAAATAGATGCTATTAATATTGCTATTGCTTTTTTTAGGTTCACGCTGTATCCCGCACACAGCAGGATAGACAAAGGGAACCTAATGTAAAGCTACTCCGTTCTCCATTTTTCGCCGAATTCTGGTGGCATTGTGTGTTGAGTGGCAGAACTAAACGCCACGCCGACACCAGAAAATGTTAAATATATCGTCTCCTCGAATGGGAATCGAACTCGCAACCTGTTGCGTTCATAATCACACGTTTTGTCCCTGCGTCACCACTGGCCATGACCACTACTGTATGAGTATGCTTGATATAACTAACGTAGGTACATTTGTATGTACCTACCAAAAGTCATTTTATATTCATTTTAAATTTGGGGCTTCCTAAAACTGTGTATTACATACTGTTCTTATAAGTTAAATTCACATTTAGGGTAATAACGATAAAGTTAAATGTTAAGTTTAACCATTTCGTAGGCAACGTTGATAAATGTGGATAGGAAGTGGCTTGTTATTGTAGAATTCACATAGGTATTACATAATTAAGTTTTCTTTTAATTTGGATAATATTTTGTTAACAGTTACTAATATAAAATTTTCTTTAGAATGTATAAAATACACTTCTTTATTTAATAAGATAAGTGCATAAGCAACGAATATCACGAATTGAGATCAGTTGTTTCGCATGGACACACGCGTGTGACTGTAAACGTGACTGGTTGTGGGTTCGATTCCCACTTGAGGAAATTATATGTTTAATATTTTCATTTCTTCGCTCTCGATCTTCTTCGCGCGATTCAGAGCTTCGCATCGATTCAGAGCCCGGCTTTGAATTCCGCCGCTCTCTTCTGAACAATATCTAGGCCCTCTGCTTACCTTTCTATATGAGGGTTCGATAAAAATGTCTCACAAAAAAAATATTCTTTACCTTTCCCAAATTAAGAAACATTGACATGTCAGTTCTTCGTTTCGTGTAATTAAATCGATGGAACGGAAATATTTTTAAATGCGATGGCGTCATCAAACATCAAGATTCTATTGATGTCCAAGGATATTTTTGTAATGGAATTTTTTAATTACATTGAGTTGTTGTTTAACATTGTTTTTATGTAAGCTATGTACTAAAGTGAGGAACGGAGTGTCTTAACACTAGATTCCCTCTATCTACCCTGCCGTGTGCGGCATACAACTTGAAGCTGATTTAAGTTTTTTATTTTTTATATATTAAAAATACAAAAGTCAAGTCGGTAATCGTTTTTTCGGTGAAATCTAAAAAATAAAAAAAAAATTATAAAAAAAGAAATAAAAAAAAAAAAATGATAACTTAATGTAAATTAACCGTATATTTGTCATTTACATGAATTGTTCGGATCTTCACAAAAAAATAACGTATTCCGTACTTTATTCCATTCCGGAAAAGCTTATAATTCTTATAGATATCATTTATTAAATTTCAGTTATAAACATATGTAAGTATTTATCGGTTTATTATAGTTAATTATATGTATATAATAAAATAGTTTTTATAAGGCCAATAACCTGTACATATATAAACACTACTAGCGCACTAAAATTGCTTTTACGTGTTAAAAATGTCGTAAAAATCAACACAGACAGTAGTTTCACTGAAACACGAGCCATAGAAATAGAATTCAATTTGAAATACAATACTAACAGCGTACAACCTCGAAAACAACATACACGTGGCCATTTTGCTGTGGAAAACAAATAAATCAATCGCAAGTAAACGAACGTCCTTGCCGGAGCAATGAACCCGGAACACTCGTCTGTTATTGCGATAATACCCACTAGGTACTATCTGAGTACTCTTACGTAAGTCCTTGATAAAGTGACCTTCGCGGTCAATGCCTCATTGAATGAAGTTAATGACATATATATATCTAGCTTGTAATGCTAGAGGCACGTTTGTTTAAGATCGTTGCACTGTTACGTAAAAAAAACCTTGAAATATATATTCTTTATTTATTTATTTATTTTTTCTATTTTATTTATCAATTTTACAAAAAAACTATTGATTATATTTTTTGCATAGATTTATATAATATGTATTACAATTTCAATACATTTTGATGGTTAGAAAGCTAAAATTTCGCTCAGGATCAAGCTTTCACCTGGTAACGTAATGTTTTATGATCTACTACGCCTATTAAAATACTTATTTAGAATTCTAAATCAAATTTATTATTAGTCACACCATTTATATCATTAATAACTTATACCGTAGTCCGTAATAATTGACTTTCATATAGGTATATTTTAAAATATAACATAATTTGTAAAAAAAAAATCACCTTCACTCTGTATCCCGCACACAGCATGGTAGGCAGAGGGAACCTAATGTTAA
Source organism: Heliconius numata (assembly GCA_016802625.1). Taxonomy (NCBI): domain Eukaryota; kingdom Metazoa; phylum Arthropoda; class Insecta; order Lepidoptera; family Nymphalidae; genus Heliconius; species Heliconius numata. The sequence goes on along the minus strand of JAEBDU010000001.1, from coordinate 4,810,714 downwards.
GACACTCCGTTCCCCACTTTCTGCCGAATTCTGGAGGCTTTGCGTGTTAAGTGGCAGAATTCAACGCTACGTTTTGCCTCAACACCAGAGCGAAGAAATGGAAATATAAACGTAAATAAATATTTCACTTCCTCGAGTGGGGATCGAACCCACAACCGTCGCGTTACAGTCACACCCTTGCACCCTTAGTCACGACGGCCTCTAATAATCATAATATGTAGGTATGTTAAAATAATGTTTCGTGAAACCATTGTGACGTCACATATATGTGGGTACGTAAGTTAGTCTAACATTTAAATAAATAATATACCTAAGGCGTGCATATACTGTTGCACTGCTTCATTATCTGGCGAGGTGTCGGGTTCCTTAACCTAATACGCAATACTTGCAATTTCTTGGTAAATTGAAATAATTCTTAGAAATAGGTAGATGTGTAAAGAAAAGAGTCAACGCACTTTCTAAATAGTCTACGATGACTTTTAATTTCTTATATTATAATGTCACTGAAAAATCAATAAAAGTCCTGCAATAAAATATTTATAATATAAACTTAAACTATGAATTTAAAAACAATGATATTTTTAATGTCGTAATCACATTACGCATTACGTTTTAAATATTCGTGCTCACCAAGGTTCCCCATTTGTTACCAAACACGGATGTGTTGATGGTTTCCGGTATTGTTAATCAATTGACAAGATTATGTAAGCACAGTAAAGGAGATATACGAATGAATTCGTATAGCGCTCAGTACCTACTATTTTGAGATATATTTGAGAAATATTTTATTATTTATTAATTATAAAAAAAATAATTGAAAAAAATTAAATATATAATTAATGATGTTTTTTTTTTCATGTAGTTAAATTTTAAAGCGGCATTTGAATAACAATACTATTTTTTATAATGACATCGATATACTTACGAGTATATATATTCATTTATTACAATAAATAAATAAATACATATTAATCAGGTTACTTTTATTTAGAGTGGGAACAAAAAATGTTATAAGTAGTCAGCTGCAAACGTACGATTATATCATGTTCCCTTTTAGTATACTATGAAAGGGAACGTGTAAAGATCTGTTAAGAACGTACCTTTATATCAATAAAATAAAATTACAATAGTTTGTGAATGAATAAATCTTTTCTCTATATAGCATCGACCTTGTAATTTTTGAGAATTCAAAGGGCAGAAAGGGATTGGATGTTATTTAATCAACTTGACCCTAAATAACAAGTTCAAGGCTTTAAGGAGTAGTTTGATTTGTGTTAATTTTCTACTTATTATTATTTATATTTTATTTTATAAGTGCATTTATTATAGGTATCCATAATTAATATATATATTTATTTTAATTATGCTAAGCCAGTAAACACGATATAGGTTATAGGTTCGATTTTCACTCTTCCCACACTCGTCTGGTTTGGAGAAAAAAAAAGTGTGGCGTTGAGATCTGCCGCTCAACACGCAATGGCTCCAGAATTCAGCGGAAAGTGGGGGACGGAAATGTCTGAAGTTCTTAATACTAGGTTCCCAGGTTCCATTAGCCTACCTTGCAATATGCTGAATACAGCTTAAAGTAATGTAAGTAAGTAACAAAAATTAATGTACAAAAAATAATATATTTATATTTGTAAGTTATGTCATATAAATATTTAACGATAAGTAATAATAATATATGAAGTAAATACTTGTGAAGAAGAGGCAATTAACGATCATGTAAATAAACACGTTGAATGCCATGTGAATATAGAGATGCATATCACGTACTTAGCAATTAGAATTCCTAAGGGCACTTCTTATATAAACACAAGTGCTTGATGCTTATAAATTATAAATAAATTTATAATTTAAGATTAAAAATGACCATTTTACTTATCTGTTAACGATAAAAATCTCCGTAACTTCCTTAACAGAATTTTTAATTGTTATTTAGGCCGTGCCTTAAGCTTGCCACGTGTAAGCCAGAACGTCAAGGTTGTAAGGGATGAATACTCTACTACGGTCCCTGCTCGCGTATGATTGACGTCAATTCATTTCGACCTTACAAAACTTTAAACATTCATTTACCCGCCTATTCTAATTTTATGCCCCACTGCACATTTAATATTATTTTACGTTTGTCTCTGAATGAGGCCACATAATCATTATTTTTATGAGAATATAAAAAAATAATTATAATTACATTTTCCAGGCAACTTTGAAATTTATAGATTTAATCTACGTGATCAGAACTTTGCATGTCTAATAATAAAAAAATAACATTTAGAAGAAATTAGCAAATTGTATTGTAAAATTAAAAAAAGAAAATAGTTCATTGGAATTAACAGTCGGGACCCATTAAAATTTTACAAGTGTTTCGTCTCTACAACACCACATAGGAACATACATCCATACATACCTATATACACCTAGCAGAGTAGGCCTAAAGGACCTGGAAACCTAATATTAAGACACTGCGTACCCCATTAAGATTTTCATTTCCCACTATCCACTGAATTCTCGAGGCATTGTGTGTTGAATGGCGGAACTCAACGCCGCGTTTTGTCTGGCTACCAGAACCCGAAGAAATGAAAATATCGAATATTACACTCCTCCAAGTGCCAGTCGAACCCACATGTTAAAAATGTACTTGAATCATGGAACAGTAAAAAATTGTTATTCTCATTACCAATCGACTACCTTTAAATTTACATTAACTATAAGCAAATTTAGGAAATAGTAATAAGAATTTCTATTTTTGTAATTGTAAAGTGTTATTTTTAGGATTTGACGTGAATATCAAATTTCAATGAAAAGATAAGAAGTTAGAGTCAAGACTTCATAAAATTTATTTACAAACTAGATACTAACAAATTATCGCCATACATTGCTTATTACTTATTACCAAATTATTATATAACAATTAATTCAAACTACGTATATTTGGCTTATATTTAAATATCTATTCAACTAATAGGCTTATAAATTAAACTCATAATTCATATATGATTAGAATATTATTATAATTTATTATAATTATGACTAGTGTTGTAAGTTTATTTCAGATCCACTCGATATTAGTAGTTTTTATTACACAATGTTTAATTAATGCGGATCCTTAAACAGAATATTTTCTTTCAATGGAAAAAAATATTTAATAATTTAGTCACGTCACTAGTGTTGGAGTGTCTATATAATATATGTATACGGCTTTATGTGTGTCGAATTGATTATCACATTTGTAAGTTGGTCAAACAAAAGTACCTACACTTTAAAAGTATAACTTTCTTATTATGTATATATATTTGAGTTGCAAAAAATATTTAATTATTAATTTAAATTCTAAATATTAAATATTTTTTGCAACTGAAAGTCACTATCTTAATATTTAAGAGACGAAATTCTTTAGCCTTCCTTGGATCGACTGGGACCTGGTCCATCCTGTTGCAGCGAGAGGAGCAACGATCAAATACTTTACGTAGAAACTTGACAAGACTTTGATTATCTAAACTAGTATTACCAATGAAAACGTTTGGCAAGTATATGCTAATTTTAGTGAATGTGTGCAATTGTTACAATAAACCCCATAGCGCACAAAGTGATAAAGCGCGGGGTTTAGTTCTATCACTCAACACGCAATCCATCCAGAATTCGGCGGAAATTAAGGAACGGAAGTGTCTTAATGGGAACGGACAGTCTTAACACTATCATTCTCAGGTTTCCTCTACCCAGCTATGTGGAAGATACAGCGTAAAGCTAAAAAAATATTAATGTCCCTTTTTACTATCGTACCATATGTTATACCTACAATAAAAATTATACAAGAAATGTATTTTTTGTATATTAGTTTGTATTTTAACATGTATAACTTGTAGAAAGGGCAGGGCGTACTTTTATATGAACAAACCTATTCTACTCTTATATGTGACGATATCACTTTAAAATTTATTTAGTTTGAAAAAATCTTTTGAATTAGTTTAAAACCAGAGAGCTATCTATATATTAGAACCAATAGAATTTTTGTAGGCTATTTACATCAAATAAATATTATGAAAGCGTGCAAAATGATATGACGGTAGCGACCTTACGCACCACCACCAACACCAGGTTTCGCAAGGGTTCCGTTACACAACTTATCACTTCTTACTCCGTCATCGTCATTGTAATCGGACAAGTTTAAACTCAAGCATTTCTATTCATGGTGTGTAGTATAATATATTCTATGAGGTAACCCATTGGGACCCTTCGTAAGTTTTTGGGCGTCAAATTTAGAAACGAAGACATTACCGGGCCTCGTGAGTCCAAACGCAGTGAGAATGACGAAATTATTTATGTATTTAAGTTGCCACATACGCTATCCTCTCGAATATTTAATTCAGGGTCGTTTTATTTTAAATTTTGCATTTTTTTGTTTGGCAAATTTTTGCGTCAATACACAGTTTTAAAACGTATGCGAATTTAACTAGGTGGAGGTTGGCCTCGGTCACGGATACATTTGTGTATATAAAAAAAAAAACAGGTTCACGCTGTATGTACCAGAGTAGGCAGAAAGAGCGTAGTGTTGAAACACGCCGATCTTCACTTTCCACCGAATTCCAGAAGCATTGCGTGTTGAGTGGCGGAATTCAAACCCTCGACACTAGAGCGAAGAAACGAAAATATTAAACATTTCCTTTCCTCGAGTGGAAATCGAACCCACAACCAATCACGTTTACAGTAAAAAACTTTTTTTTAATGATATTGATATATGCTTTACATAAAACATGAAAGAGCTTATATTAGTTAACCGTCAGTAAATTGCAGCGAGCGTGCAAGGCGACCCCGGCATTGAGTTGATAAGGAAAACGGAATAATTGCAATAAATCTCTGCAACTATTATGCATTTAGCGTTTTGATTACGTAACTTTAGATAAGTGGTGTTAAACCATAATTTGGTTCTAAATTATTACTTAGATTAATTTGTTCTTTATATAATATATAGAAATATGTATTGTATATTACTCTAATAAAAACCATTGAAACGTTGGAATTTTTTTTCAGCTTCACGCTGTATCCCGCACACAGAAGGGTAGGCAGAGAAAACCTAGTGTTAAGACATTCCGTTCCCCACTTTCCGCCGTATTTGAGAAGCATTGCGTGTTTGGTGACAAAACCAGAGCGAAGAAATAGGAACATAAATTTATATAAATATTTCAATTCCCCGAGTGGGCATCGAACCCACAACCGTCACGTTACAGTCACACCCTTGTGCCGCTGGGCCACGACGTTGAAATGTTTAAAGTTGATATTATTTAATAATCATGCTTTTTTTGTTTTATGGTTCCTTATATCTAAGTAAGCTAAGGGCTAACTTCTAAATAGAGACCGTAAAAATTAAATAAAGAAACAAAACTGTTTATACAATCATTTAGAATGTTCTAATCTAGTACTTATAGTTAAAACAACCTTATTTGGTTATAAAAGCTTATATAAAGTAATGACTTATATAAAGTATGAACTGGCGTAATGTAAAATTTCTATTAATATATAATTAAAGAACCACACAATAAATATACATAGAATCTTTGCTAAATATATTTAAAATGTTTTTTTTTCAGCTATAGGTACGCTATATACCGCATGTATAGGATAGGCAAGACGAGCCTAGTTAAGACACTCTGCTCCTAACCCTAATTAGCTTACCTTGTGGCACTGCGCCATGGCTGATCTGCTATATATTTAAAATTATAATAGTCACGTAACGTTAGTTTTATAGCGTAAATCTAGATAACTGCATTTGTCTATGTCAAGGTTCGTAAGTGAAAGCATAATAATAATTCAGTTTTTATTTTGCTTACATTAAGAACGATATATTTAGTATTTTTTTGAGTATAGTTTGTTATATAATATATATACTTTTTTTAACGATGTCTATTCTTTCCATGTTTCGAATTAGGCCGATTTATAGGGACTTACATAAAGTGTGTAAATATATTTTTAAATTAATGTTAAAATAAAAAGTTAATAGTCTCGATTAATCGATCTTAAGTTCGATCTTAACTCTCGATTAATCGATCTTAAGTTCAATTAATATTTTAAATTTTAACACATTAAGTCATTAACTTGAGAGTCGTCATCTAAAATATATGTTCAATAGTACATTACGTTTTGTATAATCTCCAATATAAAATGATTTTAGAAAAGTTTAACAAACTCAACATGATTCTATAGCAATTTTAGAATACGTGACAAACGTTCTGTGAATCATTAGATTTTTTAATAAACTGAAATAACACAACGAAATTCTCTTTCCTTTGGAACTTAAACAAATTGAATAAGTTTATAATTCATTAAAAAAGAAATAAGAAAAAAATATATCCATACCTATATTATAAATTCGAAAGTAACTCTGTCTGTCTGTCTGTCTGTCTTTTACGGAATCAGGGCCAAACCGCTAATTTAATTGTGATAAGATACTCAAATAGAGATACTTGAGGGTCTCGGGATGAACATAGGATACTTTTTTTTCTCATATTTGTAATATTTTCGATATATACCAATATATGAAAATGCTTATTAATTTGACATGCAATTTATTCCGCCATGTTTATAACAACCGTCGTTGCTATGCAACGATTTGCAAAGTTTGTTGTTAGAAAACGTCACCCAAAATGAGCTTGCTTAACGCATTGCACGCAACTATTGAAAAATGAAAATAATTTCATAAATTATTATATTTTAAAAAATATTTGTATGTCCACTAGTATTATAATATAACTTATACAAGACTCATATAAAATATATAATAAATAGTGAGGGTATCTAACTATTACATCGCCTAATCAGATAGTAAATGCTGATAGTATTTTTATAGCTATAGATGATTAAATGTTAATTAATATAGGTCATCTCTAACGCCTAACAAGGCTAAGTGTCAAGTAACATTTAGAAAACCGCGAGGTCATATATTTATACAATATATTTATAAAAAAATGTCATATTCTTTTTTACACATTTAAAGTGTTGTTTCATACTTAGGAAAGAAAAATAATTTTTAGATTACATAAAAAAAATTAAAAAAATGCGGGTTCAAATTCCGTTACGTTAAAATTTTTATGTTTTTTGTAAAGTATTTAAATGTTATATTATTTGCCAGTAGTAACATACAAGACAAGACATCTGTCTTGTCTTGTATAAATCGCCGTCGCAACGTAGATTTGAAGAAATAATCTAAATAAAAGGTTAGGTAGTGTGCTTATTAACTCACCTACTTTCTAGCTCCGAATTTTCAATCGATAGTTTTCTTTAACCCATGCATATATAGTAGGAGGGTCGTAGGAGGGTAGGCAGCTGATAATTCTTGTGGTATGTCTATTTTTTTTTTCTTATTTCCCAGAGTGAGAATCGAACTCATAACCGTCGCGTATACACACACGCTTGTACCACTGCGACGACGACCTCGCTTACCCTTTAAAACTTTAAATTCGAATCTGTTATCACATCTTTCCAGAAGACACGTGCACGGCCGCGGCCTTTATTATTCTGTATACATTTCTATCAATAGAACAATTCAAATGACAAACAACTTCGTCCTCTGGATGTCAGCATTCAGATATGCACTTAGGTTAAGAGATGGCAGTTATTATGTTTACGTATACAACTCACAATGAGGTCAATGGCGGATGTTTGACATTATTAAGATGCCTTTATCCGGCCTATAGGGTTTCTATTGGATTACTTTTTAATGTATGCTATATTGATAATTAAATACTTTTATGCAACTAAAAATAGATATATATTTTTTTAAAAACTAGGCTACTATTAGTTCTACTAGGGTCTTTTTATTTGAATAGATTTGATTTTGCTTTTTTTCCTGAATAGAATGTAGGCTATAATTTTGAAAGATTTTCACAATCGTCATATGTAGAGCCATAGCAATCCAGCTAAAGTATAAAAAATAATAATAAAAATAAAAATGTTTAGAGTGAGAGACATTTCCCAATGGCATAAAAATTAACATTTGGAATACCTAATAAAGAATTTTATTGAAAAATTTAAAAAAATAAAAATTAATGTTTGACTTCCAATTTGATCGCCACTTAGGGTGTCATTTTAACATTTAAATATTGGCGTTAATTTTGCAACTTCACACGTAATGTCTTGAATTTAGGACACATGGAGATCAGAGAGTCTTAACACTAAGTTTTCTTTGGCTACCTGCTGCAAGTTGCGATAATAACTTATAGTCAGGGAAAATAGCATGGCAAGGATCATGATGTCCACAGAAATGGATATTAAGGGATTATACAACAATGATTTCTAATAGTATCAACACACAAAATTTTTTATTAATTTAAATATTTTATTATTAAAAATTCAATACGAATAATAAATAAACTCATATAATACGTATACTAGCGGCCCGCTCGCGGTTTCACCCGCGTGAACTATGTTATTATTAATTTCTGTCTCCATGACTACGTCCTAGTGACGTCTATGCAAAATTTGAGACTCCTAGCATTTGTAGTAACGTAGTTTCATACAAACTTTCGACCCCAAAAACAACCCCTTAGAAGTCGAATATTGCAAATTCTCGTCTTAGCGAGCACCTACGTCCTATAAGTAACTTCTATGCAAAATTTTAGATTCCTAGCACATGTAGTTTCTGAGATTTCGTGATGAGTGAGTGACCTTTCGATTTTATATATATAGATTTACAACAATACCACAAAGATCTCGTTGTTATCTACGTTCCGCCATGAATAGATCGCTAATTATTTATTTATAGGCACGCAGGGTACCGGCACCGTCAGTGTTAAACACGCCTCTGCATATGTATGGGCATGGACAAGCACGTGCAAGCCCACGTGATGATGGACAAAAGTATGCTGCATTTTGCCTGACTTTGCTATATTATGTATGTATGTGTGATACCATTGTAAAAAACTCACGTACACACGAGAGTTATTTGCTTTCTCTTTTCCGGTTAGCTCGATTCGAATTAATGTATTTATATAAAAACTAAAGCATCTTTACTAAAGCGCCTTTGAAACTAAGAAATAAATAAATTAGGTTCACGTTGTATCCCGCATACAGCAGGGTAGGCGGATAAGACACTCCATTCCCCATTTTTCGCCGAATTTATTTTCGGGGCATTGCGTGTTGAGTGGCGGAACTCAACACTGGGTTTTCGTTTTGGCGCCAAAGCAAAGGAATGAATTTAGAAATTAAGAAATAATATTTCATTCCCTCGATTAGGGATCGAACCCGCATCCGTCGCATTACAGTCACCCCCTTGTTCCGCTGCTTACTGGCAGAGCTTAGCATAATATTTATTTTAACAGTATCACTTTATTAATTTAATAAACGATTGATTTGATTGACAATATATTATTTTAAATAGATACCTACTGTAAAAGATTAAGACATTACTATTAAAAAGTTACTTAAAAAACTCAGACATTGCTATTCAGAAAGCATCTATGCATCGGTTGCTATAGTGGAAATAAATGCACTAAATTGCGCAACCGTATGACGTCACAAGGATAATAGTATTCGCCTTGACCTTAGGCTAATGTCAGTACTGGGTGCGGCGGCGGCGCCGGCCGGCGTCTGCGCGCGCCGGTTATGCAACATGCTCGCTAATGACACTCACAGGAAATGCAATGTGCATTACATGTTGTTGGTGTTAGCTGGTGTTAGCAGAAATTGGGGAACGTAGTGTCTTAACACTAGGTTTCCTCTGCCTAGCTGCTGTGTGCGGGATACAGCGTGAAGCTGATTTTTTTATTTTAAATACAAACTAATGTAAAAAATTTCAAAATTGTATGTTTTTCTTTATTTTTCAGCTACTTACAGTATTTCGCCTATAGTTGGATAGACAGAGGGAATAAGTTATAGTGTTAAGACATTCAGTTCCCCACATTCGAATGCGTGATGAGTGGCGGCTTTAAATACCTTGGTACCAGAGCGAAGAAAATGAGAATAATAGTTCATTCTCCCGAGTAGCAATCAAACCCACGACGGTCGAGTTTTAGTCATTCGCTTGTGCCCCTGCGCCAGGATGGCCTCTGAAGATATCCAAGACACTCTCACACTAATCAGGGAGGAGGAGGGTATAACAGTGTTTTATAAATAGTAAATAATTAAATACATGAAGTTATGAGCCATTTAAATCAATTAGATTGAGGTGGTGGCGCAGTTGCACATGTGTGTGACTGCAAGCACGACTATTTGTGGGTTCGATCCCCATTTGAGAAAATCAAATATTTAATATTATTTGGGATGTGACGATGCACAGCATCTGTGAGAGGGCGCTGTATACTTCCCTTTTATTATCCAATGATGTTCACTTCCGGTTGCTGTTTTCGACCAATCAGCGATCGCCGGAAGTCACGTGGTCTCAGGTGGTAGGGCGCCGGAACGTATAAAAGGCGACACTACGCTTCTTACCTCATAGCGTCGTTATTTCCCATCAGAGTAACATTGTTTAAAAGTGAAAGTGCTGTGGTAAGTGTAGTGTTGGAGGTGAAATTTCTTCACATCGTGAACCGGATTTCTATATCGGGCCTACTCCTGGGAAGGCCTCCAGCAAAGATGTTCATCCTCATCAGAGAATTTGTTTTTGTGAAAATCAAAGGTAAAAAATGGACAACGGGTGAGTCATTTGAACCTCTTGTTTAACAAGTATCTACATGCATGTAATACTGTTCTATTGCTTGGTATCATATATACCAATACAGTAGTGGATTCTGAGCTTCACCGAACACGGCTGTGTTATAACCTACAATAAGGTTAGGTTAGGTTATCTCAGATTTTCAACAGTTATGGCCCAATTTTATTCAGTTAACGGGCATTGCAAAAAAGCAAGAGGACTCATCGCTTGTTTCACGCTCTTGGGAACGTTCTCAGCATAATATCATGCGATGTAAACGGAGTTTACTAAATAAATCGGTCTTCACCGAGTTTACTTAGTTGTATATTATCTATTAATATACTACCTTCGTTTAAATGCGATTAATTCGTTAGGAGCGTATCCTGAGCGAGTTATCAAATATATAAAAAAAAAAAAAAAAATCTGTTCTCATCATATATATCAGGGAAGCAGATTATTTAATAGTTGCTAGTTGTTAAAACTAGACGGCGTTGCCCGTCACTCTGACGTGACACCGATCGATGACAATCGGAAGTGGGATCGGAACAAGCTCCGGTCCCAACCACCTTATTCTTCGACATATATAAAAAGTCTGTCTATTTTTAGATAATCTTTTTTATTTATTTGTAATAGGATAATTACTAACGTTGTTGAAATGTTATATTCGCTGGGAGCGTATCCTAAGCGAGTTAACGAATAACAATGGATAAATCTGCGTGAGTTTCTTTTAGCTTCTTTTGACAATTGCAAGCGAATACTCGGAAGAATTAGACACAAGGATTCGAAGACAATTTCAAAGCCTCCTGGCAGGAAAAGTGTGTCAAAAATGTGTCTCAATCCTGGAGGAGTGAGGATAAAGGAATTGTGGATTTGCTGCTTATTCGTGGTTACTGCCATCGCTATGAACGTCATAACATTTAGCAGTGGGCGTCATAGTATTTGGCAATCACGGGATCTTCTGTATGGCATCTTCGGCAAAGATTCTAGCCAGTCACCTTATCTTAGTTGCCTTAAGGGGGACCCGGGCTATTACTTGACATAAGGTATGTCCAATTATTTAAAGTGCATTTATCCGTACATTAGAATTTAAAAAAGCTCGGTACTATTTTAATTAGAAATGTTCTCAATCGTACGGGAGGGGGGCAGTTATAAGGAGGGTGCCTCTGAGCGTATCGGAGGCAGTGGCTGATGGTTTGGGCTCCGTAGGCCCTTCCCGGTTTAATCGCGGGAATGCATCTAGCCATCTACCTCCATGCCACCAATAATCCTTTTCCAAGATTATTTGAAGCAGTTAGACCTTCGTCAACCGTACATGCATCAAAATTGAGAAGCATGCGTTGAGTATAAAACTCTAGCACATTTAATTATACATTAGCAATTCTCAGGTATCGGTGGATACCGGATATCGGTAGTTTGTAGTGAGAACCCGCCGACTCGTAACACAAGCCCAGAACTTAGTACAAGGGTATTGCATGATTGTTAATAACTTTATTTAAACAGATACAGGTACACTGTATCTTTCTGTATACATTGGGTTGAGAAATACGGAGGCTGCCTCTGGGTATATCGGAGACGGGTGTAGATGGTTTGGGGCTCTGAAAACTCTTTTCGACTTAATAATGAGCATTCTCCATATCATCTCTGGCTTTATCCAATAAGAATTTTCAAGCGGTTCGAGAAAGCAAGAATAGAAAATAGTTCGACTCACGTTCGACAACTGATAAAGCAAACCAATAGGAAATTTTGTAATAGATAACGAAAGGTTTATCAAAAATGAATAAAAAGTTTGATATATGGATTATTAAGTAATGGATAAAAAGAAACAATGTGTCTAAAACTAAATTAAAGTCCACATAAGTATTATAAAAAGTCACCGAAGGTTTCTTCGGCTAATTTGGCATTATCCTCGTGCCAGTGAGTGCACATCCCCATGAGTACCTCGGCAAAAGTGTTTAATACCTGTTGTGTATCCCAGTAACCATCAGAATTAAAGCTGATGTAGTGGAAGAAATCTGTAATCCAGCAGAAAATGCGGAGGCAACACATAGGTTAATATTTGGAAGAAGTAAAATTTGCATCTAAATAGAAGGAAATGTTGGTAAGAAGCAGGAGAAAGTGGAAAAGAAAGCAGTTAAATAATTCAGAAGGCAAATCAAGACCAAATTAGTCTCCAAGAATTACAGACGACAACCTTTTATTACTAAGTTGTTGGATACCATAAAGTATGATACACAATAATAATGCAAAAAGACTATCAAGAAGTTTCATTCATTTTTTGTAACTTTGGTTCCAGAGCTGGGAAAAGCTAATGAAAATAATATCTTCATGGAACATGAGGGCTGTGTAAAGGTAGTTGTGCTAATTATTACTGTCAACAGTCTTGTTATATATGTCTGCATATAGACCTTGGGCGATATCCACGTGCGTAACGTAGGTATTCCGCTGCTTATTGCCATGAGTTTTGCATAATCTGAACCTGGCTAGCGAGGTGTACACGTAGTCGCAACTCCAATATGGCGGAGAGCATGTTGGATGTCTACGACATCAGGTCCGGGGAAATCGGACGTTTGAATTGAGTACATCTGTATTTAAATCGTATAAATATTGACACTGTAAAGTTAATTCTAAAGGCGAATTTCAGAGAGTGAACTAGTGTAGTTCTAAAATACAGCTAAGAAGCGATAATAGAAATATTATAAAATTGATAACTTTATATGTCAATGTATGGCAGTATCAATTACTTATAACTTTATTACACTTCGAAGAATGATATAAGCATTAGTCGGCCTAAATTTTGGTTGAAAAACTAATGAGCTTATAAACTCACATTTTCTAACGCGTCGTATGTCAAGTCCAGTTTTCCTCAAAACTGTACCTAAGTAGCAGATAGGACATTCATATCATGAATTGTCGGTCGGGTCGCGGTTCTGGTGAGTATTCATTGATGCTTTTATGAAGTTATAATACTCAAGTGTGTGATGATGGACTCAAGTCTTAAATTTTACAAAGGTGTTCAAAGGTTTGACCAGTTTAACTCTAAATTGGAAAAATTGGAACATATTATTGGGCTGAGTACATAGTATTTTGTAGAGCATTCTATTAAATGCTCTAGTGTTATTAATATGTTGTACTAATTTCATCAATTACAAGGCAAAAAATTAACTCGGGGTAACTACTTCATCATCATCAGTCTGTCCTCGTCCACTGCTGGACGTGGGCCTCTTCAATGGCGCGCCGCTGGGCTCCATCTTCGGCTCTCTGCATCCAGCCGTTGCCGCCACTTTGCGGACATCGTCACCCCATCTAGCGGGAAGACGTCCTTCATTACGCTTGCCAAGGCGTGGTGTCCACTCTAGAACGCGTCTCTACTTACTATAAATTTATTATAGTTGTTAAAAAAAAGGAAGTATGGACTTGGTTGCCGGTTCTATCTAGGACCTGCTGTCTGAGCCGGAGATAATTTTCAATAGACCGGACGACATTTTCATTGGCATTTCGATCCTGCTCGTACTTCTAATATGATATTTCGTTTAGAAATATTTCGGTGAAACAGGTGAGACCTGTTGAAAATTACGCTCTAGAGACGGTGGTGTCATCCTAAGAAAAATATTTTTCTAGGTTCTACATTAAGAAACTAGCTAGACCACCGGAAACAGGCTACAAAAGGTAACAATTTTGTTGTGTAATTTAGAGGGGAGGCTACGCAAGGGCTTCATCAATAATAATCGATACTTACATAAACAGGTTAGTAAATTATTATCAAAAGAAGTGAGCACGTCTAGCCTTATTATTTAGACGGTTATGAGAGCTTCCTTTCCTACTCGTGCTTATCAGCGAGTTGCGAAACATCTTCTAAAATTTGTTTGTATGCAGATTATAAGTAAATCTAATAATTGAAGTTAGATTGTTTTGGCTCAGCTTCCGACAGAGCGATTATTAATTGAATTAAAATTTACAATTCTTTGTTTGCTTTTAAATAAAACAATGTTACTCATGTTTTTTGTGGTTTTACAGATCAATTTATCTGAATATATCAGAATCAATTTATACAATCATTCTGATTTAGATCACATAGCGTCGTACGTGGTCACCAGGAGTTATAAACACGTCTCTCACAGATGCTGTGCATCGTCACATCCCAAATAATAGTACAAGTTTTACATAACAATAAAACTTGTATTATTGTGGAGAGACGATGCACAGCATCATTTTAAGGCTCCTGGTGAGAATCTGCTATGAGGTAAGTAGCGTAGTGTCGCCTTTTATACGTTCCGGCGCCCTACCACCTGAGACCACGTGACTTCCGGCGATCGCTGATTGGTCGAAAACAGCAACCGGAAGTGAACATCATTGGATAATAAAAGGGAAGTATACAGCGCCCTCTCACAGATGCTGTGCATCGTCTCTCCACAATAATACAAGTTTTATTGTTATGTAAAACTTGTACTATTTTCATTTATTCGCTCTGATGTCAAGGCGGCGAGGCGTTGAGTTCCGCTGCTTAATACGCAATGCCTCCAGAATTCAACAGAAAGAGGAAGCTGAGTGTCTTAACACTAGGCTCTACCTACTTCACTAAATGCGGGATACAGCGTGAAGCTGAAAAAAAATAGATTCAAGTAAATAAAGCGTAACAAAGAGCCAGATTTAGTTTCATAAAGATATCAAGGTGACCTTGCATGTCGACTAGGAAGCCTAGCCTCATGTATTATTTTTCATTAAGCGTTGACAACTGTAAATTATATAAATCACTCTTAAATTGCTATTTAGTACTCTATGATTGTTCCAGTGCCAATCTTTTATATAAAAAAAAACAAACAACATTTGTACTTCTAAGATTTCAATCTCTTATTTCTTTCTCTTCATCTTGAAAACTACCACTTTTAAACATGGAAATATGGGTCTTCTTTCATTTTAATGTAAGTGTAATTTATTAAACCGATAATGACGTATCGAAAGAGTAACGTTAGAATTAAAAGATTATTAACTAATGAAACTACTAACTACAATATGAAAATGAAGTTTGTCTTGTAGAGTAGTAAGTATAAGCTTATAAAAAAACCTTTGTAAATGTGGTTTTTCCTATTTTTTTATCGTAATAGAGTAGGTACTATTCAAAATGTTAAAAATCCTTATTTCGTTATTTCGGAGTTTAATTTATCAGCTTCGCGTTGAATCCCGTACATAATGCAGGGTAGGCATAGGGAACCTGAGAAGCTCGTATTGAGATACTTCGTTCCTATTAAGACACTTCCCTTCCTCTTTTTGCGCTGAATTACAGAAGCATTGCATGGCATGCACCACAATTGGGTGACTAAATTATAGTTATATATTTTAATTTAATCATATGAATATTTTAGTAATATATTGTAAAAAAAGTAAAGCGAAATTAAAAAATAGCTATTCATATTTATGGAAAAAAAGAGTAAATCGAATAACAATATAGACAAGCTTAGCACCAAAAGAAGCATGAACGCCAAGTTCTAAGCAAGCAAATATCCATCTTAAAATTAAAAATATTTTATTTTGTATTTTAAAGGCTTAACTTTTATGTAACTGTTAGAATAAAATAATCTTGCTAGCTATAAAAAATGGTAAACGAAATTAAGAAAAACAAAACTTATGTCGTATTTATAAATTATACAACATTTATTTTTTAGAATACCTAACTTTTTATGTTTAGATATTTAAATTAGAATCATAAATATAGTTGAATGATATCCTTCCAGACACGATTTTATTATCGATGACATCATCTGACTGCATCGGTTTGCCAGGATGTCCAAATACTAGAATGTTTTTTTTAGCTTCATGCACAGCAGAGTAGGCAGAGGAAACGTGGGTAAACAGTGTTAAGACACTCCGTTCCCCATTAAGACTATTCCGTTCTCTTTGCTTCGTTACCAGAGCGTACGAGAATAATATTTACAATAATTTAATATAATGTTTTTTATGTAATAGATTAAATCAATTATTTTTAAAGTATCTACGTATTAGGTATGATTCATAATTTTATGATTTTATTCATGTTAATCCTTACGTTATTTACTTTTATGTACTTTTTTCTTTTACATATAAAGATATTGTATGAAAGTACGAAGATAGACAAGATACATAGATTTTTTTATCGCTTTTTTTCTAAATTTCAATTACATATATCAAAGGAATCATCTTAAATTATGTAAGGTATGTTTATTTAAAATAATATTTAAAAAATATTTTAATGATAATATTTAAGAAGTCATTAGAAGCATTGATAATGTGCTGATTACTTAAAATATATTTTACAATTGTATCCTACAGTATTAAATACTTGAGATGTAGTTGCTAGTAATTTGAGTAATGAACCCTAAAATCTGCGCTGCTGATATTATTTAATATTTATAATTTTTTATCTTCTAAGTTATTTAGCTTGTGCGTAAAGCTAAACGACTTAGAAGATCTTTTAATTATAAAGTGCTAAGTTATCTTTTGTTTTTTTTTAATTAAATTAAAGTCGTTTCATACTGGTAACATTCGAATTTATCATTATTTCTCTCGATACTGTAGCATGTCTACCAGTAACCAGGCGGGTCAAGGTCTCCATGTGTACCATATAAAGAAGTTTGGCGCCTCAGACACATTCTTAAGATTATATAAATCGATTATTTTACAACTCTACCAACGTAATATAAATTTATAATACAATGTAACACATTTGCAAGATTAGGAATAAAAATAAAAAGAATCTTTGAAAATAAAATTGATTTATGAATTGCCAGAACCATAGAACGAATAGTAGGTAGGTTGTTATTTACTAACGCATACACAGTAGGTGCATATATTAAAGTATGAGATTTCTGTCTATTCACGTGTATAAGTGTTGAATTATTAATCATTAATATCGCATTTATTAATAGTATCGATATATTTTTAAAAAGGTCTAAAAAAAATCTTTCTTAAAGTTATGATAAGTTTACAGCATCTAAGTCAAGGAAATATATTGAGACAAACGTTGTTAAAATGTATAATTTCAATAAATATATAATAACTAACGATCCACGCACGGCTTCGCCCGCTTTAACTGATAGTTATATTATTGCTAAATTATACAAAATCTTAACATAAATTGCATCTGCGCTGTGCTACTCTAATGTATAAGCTATATTACTGTAAAGTTTCATATAAATTAGTTCAGCAGTTTTTGCGTGAAAGTCCAGATTTTTATTTATTTGTTTTCAAATACTGTTCGCTATCGTGTGTGTGGAATATAAAATTTCGCAATTAAATGATTCATGTAGATTATACACTACAGTATGTACAGTCATACACTTTTATTTCTTATTAGTAAATAATTTACGCAAATAACGATTATATAGTGCGAATTCGACGACCGAAGTCCGATAACATACAAAGAATATGTGTTGGAAATTTTTTATCACAAAAATTGAGGGCGCCTTCCCAGCCTTGACCTGCACGTTGCGCAACTCCGGCTCCAGAACATCGCGGTGCCGAACACCAAGGTTGACCAGCCGCCTATCCTTGCCAAAATAAACCTCATTATACATTTTTATTTGTACACACGATTCGCTTTACATATGTATATTTCTTTTAACAAATATGTATTGCATTCTCGTAGCGCAGTTACTTACGAAGACTATATTAATTACATTATATAAAAAATAATTAATATTTTATTGAAATTCAATGAAATCAAAATAAAAGTTAGTAAGATTGGATATGGGTACTAGGCACTTGACCTTACCGCAGTGCTGTCCTTACAATAGAGCAGTTATATACATACAATATCTAGAAAAGTGTTACATATTATGTTCATAGAAACGTACTTATTAAATTAACTAAGAACTGTATTATTATCTATTTATATATATAAAATCGAAAGGTCACTCACTCATCACGAAATCTCAGAAACTACATGTGCTAGGAATCTCAAATTTTGCATAGGAGTTATTTATAGGACGTAGGTGCTCGCTAAGACGGGAATTTGCAATATTCGACTTCTAAGGGGTTGTTTTTGGAGACGAAAGTTTGTATGAAACTTCGTTACTACAAATGCTAGGAGTCTCAAATTTTGCATAGACGTCACTAGGATGTACCCATGGAGACAGAAATTAATAATAACATAGTTCACGCGGGTGAAACCGCGAGCAGGCCGCTAGTCTGATATATATATGTAATATACCTGTTATTATTCAATATACAGAATGTTCTTGTCATCATCACTTTAAATGAAACCACAATTTTAACTGCTCTATAAAAGCCTAATACAATTAAACCAGAATTTAACAGAAAGTGGGTAGCAGAGTCTCTAACACTAGGCTCCCTCTGCGTACCCTCCTAGAAGCGGGATATAGCGGGAAGCCGAAAAAATTTAAATGTATAGTAACCAAAAAATATAAAATTAAATACATACATATGTCTAAAGGCACACATTTCCTTCATATTGTATAACGTACGCCGGCTGTGATGCTTGCATAACCTCGTGATTAGTTACGCTGCTCGCTTCAGTGTCGATCCCCGGCCAAGGATACATGTCAGTTGAAAATATAGATCACTTCAAACAAATATTCCAAATGTATATTTGTTAAAAAAATAATATATTATACTGCTTATATAATATCTATCTATATACATATATAATAAATTTGTAAATCGTTGTTTGTATAAGGAAGGTGTTTAATATAGTTTTTTTTTCCAATGCACCTATATCTAAGTTTTTATTATGTGAGAACTAGAGAGCCGCTCGCGGCTTCGCTCGTTTGAAGTACCTACACAATTATTTTTATTCTAATCTGAATAACTTTAGTGTTCTAATTGTATTAGAACAGAAAACTCGATCATTTTAAAGTCATATATAATATACGTTCTATTTATATAAAAAAAATATCAGCTATTTTATAACAAAAAAAATGTAGCAATCTTATCGAACAAAATACTTTAAATTAATATACCTTTTTATACTGTAACAATCACTGAAGGCAACATGAAAACTGCATTAAAATCGGCTAAGCCGTTAACGCTCAGACAAATAACAAAAATCTCAAAACTCACTGTTTTGGATTCTTTTACAATACCGAATATAGTATTTCTCAAATACCTTCCAAGTACGATCAGCGATCAGTAACAAAAAAAAATCAGCTTCACGCTACAGCGTGACAGAGGAACCCTAGTATTAAGACACTCCGTTTCTCACTTTCTGCCGAATTGCATTGTGTGTTGAGTGGTGGAACTCTACGCCGCGCTCTACTAAGACACCAAAGCGAAAGAAATAAAAATATTAATTTATATAAATATTTAATTTCCTTGAGTGGGGATCGAACCCACAGCTGCGTGCCCCTGCGCCACCACTTTCCTCATTATTGTTATTGAACATACTTTATTTTCAATTACAACAACCTTTGAGCCTAGGGCCAATTTCGACCTTTAATTATTATTTAAATGATTACTCTATCACGAGACCCACGCGTGAACAGATACTAAATCGAATTATTTAAAATATTAAATTATAATCACACTCAAAGCTTGGCCTTGAGTGGTGTTTTACTATAAATATACTTATACATTCTATTATATTATAAATATATATATATATCTATATTATATTTGAGTACGATATTTGTAGAGTTCGTATTATATTATGTAGATATGTAAATGTTTTAAAATATATAATAGAGTAAACACGATTATGATTGTGACCGTGAACTCGTTGGCCTGTTTAGTGTCGCTTATTAAATTTTTATTTACAGTTTCTAGAACATAATATTAAAAAAATCTTGCCACTCACATATATATATTTCTAGTGCATTCATTTCCTCAATATAAGGCATATATGCAGTATTAAAAATTGTAGATATCAATCTAAATTTGATCATATATTTAACTTACACAACGATATGCAATTGGTATATGTAAATAATAATATTAAATAAATATATAATATTCCATACAAGTATTTACAATGTGGGAACATATATCCTACTTTACGCGACGTCACACCTTTTCTGGATATATATAGCAGATAGAGAAGGTACCGACGTTACTAAGTAAAGGTTCTCAATCTACTCTGCTATGAGTTTTTCTATTTCGGAACTCAACGCCGCGCTTCGTATAGAGCTAGAGAGGGGAAACGGAAATAATTCTTTCTCTTGGTGGGGATGGAACCCTTAGATCCAGACGCTGTCCTACGACGGTCTAGATAAATACAACTTATTTATATAATTCGTAAATCGTCACATTAGTTGTCACATGACTAGAAATTATACTCATAAACTCTATATTTCATAGTAAAGCAATTTAATACATTCAATTATAAATATGAGGTTATTGAACTTTCATTCATGAACAAATAGGGAAAAAAACATAACATTGCGGTGACATTATGTAATAAAATTTAGAATCAATTTTATGTCAACAAACTATACTCGTATAGTATTTCAAGTTGAATCATTGAAAACTACAATAGTTGTAAGTGAATCACCTTCCAGTATTGCGTAAAAATCATTGTTATGTGAAACTTGAACCCGAGTTAATCATATCCCGTGAAAACCTTAAACAAAATCAATTCTATGTAATTAATTGTTGTGGAAAATAATTCAATGAAACAGCATTGAAGGAAATTTGATGTTTTAAACATAGTTTAACATATATTTAATAATGCTATTGCGAATCTTATAAGTTAAAATTAAAGCGAACTGATATAGTGTCAGGATTTTCCACAACAATATTTTTCTTTATCTCTGGTCTGTTCTTTCATAATAATACAATAGTTATTTTGCCAATATCACTTTTAAATTTTATAAGAGATTTTAAGCAAAACTAATGTTATTATATTTAATTAAATATGTATAAATAATAACCTATTTGACATTTATTTATATAATACATTTTAATTTAAAAATTTGTTTGTCGCGTATATTCTTTTGTTGACAAATTTCAAGTTGAAAATATCTTATTACATCATTATACTTATAATACGTACAGGTCACAATCATTTAGATAAAACTTACTCCATTCTTCATTCAGTCGCGCAGCCAAAACAAAGCAGATTTTAACAAAAATACACGCTGGTTAGGCATTTTAGATAAATCATAACTAAAATATAGGTAATAAATATTATTAAACATTTTTAAAATTATAATTTTATAATATTAATTTTAAATATATAATAATTTATGCACGAACTTTTAGTTCGATAATTAGCTATAACTGTGTACAGTGTACTGTGTGTATGTATTTCTTAATATATATGAACCCACACTCACTATAAAAATATTATTTTCTATAAGAAAAAATCGATCTCGACGCCCAAAATATAATCTCAATTTTTTTTCTTCTATTAAAGGTATACTTAAGCAAAAATATTCAAGACTATTTCGTATATTAAAAACGACAGTGAAACAGAAAGAAGTAGAAACCTGTTTCCATATATAAATAATAAATCAATTTGTAAGAACAAAAAATATATATGCATAGTAAAAATAAAACCAGTTAATTTAATAGTAGTTTGAATGAATCGAAATTATCAACTTTATCAACAAGGTGACCTGGCTTAAATGCCGTCCAAATTATCTGTAAGGTGCCCCCTACTATTAATGATATATTCGAAGATAGGCTGAAGCTGTCAGGACATTTAAATATCTTTATATGTTACGTAAATACTTATCTTCTATGTAGATATACACTAAATACGTACTTAAATATTAAAATAAAGTCTCTTATTGCAATCAGAAATTAATAATGCTCTTCGGGCGTTATAATTTTTGCATTGTTTCTTAGATTTTTTCGAAGTGGTGGTCCTATTAGGGGTTCGATTCAAACACGGATCCCTAAAAGCCCACTAGCTTTAAATATAATAAATATATATAATATAATATTACTTATCATTGCTGTTCATTGTATTTATTACTAACAGTTAAAATATTTTTTTTTATGTATTGATATTAGTTTTAACATTTATCGCTGCACCTAATAATAATGTTATACTTATTATTATTAACTTCATATATTAATCTGTGAATATTATATGAAACTATACAAGATTGTATTGCGTAAAAATCATATAAGAGCTCATATAAGAGTTTAAGATTTTCTTCGATTTACCTGGGATTCCATTATCAAATTCCGACCTGGTAGCAATGATAAGAAATTAAATAATGAATTCAACATACTTATATATATGTGGGCGTCGAGCAAAGAACCTGGGTATTTCTTTTGTGAAGTTAATTAATAAAAGGTTCATAAGACGAAAATATTTGATATTTTGTTATAAGTATAGATTTGGTATATTTTTAACATTTTTAAGTTTTATTCCACACTTTCTTAATAAGTACTCGACATATTTATTAAATTAAAATTGAAATAGAATAAAAATTATTACTTCCTATATATAACTGTTATTATCTTTTAAGATTTAGTTAAATTTTTGGAGCATCAACTGTAGAAATTTAGGTTATCGCTTCGGAGGCGAATTGCGACGTTAGATTAGACGTGACGTCACAGGTCATTAGGATTTGTGAAACTATTGCAAAGTTTGTCATTATTTGTTATTTATTAATGCACCTAATAATATACAAATATATGCAAGTAATTTTTTACCAATTGAACTTTAGGTTATATCAGCATAATAAAAAAAGCCTGTCGTGGTGAAGAGGCACGCAGGTTGTGGGTTCTATTTCCTCTAGAAAAGAGCTTCAACATTTTAATTTCTTCGCTCTGGTGTCGAGGCAAAGCGCGGCGTTGAGTTCTGCCAGTCAACGCTCAATGTCTCCACAATTGGGCGGAATTCCTGGGCTTTATATAAGCTACCACTCCTTCATCGACATAAGCCAAAGGGAACTTGTAGTTAATTTTGACAATTTATATCTATAATGCATATTTGCATTTTTATTGTTATTGCTCTTGATACCCCCTTTACACTCGCCACGAGGCTTGTTCTTTCACCATATTAACAATCACTACCGTATATGACGAACATATCGTAAAAAAGCATCTGCCCCAACTTAACTATTTTACTTCATTTATTATCTCATTCCTATCTCCGTTCAAAATGGAGATCTTTTTCGCTCTTGGAATTTAAATTGTCTAGACATTTCTTTTTGACAAAACAGAAGAAAACATTCAAAATATTCTAAACAATGGGTCGTAAATTCGTTGTCAAATTCGTAGACCAGACGAATTATTTGGCGGACATGTTTTTGCATGGCGGAGGCAAGCTAAGCATAGGGTTTCGGTCATTAAACCTTCCACACTTTTTGCTCATTGCATAAAGAGTTCCGCAGTAAAATGTCATATGAAAACTCGTGTTTTATATATTTTTTTAAGGAGGAGGATTATATAAAATTACCTAAGTGTAATATTATTGATCTATATTAAAATCAGCTTCACGCTGTATCCCGCCCACAGCAGGGAAAGCAGCGGGAACCTAATATTAAGACACTTCGTTCCCCACTTTCGTTGCGTGTTGAGTGGCGAGACTCAAGCCCGCCCTTTGCCTCGACACTAGAGCAAATAAATGGAAATATAAATGTAAATAAATATTTCATTGTCTGGCGTGGGAATCGAACTCACAACCAGCCGCGTTTACAGTCACACTTTGTGCCCATGCACCACAACTGGCCTAACTGTTTGCTTATTAACTTAATTACTGTAACATGAGAAGAATACTAAAAACAAAATTGTTCTCCATCGTGCTTCAAGATTGAATTTGAAATTATTTTATGGAATTCACACATAAGTTCTATAAATTTATAGTTACTTTTGTTACTTCATAGATAAGTGAAGAGGTAAACAAATATTGTAATAATTTCTAAAATATTCTGTAAATTTTAGTTTGGAATTCCCCTAGAAGTACATAGTCATATGTAATTGCGTAAGGAGCCTCGAGAGCCTTTGCCTATGTAATAATATTTTGCTCGGGTCAATGACCCATTGCTATATAATGTGACTATTGATATTTGAAAACTATTATCACACTTGCAGCTGCATCTTAATTTAATTATAAGGTTCACAACTGCGAGCTAGACATAACATACATACTCATATACCTACCTATCTAATATATACTAGTTCAATTTGAATTGACTATAAATAAGAATTCTATTATTTCTTCTACTACTACTCTCGACTCGACTATAAATAAGAATTCTATGATTTCTTCTTTAAGAATTCTATTCTTTAAAAACAAATTCTATTTTTTTTAAACTTCACGCTGTATCCCACACATAGCAGGGTAGGCAGAGGGAACCTTAACACTCCATTCCCCACTTTGAAGAAATGAAGGTATTAATAAATAATACTTCGTTCAACCGAGTGGAGATCGAACCCTCAACCGTCACAGTCACGACGGCCTTAAAAACACATTCGGTTCATTAAATAATAGACATCAACAGAAGGCATCACAATAAAAAATCTAAGTATATGTTATAGACATTCCCTTCTATCGAGTGCTCTTCTAAGAATTAAAGCTAACAATACACTATAGCCTATAGCAACATATACATTTGTAAGCGATACAATTCTGTTTATTTTATTTTATATTTATTTTTATTTTTTTAACAACACTTATTGTTTTCTGCGTGTTTTCTTCATATTTTTCATACAATAAATATTATTACGTAATTTATTTTGTACATTTATTTTATGGCGTGATACGGTAGCGATATGAATGTTAAAAATATACTATAGTTCCGTAATAAAAACTGAACTTAATAGCAAATTTTAAATATATTTAATTATTCATAATTTTGTGGTTGTTTGTTTTTGGTGTGACTGTAACGCGACGGTTTTGGGTTCGATTCCCACTCGAGAAAGTGAAATATTTATTTACGTTTATATTTCCATTTCTTTCCTCTGGTGTCGAGGCACAGTGCGGTGTTGAATTCTGCGGCAGATCTTTTACCACTCAACACACAATGCCTCCAGAATTCAGCAAAAAGTGGGGTACGGTCAGTCTTAACACTAGGTTCTCTCTGCCTATCCTGCTGTGCGCGGGATACAGCGTGAAGCTGACTTTTTTTGTCATAATTTTAATTTCGAAAATTGGTACGTTTATTTTTCCCACCTTTATTACCTACGTGATACATATATATGTTCATTCGCATTAAAGTATCGCGATCAACGTTTTGGATTACATTGTAATCCTGGGAAGACATTAAGTTTCGATATGCCTACGTCGGATGTCAACGTTTCCACGTATCGACACTCGACA
The DNA here is from genome assembly GCA_016802625.1 of Heliconius numata. NCBI lineage: Eukaryota > Metazoa > Arthropoda > Insecta > Lepidoptera > Nymphalidae > Heliconius > Heliconius numata. The sequence goes on along the minus strand of JAEBDU010000001.1, from coordinate 4,784,888 downwards.
CCACTGAACTGGCAGTACTTCGAAACGTTGCTTATCATTTTTAATTATAAGAAATCGTTCGTGCAAATATTAATTACTGATTTGGTAGTGATAGAAAATGATATTACATATATTTAAACACCTCATTCTTTGAGGCTGATTACATTTTTAAAGAAGATTTCGATGCAAACAAGTCTCTAACCGAAACTTACCAAAGCTTTACCAATGTTAAACAGTATTATTTATATTTATAAAATCGAAAGGTCTCTCACTCATCACGAAATCTCAGAAACTACATGTGCTAGGAATCTCAAATTTTGCATAGGAGTTATTTATAGGAAGTAGGTGCTCGCTAAGACGGGAATTTGCAATATTCGACTTCTAAGGGGTTGTTTTTGGGGTTTAAAGTTTGTATAAAACTTCGTTACTACAAATGCTAGGAGTCTCAAATTTTACATGGACGTCGCTTATAAAACATAGGTACTGGAGACAGAAATTAATAATAACATAGTTCACGCAGGCGAAGCCGCGGGCGCGCCGATTGTGTTATTATATTTGAAAGAAGTTATAAAATGTTATATAATTAAGTTAAATATAAACATGTTTTCCAACAACCTTACGTCAACGATTGTTTACTACGTATTTATGTTCAAAATTGACTGATAGCTACAAAAACTACAATTGTTATCACAATTGTCGCTTTATCTACTTGTAGATACTTGCAAGAAGCGGAATAAGCGGAGTCCACGTTGGAAATTACATAATTTTTTTGTATTTTACCGGTGATAAACTGCTATGGTCATAGTCGTTCGGGGTTTATCTCAAGATCCCAAAGCGTGGGATAGAGTGTTCGTTTGTATAATTGAAATTGTCAATTTGATATCAAAAATGCATTATCACAATTCACCGTACCATGTTTCTTTTTAGGATTCCGTACCTCAAAAGGAAAATACTGAAGCCTTATAGGATGATCGTCTGTCCGTCTGTTAAGATTATATATCCCGAGACCGCGTAGACGCATTTTAATATCAAATATTCAGGTCTACGTTCCCTAGTTTCTAAGTCAACGTAATCAAAAGAAACGAAAACTTCCTTTACTTATAGTAAGTAAAGGAAGTTTTCCCCCTAAAGGTGTGCGCACACTTACCTGCAATAAGCGTCTAGTGTAAGCATTCTAACTTTTTTATTTCTAAACATATCTTTAAAAAATAAGAAACACATTGATTTTCTTTTTATTTTGATCCACAAAAGTTTATTTCGAAATAATATTATTAATAATATGTGAGGCCGTCATGGCGCAGCGGCACAAGAGTGTGACTGTAACGCGACTGTTGTGGGTTCGATCTCCACTCGAGGAAGTGCAATATATATTTACGTCATTTCCATTTCCTCGATATTTTCATTTCTTCGCTCTGGTGTCGAGATAAAGCGAGAGTTCTGCCACTCAACACGCAATGCCTCGAGAATTCGGCAGAAAGTGGGTAACGGAGTGTCTTTAACACTAGGTTCCCTCTGCCCATCCTGCTGCGTACGGGATACAGCGTGATATCATTTTATTAATATGTGACAAAATTTTCACTATTCTATTACATAATGAGACTCGGTAGTAACTGAAGATAAATGTGCGCATACTTGATCCGAATGACTCTATATGTACATATATATATGACTCTACTAGTGGACCCGAACGTGGCTACGCCCGCTTCAACCATACGAATATTTATTAAATATATTTATGAAATTATTTTCAGTTTTCAATAAAGAGATGCGTTAAGCAAGCTCATTTTGGGTGACGTTTTCTAACAACAAACTTTGCAAATCGTTGCTTAGCAACGGTCGCATAGCAACGGTTGTTATTAACATGGCAGATTAAATTGCATGTCAAATTAATAAGTATTTTAATATATTGGTATATATCAAAAATATTACAAATATGAGAAAAAATAAGTATCCTATGTTTATCCCGAGACCCTCAAGTATCTCTATATGAGTATTTTATCACAATTAAATTAGCGGTTTGGGCCTGATTGTGTAAAAGACAGACAGACAGACAGAGTTACTTTAGAATTTATAATATAGGTTTGGATATTTCAGAGCATCTCGTAATCTTAACAAATTAATACTTTGTTTGGTTTTAATCGTATCCCAGCAAGAAATGTCGGTCAACGAGTATCTAACAGAGAATATTATTAGATTCTACGTGCCTAAAAATAATAAAAAAATAACGAAATTTGTTATCAAAGAAATGATATAAAATATAGTATTTTAATATCTTTATTAGCACTCTTATTCTGACAGCTTATCTAGCTGTACAATATATTTACATTACACTATTAGAAATTTAGATTATATTAGAATTCGGGTTTTCTGCGGAATAAGATATAATTGACATGATAAAATTATATTAGATAGTAAGTATTAACTAAACTACGATAAACTATGTACAGTACACGCTCTCTTTTTATTTAGAACGTGTGAAGATTAGGTACAATCTTTAAAAGATTTTTTTTATTTTTTTTTATATTTTAAGATTTTGTTACCGTATCACGCTGTAGACAGAATGAACTTGGGAACCTATCCCATCACCAGATCACCAGATCCCATTAAGATATTTCCATTTCTCATTTTCCGCCAAATTGTGAAGGCATTGCGTGTTGAATGGCGGAATGAAATGAAGAATGGAATGGTACCTAAATGATATTTTCATTTTTCATTTATAATTATTAGAATATTGTAAATAATAAAGGACAACCATAGCCACATAGAGCAAATATTAATTAATAATACAAGATGTTTTTCCGACGGCAGCGGATATTTAATGACAGCAAAGAATCATTAATTAATAAAATAAATATTTTTATTTTTAATTGCAAAGTATGCACAGGGCATGCGCTCATTGATTGTAGGGCCCGGGTTATCTCGAGTTATCGTTGAGGTAGTGCAAAAATTGTGTCACCCACTTTTTTGTATATTGAAGGTCACTAGAGATAGCGATTTTTTTTTAGATTTTTTATTTATCGATCGAATTTTAATTAATAATAATATACATTAGGGCACATGTCATGGACAATACGATAAAAACTGTCCGCGACATAATTTAAAAATTAAACAAAAAACATTAGTGTCAGACATCTATTATTATAACGCTTATTTGAAGTAAAAATTGGCATTTGAGTTCCGCCATTCATGCTTTGGGAATTCGGTAGAAAGTCTTGAACGGGAGTCTAAATGGGAACGGCGTGTATTAACACTAGGTTCCCAATTTGTCTCTACCTGCCAGGAAATGTGCGAGATACAATGTGAAGCTAAAACATTTATGTATATTTTTAATATTTGCAACATTTTCAAAAATAAAATGCAATCAAAAATATTTAGTAAAAATTTCTAAAATCAACTTTGAAAATCGAATATATTGTAAATCTCAAAGTTTTAAACGTCCGGAAAAGGTTAGATGACTCATAGTAAATATGAGTCTCTCAAACATTTTTGTAAATTGCGTGAAAATGCGTTTATTATTTAATTCGTCATCGATTCGTAATATAGGGTCAATAGAATACGTGATCGGTTGACGAAGAAGAGAATATGCTTCACTTGCAATTTTTAGATCTACTTATTCAATCACGTTAGTTAGGTAATTGGGGCAGCTGGGGAAAGTATACCAATTAGAAAATAATATATTGTGATATTTTTATAAAAAAGATTTTTTTTCTGTTTTAAAGATTGTGGTACTGGGTTTAGCCAAGCATAATTAATTTTATTATGTTATTTAAACTTGAAATAACCATATATCTATATGTTTTTGTATATATACAATACAATAAGCAAATAATATTTTCGCATATATGAGTATCCAAAAACAACATAGAATTGTAAAAAAAAACTTTGTAATTTTACAAAAAATATAAGTTGATACATGTCTTTAAACAAAAGTAATATATGTAGCAAAGAGAAAGAGAAATAGGCATATATTATACAACATTTTCAGAAAAAATTATAAAACAATGACTTAACTTGTACGATTTATCCCCTACCTCCTCCACACTCGTTCCGCCGTTTTATACAAATGATGATGTATTGTTTTTTTTTTAATCGAGATCACGTACTAATGTAGTTCTATAACTAAAAGTGGAACACACACGCGTTTTGACTAATTTCACTTTTTATTGTAGGCAGCGCACTATTTCACACAATTATGTCGTTTATTTTTATTTTTGTTATTAACTATGAAAGAAGAATTGACAGATATTTTTGTTTATTAAACTAATTAATATCATATTTTAAACTGCAATTTCATACGCGTAAACCTCAAAATCCTTTGCCACCCATTGTCTTCAAATATGAACCCTTTGTACCACTTTCACTGCGTGGAGGCAGTCCAAGAATTATGAAATAAGATAAATGTTAATTAATCTGAATAAGTCTTTGTAAGGCTTTATTCTCATATCTCATATTATTATTATGTTCGTCTCATCTTTTCGTCTCATCTTTTTCATATAAGTATTTTAAGTTATAAATTAATTTTTAACAAAAACAAAAACCGACTTC
>JAEBDU010000001.1:4674598-4779964 GCA_016802625.1 Heliconius numata | reverse complement strand
TACAGTCGAATTGATAACCTCCTTTTCTTACAGAAGTCGGTTAAAAAATAAATCACGTACAATTGAATTTTACTTTCATACAAAATGATATAAATTAAACCTTTAATACTTGTTCTCAGGTTTCTTGAAAAATATTTCATAAATATATAAATATAGAAATCATATTCTATAATATGAAATTAGGTTTTAGGATAATGAATACAGTTTTGTATATATTAGGATTTTCCTAATACGTAAATAAGTAAATATACTAATTTGTTTCTTTTCATTATCGGCTTTAAAATACATTATATATTTATGTCAAGGTGTCATTAAATGAGGATAAGTAGAGAACTCTCGTACATCTGTATTAACAATGAATAACGTTCAAAGAATGGACCAGTTCTATAACAGTGTAAAGTAACAAATCAAAAGGTAAGAAGTTTCAGGAACATTAGATATAAAGATTAAGATGTCTCCAAGAGATGATGATTGAGATGTCGCCCTAGTTTTGTAGAGCCCTTAACTAGGTCAAGCTTCTTTTAAATTCTATTTCACTTTTATAATACCATGCCTTTTAAGCTTATCATTTTGTAACTGGTGAGGTGACAAAAAGAGAATAGAGAGCCAAACGTCATAAAAAGTTAAAATAACTGAAGAATTTTAAAGTAGTACTACTTCTATATTAAATACGTAGGTACTATTTCTTTTAGTTTTACAATGTATCCTGCACATAGCAGTATAGCGCAAAGGAAATCTGCGAACCTAGTGTTAAAACACTCCGTTTCCCACTTTCCATCGAATTCTCGAAGCATTGTGTGATGAAAATGATATGAAAATAGTAAATATCTCATTTCCTCGAGTGGGAATCGAACCCACCACCTTATTTATACACACGCACAGTCACACGCTTGTGTACCTGCGCTACGAGGCCTCAGGTACTATTTTGTTTTACAATATATTATAAAAAAAAAATAACTATTGTCCTCCACAAACATGTAAAATAATGATTACGAACTTAATAGACTGAGATCCCAGGGCCCCCAGACTTACGTCATTTTAGCAAAGCTGAAATTTTGCATGAAGACCTATTTCTATTACACTGATAAATGCCCAAATAATATTTTTGTGATATATCTTCTATAAACAGACACATTTAGCTACTATTTTATTATAAGTGTATGTAGATTTATTCATTTTTGTTTGCGTTAGCGTAAAGAACATTTAATTTGCCGATGTCTTGTAAAACATATATTAACATCGAATTTTATGACATCAAAGCGGATTTAAATTATGATATCGATTTTAATTATTTGGAAATTATCAAACCTGAAAATAATAAATAAATGTTTTCTGGTATGCTATTAAAGATTAGTTAATAGAATGCTCTAACGCCCTAATTAATAGTATATAACGTAATATCTGCTACAATCATAGATCGAAAGGGACGGTCGTTGCTCTTTTGGCCGAGTGTTCGAATTGCTATTACGCTACGTAAAACGTAAGTTTATTATATAAATAAATATTTGCAATTAATTTTATAAAGTTTTTAAGTTCAAATATCAAGAAATTACGTAGATTTTTTCATTTCTAAAACAAAATATATTTTTTTTTAAAATAAAGATCCTCCTCTTTATTTTTTTTTATTAGAAAATTGAATAAAAATTATTATTATTCCTGCTACATAAATGTGTATTTTTTTTAAATAGGGAAAGAATCCTCATTGTCTATTAAAGGTTAATCTTATTCCTTTTTTAGTTTTATTATATTGATTTAATAAGTTATGAAACTGGTTTCAAAGCGTGTATAGGTTTACATTCTTTTATTAATGTGTGTGATTCAGTATGAATATATTATATTAAAAAAAGTCAAAACAAATTTAAAAAATATATTCTATAAGAATGTATGTATGCATTACTTGTATTCGGTAATTTGTGGGTATTTAATTAAAGATTATAAACTTATTTTAAGCAAAAAATTTTTTTTAAAATACATATAAAAAATATTTATTATTTTTTAATTTATAAAAACAAATAATCATCAAGTAACAAATTTTCAAATGTTTCACAATTTTAAAAAATAACAAACTTATTTGAATATTATTCCAAAACATCATTATATATTTTTCGACCACTTTCTTTTATTATAAATTAAAAAAATAATGAAACAAAAAAAAACTATTAACTTATATTATAAAATGTTATGCGCGATATTTGTGTCGCTTAGAGGTCGGGCCGCATAGAACTTCGCCCAAGGCTCTTCTACGTACGCAAGTCGTCGACCCTCCGTCACCTTGCTTCGCACTAACTTACGCAATTTGTTAATCTTATCATCTGCATGCACACCCGCGCGACCTCGATGGCCTCTCTAACCCCTCGCCAAATTTAACACATGCTCATAAACTGACATCAATACCCATCTCTGAACCAATAATAATGTAAACATACCGCTATCTCTCATTACAAGCAAAATAGTATGCACAATCATTTTTTTTTTATATTAAAAGTTGAAAGATATTTTAGTCAAAAGTTTAATTTGTATTTAGAAGTGCGCCTACGACGCAAGCGCTACGCCTCGTAGCAAGCATAACCGACCGACGGAAAAGCCGCGGAGAGAGGAGTGCCGGTGGGACGAGCCTGCGCGCGCGCCACCCGCGCGTATTTATTCGCAAGGCCACGCCAGCGCCGCGCCAGTGCGCAGACGACAGTCGCACGCGATATACGATTAAAGTGCTTAGGAATCCGCGTTGTCGTGATTAACTCTCCGCGCACTAATACTATGTGTAGTTGATTCACTATTCAAATATTTTTTTTTGTTGTAAACGTATTAAAAAAATTAAAATGATAACAATGTTAACAAACTCTAAATTGTTGTGGGGCCTGTGGCAAGTGGTGAACTACTGTTGTTCGCGTACGTCGCTGCCGCTGCTGTTTACCGTTGGCGTGACTTTTTTGGCTATGAGGCTGATAAATTTAGTGCGTGAAATCCAGAAGCTGCCGCCAGGACCGTGGAGCCCACCTGTTGTTGGCTACCTTCCTTTCCTCGGAGTTCGCCATAAAACGTTTCTGGAGCTCGCAAGAAGCTATGGTGCTCTATTTTCTGCCCGCCTTGGAAATCAATTAACGGTGGTGATGAGTGACTACAAACTGATTCGGGAAGCTTTTCGCCGAGAAGAGTTTACTGGACGACCCAGTACACCGTTGATGCATATTTTGGATGGTCTAGGTAAATATTGTTTAAAAATTTATTTAAAAATCTAAATGCTAAATTATGATGAATTCTAAACTATATAAATTTAAATTCTTAAATTCCACTATCTTTATATTTCTTGAATTAAGTAGTAGTAAGTAGTGCGAATTTAGTAAAGTGCTATAGCCATAAGGTACCGCCCACACACTCAGTCTCAAACTCCTCCCCATTGTGCAGGTATCATCAACAGTGAGGGCCGTCTCTGGAAAAGCCAACGCCGTTTCTTACACGAGAAACTGCGTGAATTTGGCATGACTTACATGGGCAATGGAAAAAAAGTTATGGAAGCTCGTATTAAGGTATGCATAAAAATATATTATTTACTAAATCGGAGAAAGAGAGAGAGTTTACTGAAAATATTTTGTATAATTTTAATATACGAATTATCATTTAATTATATATTTATTTATCAGTGTGAAGTGCACGAGCTGATCGCAAACTTACAACGGACTGAAGCTGAAGCAATAGACCCAAACCCGCTACTTGCCCTGGGCGTATCTAACGTGATCTGCGGTATCACCATGTCGGTACGCTTTAGTCATGGAGACGCACGATTTGCAAGACTTAATCATTTAATAGAAGAGGGTATGAAACTTTTTGGAGAAATTCACTATGGAGAATATATTCCGCTATACAATGTAAGTGAAATTTATTTATTTATTTTTATAATTTTAAAATCAACGTAAAATTGTAATTCTAATTAATATCCACAATATTTTATTTTTTATTGAATATACTCGTTTAATGAAATGACTTCACGTTTCCGTATATTTTATGTTTCTTTTATTTTACAGTATCTTCCTGGAAAAGCCCTTGTACAAGAAAAAGTAGCAAAAAATCGTGAAGAAATGTTTGCATTTTATCAAACTTTAATTGATGAACATAGGGAAACTCTGGACATCAATAATGCTAGAGATCTTATTGACGTGTACTTAATTGAAATTGAAAAAGCTAAGATGGAAGGAAGAGACGGGGATCTATTTGACGGAAGAGATCATGGTACATATATATTACATTTTAAAATAAAATAATATAACAAAATAAATTTAAAAAAGTTTAAGCGACAAATTATATACATGAACCCGTTGTATAATTTTTAAAAATTTTCAGAATTACAACTTAAACAAATTTTAGGAGATTTGTTTTCTGCTGGTATGGAGACAATAAAATCATCACTTTTATGGATGATAGTATTTATGTTAAGAAACCCCGATGTAAAAAGGCGAGTGCAAGAAGAATTGGACGCGGTGGTCGGCCGTGAGCGGCTACCGACTATTGAGGATATGCCTAATTTACCATACACCGAAACTACTATTCTAGAAACACTGCGAATGTCCAGCATTGTCCCCCTCGCTACAGCACACTGTCCCACAAAGTAAGAATTATTCTAATAATAATAACCGTTATTATATATTTAAATTAAAAATAAATTTGAGATGCTAAATGTTTATTTTATTTGCAGAGACGTCCATATTAACGGCTACAGAATTCCTGCGGGCTCACAAGTCGTTCCGCTAATTAACTGCGTTCACATGGATCCAAATCTCTGGGAAGAACCTAATAAATTCAATCCTAGCAGATTTATAGACGAAACCGGAAAAATTAAACGACCTGAATTTTTCATGCCTTTTGGTGTCGGTCGCCGTATGTGCCTAGGGGACGTTCTGGCGCGCGTCGAAATGTTTATGTTCTTTGCAAGTATGATGCATCAGTTCGACTTACAAACAGAATCAGGAGCAGCTCCCCCTTCTCTTGAAGGCACCGTAGGCGCGACCATCGCTCCACAGCTGTTCCGCGTAAAGTTCATTTCGCGAGCAGCGCCCGCCCCGCCCGCCGTGGTCCTGCACGACCACCCGCACCTCCGTCACGTCGGCGCGCACTAGGCGTGTCACCCACTCTGCCACAACATACCCACCAGTATTCCATGATCACTCGTTTTAGAGCGCATCGATGACAATCTTAATTAAGTTTATTCGTAAGTGACGACATCACCTTGTGTATGTCGAGGCTGTGCATAAAGTGTTCAATTAAGTGTACTGTAATTCCCATCGTTGAGATTATACATTTTTATTTTAACTTCAGTATTATGTTTAGATTGACGATCTTTGAGGTCGACCTGAATCAGATGACACGTGGAAGTAACAGTTTCGTTAAGAAATATGGTTAATTCCATAACGTCTTAACTCTAGTTTCCCATACCAAAATATAATAATGTTATGATCGTTATTTATTAATAGGTAGCACTGAAGAATGATTGTTGTGTGTGATCTCAGGTTAAATGAGTTAGTGTGCCTAATAGTATTTCCGTAAGATGTCTTTGTGTTCATTTATTATTTACAACTTTAGTAACAAATGTACCTATCATATTTGCTATACTAAGTAACATTTCACGATAGAATAGGAACAACAACTAGTCTAAGAGCGGTAACATTTGTCGCTGTAATTATATCTTCTTTAATTTATAATTGACAATAATTGTTGTAATAGTGTTTTTGTATGTAAAACAATGTTTGTTAGCAACAAAGTTGCCTTATTGAGTTAGAACTCGGTATTTAGTGTATTACCAATATTTACCTTAGCTTTGTAAACAATGCATTACAATTACGTTATATGTAAGTAGTTTATAATAAATGATAATTTTGAATTATATTTTGTTTTTTAATAATCCCTACAAGAAGTCATGTTTAAAAAAGCGAAAATAACATAAATCATAGCTACCAAGGTATACTAAGAGTATATAAAGAAATATTTGAGATATTTATTTGTTGTTTAAAAAACACTACTGAAAATATAATAAAATATAATCCTCTTGCAATCCAAATATAAAAATCTGCCACCTATGGGTGTAAGTTCAATCCTTTTTATGTACTATATAAAATACAATATCTCCCCGTGTACAATGACAATTTTTAACAAATCCATGTTAAATATTTTCACAAATAAATGAAACTGCTGGTGCTGATAAAGTCACTCCAACTTTTCCTTGCATCTCTTTAACTGTAGGAGGCTCGGAAGCTAAGCGAATTCGAAATGATCGGAGAAGACGTACTATAAGCCCTGCAGATAACATACGAGAGAGCTCATCGCCAGGGCACATTCGTTTACCTGAAATAAAGTTTTAATTATGTTAATTTAGAAATAAAAACTAAATGAAAACATCTAAAATAATAAGATAATATATAAAAACTATGATTTATAAAGTACGTTTAATTTATGTTTAAATTAATGATTTACCCGTTTGAAAAGGAATGAACTCTTGAGGTTTTAGTAAATTTCCTTCCTCGTCGAGAAACCTCGATGGTTTAAATTTTTCGGGATCATCCCAAACATAAGGATCCATATGAATGGCCCATTGTAGTGGCACAACCATAGTTCCTTTCGGAATGCGATAATTTCCTAAATATGTATCCTAGAAATAAATGCAAATAACAATCAAGTACGTATAGTATTCATTACATTTGTAAATAAATCATTATTAAATATAGTGTATATAAGTAACTAATAGTGTGAGAATGACTTGTAAACCGACTCACTTCTAAGGCTCCATGGGGTATTCCTACTGGTACAATTGAGCGAATCCGTTGTGATTCACTTATCGTAGCCATAAGATAAGGCAATTTTGTACTGTCAATCTGACACTCCTCTGGATATATTGACAAAATTTCTCTTCTTACTTTGTCCTAAAAAAAGATACTAACTATTAGCTCAACTTGTTTTAATATACTTTATGAGTCCATATGTGTAACTCTTTGAGGTGTAAATTACCTGTTCCTCTTGGTGAATGGCTATAAATAGCAAATACCATGAGAGTGTAGTTGCCGTTGTATCTAGACCAGCTCCAAACATATCAGCTAAGAGATAATGCATCTGTTCATCTCTCATGAAATAAGCATTTTCTTCGCCATTCTCATATCTTTTCTTTTGCTCTATTAAGAAGTTATCTAAGATACACTCCTCTTTCGATGGTATAAGCGTATTCGGGTCAAAATAATGTACTGTTGTATCAGATGCATGTTTACTATATTTTACACATTTGATGAAACCCTCAGGATGATCATTAAATATTTCAGCGTGTTCTGAATGTGCAGCACCTCTTGGGATCTCTAGGCCAAGCATCGCTCGACGTCTGGCTATAATACTAGCGTACAGCCTATGAGTTTGAGCTTGGCCCCGTATAAGCACTTGCATAGTATTTTGAATAGAGGGTGAAAAAAACCTAAAACATTTTTTTTACTTATTTTTTTAAAATATTTGCGATATTTTTTATTACAATGTAAACTTATAAAACTATTGTGATTATTTATATCTAGATTGCATAAAAAAACTAACACTCACCGAATGAATGGCAAAAAATTTACAACACCCGCTACTCCCATTTCATGACAGCCCTCTTCTTGAATATTCATGAACCATTGCCATGTTTTATCTTCAAGTGGAAATTTAAAACCAAATATAATGTCATTGACAACATTTCCTAACGAATTGGTAATCAAATTAGATAAATCAATCGCCACTCCAGTGTTTCCTTTTAAGTTCTAAAATTTAAAAAAGAAGTCAGTTTATTTCTTTGAACCAAATGTATAAAGCGGATGATAAATATCTACTATAATATTGTAAGAACTGAATTGATCTTTACATAAGTAGCCGAAGTAACATTTGTCAGTGCCATCAAAAAGGTCACTTCTAAAAACTAACGACGGTTTTTGTCGAATGTAAAAACAGTTTTTTATTTTATCTTACGTTCAACAAAAACTATAGCTTATAACCATTTGTTACGTACAAAAATACATTATAGGTACTATATTTTTTATATAAAAGTCCATAACTAAAATTAGACTTATTATACACCTTTTTCAGGAAATTTAATTTTGTTTGATTAACCTTTCCTAAAAAAGATCATATGTAGATGATATTTCCAAATTCAATGCAGCAATTTTTTTCCACCATTATTATCTATTCAAATTCCTCTTAGAGGATTTTTTACATGCCTGATATACATAGAAGAAGTTTCGCCAACCGACACATCTCTATCAATTAGGCGAAACTGAAAAATATATCTAAATACGAGGCAGTCTCTGAACTAATAAACATTGTATTCGACCAGACATGACTCCAGGTTCCCAACGATGATGTCAAGTTTATAAACAAAATAAAAATAAGCTGTATAATACCTCTATCAATTCAATGACGCCAGTGGCAATCCGCTCTTCTAACTTATCTCGAGCCACGCTGTGCTTACTCATTCCAAAACTCTTCAGCCATAAGGTTATAAGTTTACGTTGGTCTTTCCAAAGTGCACCCTCCGCGCATATGAGACCTGATATAGGAACATTATATTACTGAGAGTGTAATACAAAAATATATACAGAGATAAATCAAAATATTATATTAACCATTTCCTTTCATGATTCCGTGTGTTAAATATAATGGTGCTCGTCCAGAAAATACATCCTTTGCAAACGCTTCCCGTACTAGTTTAGGATCAGACAGTACGACCGTATAGATACTTCCCATATCAATGCCGTATATAGGACCATATTGTTTGGCCAACTTTGTTAGCGTCAGATGTGGATGATCGCGGTTGATAAATGGTAAGTATCCAACAATGGGTAAGCCCCAAGGGCCCGGCGCAAGTTGTTTCCATTGATTTAATTTTTTGAAAATCCAAAATCCCAAAACAAAAGTTACAAGAAATATAAAAATAAAATCCATGGCTAAAAAAAAAATTGTACAGGTAAGTAATTAATAAAGGGAAATTACTAAAATTAATATAATTTATTATTAGGCTGATATAGTAACAAATTAAAATTATTATTTTTGTGTAATGAAAATATATAATAATAGCTATAAATAATCTTTCTGTATCGTTGGGTAGCAATTTAGACGTGAGTTCAGTGATCTAAATTTTCAATTTATTTTACAGATATTATTAGCCACAAACTATAGATATTATTAGCCTTAAATATTTTAAAAAAATATTTAAGGAAATATAAATACCTATAATCATTAACGTAACTGTGAATTTTGTTTGATAAAATATTAATTCAAGAAATACCAGATATTGGATGTAAAAAAATTAAACTAAGCCAAGAAATACCAATACCACAGTTGGACTAACCAAACTGCATCAAGTAGTAATTTTTTTATTAGTTGGCATATATTAGTGGTATTGGTATTTACAAAATATTTTTCAAATCCCATAAAATATCTGCCTATCCCATAAAATATAAATAAGACATAAATACTATTCTAACATAAAATGATGTCATAACTTCACAGTCTTAAGGTTGCATAGCAGGTACTGATACTCGTATAACGTATAATAGTACAAAATAAAATATCATATCGAATTTTATCAGGATTCCTATCAACAGTTCGATAACATTTGATCTATACAGTGTTCAATGTCATTGAGTCAACCTTTCAAATCTGTACAAGTCAATGCTGCCAACTTAAAATATAGTAAACGCACGTGAATATGACGCATAGCTTGGCATGCATTCTATTTGTGTGTCGCGCTCAACTTGGAATGAGGTTTTATTGAAAATATTTATAAATAGACTCACCTTATATCTTACGGTATCGATGTAATAACAATGTTCCAAATATAAGGGATTTAATAGAGAACTCCAATACATTAGATGTAACCAAGGTATCAAATGGCCGGACGCTTGACGACTGACCAAACGCGTCGTAAACAACCGATATCAGACAAATTTGTTATTTATAAGAATGTTAATAATACCTTCGAGAACTTTACGCTTTTTCAGATCTTGTGAGATGTTAAATATTTATGCTATTCCTGAGATACATATAATCTTGTTTTGCTTATACTTAAATTTTGTAAGTTTTTATTTTATTGATTTATACATTAAATATATAAATTATTTAAAAACACTATTTACTATTAAATATTTAGTAGGTAGGTAGTAGGTATTTACACTGACATAAGTAAATTGAGGCCAGTCGTGGCGCCTTGCCGCGTGCGACTGTTAATACGGCAGGTTCTAGGTTCGATTCCTGCTCGAGGAAGATCACTTCCTCGATATTTATATTAAGTATATCAATACTTATTATAAATATCAAGTATCAACATTCCTTATAGAAATTATGATAATGTCGTAAAAGAACATATTAGAAGTCATTACAATTGTCAGTCAATTCTGTGTTTGAAATTAAATGTATAATTTTTAATATATTCAATTCCTCGCCCTGGTTTTTTGTGCTGTACTCAAGTATATCTTCAGCCAGCTCGACTGGGCTAACATAGGTTTGAACATCAATGGAACCCGCTTAAAACACTTAAGATTTGCCGACGATCTGGTGTTTTTTGTAGAGAATCCAGCAGCAATCGAAGAAATGGTGCAGAGTTTAGCTAATTTAGTTTAGTTTAGTCTAGAAGTTAATGCCAAAAATACAAAACTAATGATAAGCTTCAGAGAAATGGATATTACGGTGGATGATATTAAAATTGAATATGTCTACTTGAAGCAGATAATATCCTATTCCACAAGGCTCACGGAAGTTAGGGATATCTTGTACCATTGAACAAATATGCTAATGAGATAAATAATATGTAAATAATACATAGTAATAACATAATAAAAAAGGATAAGCTTAAACTCTATATTGAATCGTAAGTATTTTCTCTGCATAGGAAATATTGAAGTTACGTACTAGATTTTTATTAATATAAATAAAATACATTAAATCTCTAATACTTAAGAAAATGAATTTTGCCACCAAAATTTATTTGGACTCCATGGAATTATAAATTTAATAAAGTTTTCAACTAACATATTATACTCTTATTTCATATGTTATACATACAATTTACCAAAATAAGTATCAAAAGTCTAAGAGGTAATTAGATTTAAATCAATAAATTCAAAAGTATAAGATAAGTTTGACAGCGTGAGACGGACGTCGAGGTCTTGCAATGCGCGGGCGCAGGCGTGAGTAAAGCTGCTCGAAGTGTGAAGGCCGGTCAGCGGCCGATCTACTGTTATCGGACCACTCATAATGATCCACTATTAACGTTTAAATTATATGCTAATACGTATATGCGTATCCACGTGCCACAACTATCATCGATTACTATGATAAGAAGTCTTTAAAATATCAAAGATTTCATGTGTTAAAGAAATTATCTTAATCGTAACAATTTCAAATACTATCAACCAGTTTAAAAGAAATGAATGCTATCATTCAATACTTTATCTATTTTTGTCTGTGTACACGAGAGAGCTACAAAATCTGTCTAGTGCAAGTCGGACTCGCCCACCGAGGGTTCTGTACCGATTTCAAGATTGACTTATAAGCTACATTTTTAAGTTTGTAATAACTCTTATTACATTTTTTCAGATTTTTATTCCTTTTATTTGTACTGCAAGTTTTCACCAAGTTCGACTTACCAAATTTCATAGTTGTAGGTCTACGGGAAAGGTTGACAAACATAAGTTTGCGGACATATGCACTCATTTTGTTTGAAATAAACTGCAAATACAAAGTTTATCTCTATGAAATACCTATAAATTTACAGTTTTCACATTTTTCCTTTATTTCTTTTGTAACTCCTCATTTCGTGCCAAATTGCATGCAAAATGCCGGTAAAACTATGCAATGATTATATTGACTTAGAAACTTGATTTTTTCTGAGCTCCAAGGAATCATAAACCTGAATATTTGATATTAATTTCAGCGTTCAGCGGCCACGCGTTCTCGATATAGAAATGGTCTAGACAGACGGGCAGACAAACAACCAAGAGATCCTATAAAGCTTCCGTTTTTGCCCTTTAAGGAACCCTAAAAACTATTATTAAATATCTATTATTAATTACTGTGGTTATTTACTTCAATTAAATCAATCGATGTAATCGATCCAATAAATAAAATAAATAAATAATAAAAAATCGATGTATCCATACTGTACCTGTAATAGAAATGCTATAGAATATGTTCCCAGTAGTAACACGTTTAAAAATGATTCAAATACAACAGACGAGCTTCGTTACCTGCAATCCTGGCGGTCTAAAGTACCCGAACACTGTACTTTTTGCTATTTTCATTCATCCACCGTACAGTTATTCAGGGAGCAGTGTTACTGACACAATGCAAGGTTAACGCGAGGTAGACGCCCGCGTTACTTGCCTCCGAACATTTAAAAGGATATTTACGCATAATCGATTCGAAGGTATCAAACAGGCCAAGCTGCAGGTCAAAATTTTATTATAAGTCGCTACGTAGCTTTACTATCAAAATAAGACTTGAAAACTTTAACTGTTTCCTAGTTGATATTAAAATACTTATTTATTCTTAATCCTTAGGTATATGCAGTCACAGTTGGTCCAATCTTTTCCCTATACCGAATACAGCGAAGAATGTGACGGGCGAGTAGAGATCCTTGAAAGTCCTCATTTATTTAGAACAATTTATTATTAAATTAACATTTTTATAATATTTAACTTCTTAAGTAATATAAGGTAGGCACTTATAATAAATAGACTTCATACGTTTAAATATCTAGATGTTGTTAAATTCATATAGCGCTTCATAAAGAGTTAAATAAAAGAAATCTTATTTATTAGAAGTATGCTTATATAATTGATAATGTTAAATTTACATAAAATTCGTTAATTATAGCACTGTTTAGCGATAAACATATGTAATTATCTCGAGTCAACGATGGTGCAAGCTAATGATTACCAAGCTGTCTTGTCAATGAGAAAATCGAGGCGGACCCCAGTCAGATGTAGCCTCAGACTTCTTTACTTTCGATCGCACATCAAGTTTAACAAAGTTACCGCCCGCCGACTTCGGTCATCCACTTCACCTTAGGCCACTGAACGAACTAGATTATTTTTTTCCCTTTTTCATCCACTCCAGTCTAGAATACTCGTATCCCGTGTATTCATTTTCGTTCTTTTATTTTTAGTTACAGTGAAAAAGTTAATCCGTACAAGGAGTGCAATGTATTCTAGGATTTTATCCTTATTGCAAAATTGGAAGTTTTGAACGAGAATTACACAAAATGCAAATATTTTAGTAATTTATTTAAATATATGCTTTTCATATACGATTACAAAACTATTAGTTTATTATACATTTTTTTAACCAAAACGTAAAAGTAAATCTGTAGAATACTTTCAAATAGGTATATGTATTCTATAAATCACAAGCTTTGATAAGACGTAGAGTCCTTATAATTAATCCTTTATCCTTGAAATTCTTATAATAAGAAATTTATTGTTCATGCAAAACCCATAAATAGTTTCTGCTTAAAAGCTTATTTCAAAACGTTTGTTTTAGGATGACAAACAGCAAGACAAATATTTACAAGACGTGGTACGTACATACGAGTAATATGTCAGCATAACATAATTTTTCTTTAACGCTTCAAAACAGTATGGTCAAAAGATAACTAACAATGTTTGTAATTTAATAAAAATATTATAATTTTTTAGCTTCACACACCCTATCCCTTGTGCAACCAGAGAGAACGAAGCGCTAAACACTGCGTTAAACGCTGCGCTAAAATAAATTCTGAAGGATTGTAAATACGAGTCTCTGAAGTCTTGTTCTTTTACAAGGCATACTTGAAGTAAGTAGCGGACGACGTTAACGATTCGCGCTGAGGAATATCGAAAAGCGTGCTTATTGAGTCATCTTATAATAAATGCTGTAGCGTGCTAGTATATTAATTACCTGTAAACGTCTATTGAATATCTAAGAAGCTATATCGGCTTCGTTGTGAGCATACATAGTCAAGTATTGAGGTCATATCTTGTGGACTACTTATGCACGCACGAAGAGTTGTGCCGCCCTAATGTAGTTTATACGAATATAATAAATAAAAAATAGTGATTAAAATTGTTGTTAACTGAATGTAAGAGTACAGCAATTACTTAAAAAATACTTATAATTTATATTTATTACTTAAATGATGGCCAAATATGCGCTATTAATGTCTGAAAATCTACACATTTTAAATAAACCTATCTTTTATACTTAAATATAAAAACTTTTTTTAAAAAAATTACAGATAAAATACGATCTTGTATCGTAGACGACTGGTTGGAAAATATCGCGCAACATATTGTCATGACATTTTAAAAATATTATCTTTAAAACTAAACTAACCGTGGACTGAGCACTGACAAAGCCTTGTCACATATCAAGGTTAACGGTACAATTCATTTTGTTTTATTTTATGAGAACAAGAATGTTGCAACGTATTATTCCATTACTATAGGTATTTAGGGTCTCCTTTGTAAATTTACTTTATGATACCGGTAAATACCGGTATGGTAAAATAAAGCACTTTAAGAATATATATTTTAATTATATGCTTTTAAACTTCATATTCTTGCATTCAAAATTGTATATGAATATTGTTTGTATTCAGCATTTACGTACAAAATCAGGTTAAAGATGTACTTAGGTATTAAATATATTTTAAATTGTCCTGTTAAATATATATTTTTTTCTTTCTGTTTTGGTGTGGTTAAAGTTATAGAAGACGGCGGTGGCGGCGGCGGTGGCGGTGGCGGCGGCGACGCCATGTTTACAAACAAAGAGATCAACGCACGCCAAGTAGGTTAGCACAGCGGTGCCCGCGTGCGCCCGCGCCGAGCCGGGCCGTATTGCGCGGGTCGTGGTCTCGTGGTTCGACTACCTCCGAAACTACACTGCTTATCTATAACATATTTGACAATTTGAATATACTTACAAGGTATAATATATAGACAATCTGAATGCAGCTTAGAAGTTTTTAATTGTTGAATTTTGTACCAAATTTGGCAGTATTTTTAAACCCTGATTAAAATATTTATTTCCTTCATATTCAAGCAATGTTAAATTATAATAAAATGAAAATTATATTGGAAAGTTAAGATATACTACGAAGTACTATGGCAATATATGATATGAGCAAGTTTTGGTAAATATTAATTGTAATATAATGCTTTGGTGAAATCGATACAATGACCGCGCGGCTGCCACCGGTACGCCGGCGGAAGAAAGTTCCTACCAATTTGCATAGCTCAACTACGA
The DNA here is from genome assembly GCA_016802625.1 of Heliconius numata. Lineage (NCBI taxonomy): Eukaryota > Metazoa > Arthropoda > Insecta > Lepidoptera > Nymphalidae > Heliconius > Heliconius numata. The sequence goes on along the minus strand of JAEBDU010000001.1, from coordinate 4,764,685 downwards.
TCAGCGATAATCCCGCGCGCGCGACTCTCAGCGGTGCCCTACTTAGACGTTTAATGGTTTATTGTGGCGGGCCCAGTTCCATGGGTGCACGACCACGGACCGACGGACCCGCGACCGACCCACTTAGCTCCAACCGAAAGTTTCTCCGATAGAGAAACTCACAATATCTAATAGCACCGACATCCGTCTATGCAGATTTCCAGAGCAAGCCTTCATATAGATGGTGACCTAAATAGAAGGATCACAAAGCGAAGCAGTTATGTTTGTGGGTCAACAATATCATACATTTATGTATGGCATTAACTTTAAAATACATTTTTCAGTACTCGCAGATTTATTTTAAATCTAATATAAAACAATTAAAATGTTAATGAGTCATCTCGTTTTCATCGCAAATGGCAGGCGGCAAGAAAAACTTGCACTGACATTACGTTAGAAAGCGTAGATATATTTCACAATGAATGAAACCTAGAAAGTGTACATAGGAAGAAAGTGAAGAAGTACGGAAAAAATGTACGATACGAGTACGCCGACTTCCACATTTCTAGTGAAATGGGAGTACAATACTCGCTCCAAAATCGAATTTCCAGTCGGAATCACTTTTTCTCCCAAGAAAAGTATTGTAGCGCTCGCTTGCACAGTTTTCTCGATGCACCATATGTTGTTCAGGTCTCTTTTATAACGTTGCGCTCATTTTTACTTTCTTTTCCATTCACTCTTGTTATTTATCTCTATGCTATTAATATCGTTAACAGTTTTTGTTTTTCTCTGGAGTATGTTATAATTTCAGTTTCTTATTTATGAAGTCAGTCTATATAATAAAAAGGTGTGAGAGAAGTATGGATATAATAAAATCGACAATAAACTTAGGGTTGTACTTGGAAAAGTATAATTATATAAATATAAGTCTTGAATTGTATATAATTTATTATATTTTTACTATCCTCAAAAAGTAAACCGCAAATTTAGCCTGTTAGTTAATTATTTCTACTACTCTACATTATGACTCACGTGTATTTTAATAAAATATTTTTATAATGAAGAAACAAAAAAACGATGGCATTTAGATTTGAAAGTGAAAATTAATACAAATAACATTATGGTTGTACTACCGTAATGGTGCATAGACATAGATAGTATGTGGTCTGGAAGAAATCGCTGATTAACCATAAGACGGCCTTTTGTACCTCTATTATTATTATTATTTTCACTTTTATTTTATTTTCTTCTGTTAAAAACTAAAATATTTCTTTTAAAATAGACATATATTTGATTCGCACAACTTCATGATTGTATGTAATGCACATTCATATAAGAGCGTTGCATGCTTTAGAGATAATTTATTTCTGCCAGATGCTGTTAGCAATAAATACCAATAAGTACCTACAAGTGGATAGCAAAAAATCAACTTGTATTATTTGATATTTTAATGACTGCCTCATATATGTCAGTTCCGTTAAATAGTTTGAATGGCCACATGCAACCAGTTTTACTCGAGAGAAAACACAAACATTGACGATCTAACACGATAGAAGATATCGTATCTCGTACATGTGAATACAACGCTTATTTAATGATTTTAGAATTGATTAATTCATATCAATGACATCAATTTACAAATAATTAGTGAAAAATGCGAACGAAACGACTATAAATTAAATTGTGTAGAGGCTTTACGCGTAACTTAGGGGACAAAGCGAATTGATGGGAAAGTCTTCGCCGTCGTCGTCGTCGAGTGACAATGTTGAGAGAAAGAGTGTGAAGGAGAAAGATAGGCAATTTCACCGCGCAGGTCAATGCGCTCGCGGTACTGTCGCTGATTGTGGCCCAATTGCAGTATGTGGGTCTAGGCCGGCGTTCGTCGACCTGCGTGACACACTTAGCGGCGCCTGCGCACTGTCACAGTGCTTTCACGCCCCGCGCGGGGGTGGGGAGCGGCGGTGTCGCAGAAAGCTAAGTAAATGTGCGGTGCATGGGCGGGATCACGTTTCATATCATAAACAAACACTTTTCTTTGTAACAAGCAGCGCCCTGGCGTACACTTATGTCACTTTTCTCTTGGAAGATATTTAGAAATTAATTTCTATATAATAGAGAAAATAATGCTTGCTTGTTTAATTTTTGTACCTTTAAAAACAAATACTTATAATATAAGTTTTTTTAAATAGAAGACTAGTCGTGACACGAGGGTCTGTAAAATTGACTGGTTGTGGGTTCAATCCCCACTCCAAGAATTTTCATTTTTCTTTCTGGTGTCGAGGCAAAGCCATGAGTTACGCTACTCAACACGGAATGCCTCGAGAGCTTGGCGGAAAGTGGGGAACGGAATATCTTAACACTATCCCTATGCCTACCCTGCTGTGTGAGGAATACAGCGTGAATCTGATTTAACTTATTTTTTTATTTAAATATTTTTAGATTAAAATATTTAAAATGAACCAAAAATATACACGAATTGTCCATGAATATTTTTGGCTAACGCGGCATAATAATTAACCTGACGTACCCTCATTTGTATAGTTAGAACATAAGTATGTTTTTTATAGTCATTTAGGTATCTTGGTTTTATAGTGATTCATTGGCTTGTTGACTTCCTTTTATAGCAAAGTACCTATCTACAGTAATAATTTAGATCTTATCATTATGTTGGAGATAATATCATTTAATGATATAATCTTATACTTTTGTTTGGTAAATTATAATTTAGTGTATAAGAACCCTTAGTAATTGTCAATGACACATTAGAGACTCAAATTTAGATATATTTTTTATAGATTTTAATTTTATATTATTATTATTTTTTATAATTGTTTTGAATTGTTAGTAAATGTTTATGGTATTTTCGTCTTTATTTATATTTTAAAGGAAGTACTACGAGATTTGTATAGCTATACAATCTTACATACATATTCGCCCGCTTGAATTACAAAGTTATTTTTTACTATTTTTAAATACTTTCGTGCTCTAAGAACATTATAATTTTAAAGACAATATTAAGAAAGACAATATAAAGACAAAGACATTGAAAAGTAAAATTTCATCTAGGTAAATAAAGAATACTTCGACATTAGTTTTTTACTTATGAAACAAACACTAACTATTAAAGGAAGTTTATCAAAATATAATAGTAAAAACCGCATTTACATCGGTTAAGCGGTTTCTGAGATTAACGTGCATAAACGCACACACAAGGAGACAAAAAAATTAAATCATTGTTTTTTCATATATTTGCCATGTACGGACAGCGACCAGTTACAATTTTCCTATAGGTATAGATTACACAAGGGAAGGAAAGGTATATATTAAACAAATTTTATTATGAAAACGATGTTTAATATGCAATAGAGAAGAGATTCTCAAGATCGATCTACTTTATATATTTTTGTAACATTATATACATATATAATATATATTGTTTTAAATTGGCTTATATATACTTAACTGCACTTTAAAAATAACATATAAGTAAAACAAAATTGAAAGATTCATTAACAATAGTGGGCTTATATCTATGTGAACGAGGGTTTTATAAACTAAGCTAAGATTAACATTTATTTATCTATTTTTCTTCACTAAAACAATATAAATATCTACACGGACGTATTTAAATACGAGTAGATTTACTTGTCTTAAAACTCTACGTATATTTAATCTCACACAGTTTTCGGCATTAGTGTTAACGATAGGCAATACCACGTTATTAAGTACAGTGAACCATTGCCACCATTGAAACTATTGCATTCTAGGAGATAAGCGCCGCTCGTTAGCTTCGAGAGAACAAGGTCAGATGATCTGGAGCAAGGTCAGAGCGGGCACTCTTGGAGTGATAGCATGACCTCTGTTCATTATCGCCCGATCACAAGTTGCACACTAACGAGTATCTCTATCGACAAAGAGAATTGGACTTGTGTGCACCTACGCACTCTACGCACTCTACGTTATTTAATTATAGACCTACGTTTCACTGTAGATTCAAGTCATATTCTATTTATAGGTATATATATAATGTGAGGCCAATAACGTTTTATAAATTTATTACGTAAATTTATATATGTGAAACAGGTAGGTAGGTCTAGTAAATCCGTGAAAAGTCACGGAAGGTTTTAATTCTCATTTTCTCAGCCAGTGGTGGTTGCGGAGCAGCACCTTGAGGTTTTCCCGGGTATTCCGGCGGCCTACATCTGCCAGTCTGAGGGCTCGGAATAACCCGTTGGAGTCCCTAGTCGGGCAGGTATTCGTAGCAAGATCTTCTGGGGTAAAAAAGGATCTAGTAAATATTTATATCCAAAACATTTTCCCATACAGCATGTCTAGAAGCTATAATAAATCTGACACCAATTTTTTTAAATCATCCATACCGATATGTAAACAAAAGTATCATTTTACATTAAAAAGATAATTCATAGAAGTTCTAGTACACTAGGTACGTATAGCGATGAAGAAGTTTCTGTTATAATAGATGTTATATAAAACATGTCTATGTGTTTTTTTATTATTATAATTTTTTTATCTATAATATCAAAATAAGCTTAAGCGGGCGAAGCCGCGTTTAAATCTCTGGTATAACATATTTAACTTACGCGCAGTGCCTCCCGAATTCAGCAGAAAATAGAAAACGTAGTGTCTTAACACTAGCTTATCTCTGCCTACTCTGCTGTGAGCGGGATACAGCGTGAAGCTGAATTTTTAAAACATAATTTAAAGAAAAATGATACAACCTTAGTTAAAGCGCGATCGATGAAACGAAGGCTTAGCCGCGCCGTACGTGTCATTACTTACTCGAACATACGAGTCGAGTGAACAAAAATAAACTGTCAAGATAATTGATGCTGCATTCGCAACACGCTCACAATTAAATGAGGAGGACCAAATAAGAGCAGGTGCTTAACTGCTATACTTCATGGAAACGTGAGAGCGTTCCGAGAACCAGTTGTATACGAGCGCATCCTGAGACAGCCAAGAGAATCTGCCTGGGCTGACGTCATGCGGGATGTTGAAATGAATGGGTGAATTATCCAGGATGTTAATGTTGAGGATGATATTTTTGAATCTTTTCTTTCCTTTATTGTATTCTTTTACTTTTTTGTTTTAATGTACCTATATATATTCACCTTTGCACAGGTTGCATTTGCAATATACGCAAATTGATTTCATTTAAATTATGTTTCAAACCGTTTATTTCTTCTTGAATTTTTAATAATCTTTTAGATTCACTCTCTATCGCACATAGCAGGATAGGTAGGGGGAACCTGGGAACCTAATGTACCCTGGGAACCATTAATAAAACACTTCGTTGTCCATTAATTTATTTCCGATGCCCACTTTCCAAATTCTTGAGGCATTATGTGTTGAATAGAGGAAATCAACACCACGCTGTGCTCTTTGTCAGAGCAAGTTAATAAAATTATTAAATATTTAACTTTGCCGAGTGCAAATCGAACCCACAACCACCGCACACTTGTGCCCCTGCACGACGGTTTCATCATTGAGGATAAGAGCAACAATATAGAAAAATAATGATACGTTCCATAAATAACCAAAGTAATAACAATAAGATATATTTGAAACAAAGCGTATAATATACGAGTAAAATAGATAAATTACTATAACTTCTTTCTTCTATATCATAGTGCTATTAATAGTAGAAGTGCAAGTGGAATATAGGAAAACCCTTTGAGTCATTCTAAAGAATTTTTAAGTGCCAGGGATTCACAGCCATTCATCCCTTATGAGGTACCGACTTTGCAGTGACTCATATTTTATTTATAGGGTCTATATACATACATACTACGCACGGTGCATCGTACAACCGCATAGCAACCATATTATTTCTGGACCTGAGACTACTAAGAAACACTTAAAAACTTGTTATTTACATTTTTATCCTTTAATTCTATTATTACATATACCTACCTATACTGCAATGGCTGTTTTTCGTACTTAAAAATTATTGTTCGAGTAGTTAAGCGACCGTATAATAAAATCGAAGTGTTTTAATTAATTTTTTTTTTCAGTTGCATTTCGAAAGCGATCTATTTCCTTTGTGTTGATATGAATATATATTTGTATTAATAAAATATTTTTAAAATAAATCCGTGAACGAGTACAAGGAAGTTCTACATTGACAGAGTAAGAGGATGTTAAAAAAATCATTTTAAATTATTATTAAATACGTGTGTATGTAAGCGTTTATGATTTTATTTAACAATATTTCTGTATTGAAAATTACATGAAATTGTAAGTTAGTTGAAATTTCTTTTTGAGGTAACCTAAAAACCGATAAGGATTCGAATATGGTCAATATTCGAGTATGGCCGTTAAAATTATTATCTTGAACTATTAGTCATTTTTACTATCTTTTGGACATTGATTAACAGTGCCTACCATTCAAATAAATTATAAATATAATAAATGGTATCTAATATGTTTTGTAAACTCAGGGCTGTTTTTATTTTTATAGCTACAAAGTATTCAAAAAACTTCCTTATATAATAATTAAAAATTCAATTATAATAACTTAAGTTTCTAATAATAAATTAAATACAATAAATTGACAATACAATAATCCCTTTATCAAATATCCTGACCAGGACAGGTTCGTTGGAACAAGTATTTGGAAAGCCCGAGCTAAAACATCGATGGACGACACAGCTGTGCCTGTGTGCTCGTGGAAATTGTGCCGCAATGCTCGTCTCCGAGTAAAAGTACTTTCTTCTAGCCGCTTTCAGAAAGTAGTCAAGAAGTAATTTCCTATAGTAACCTTGTACGAAGTGACATAAGGTAAGGCCTGTATACACTATAATTAGAACTCTCTGTCGTGTTACAGTAGTTCTCAGAAACGCAATCAATATTGCCGCGCCTTTGCACACCGTGAGAATTGCTATCAAACGTCGAGATGAACTCGTTAGTTTCAAACAATGGAATCTTAATTTGTATATTGATAATCTTTAAACGTTTCTCATTGAATCTTATTTTAACTCGTGAACTGAGCCTTTCAATTCTACTCAGATCACGGATTTAAATAACAATATTCATTTTTGTAGGTATTACCTTCTAGGTACAGATAATGTATATTTTTTTATTAACGGTTTTATTTGTTTTATTTTATTTTTATTTTGGATGGAATATTGTTATTCCTGATAATAATGGCACGCTTATGTAAATTGTTATATTTATTCTTAATTTAATTTAGTTTAATTAACTAAGAACTTAATAAGATAAACGATATATTATAAGGGTGATTTCTTATAGTTTAATTTATATTAAATAAAATGTCCGGAACTCTGACACCACAAGTAATCAAAAATATTATATATAATATATAGGTATATATTACTTTTTAATCTTGAACATCGGCGTAGGAATGGGGGAGCTAGAGGGGACCTAAGAATTTTTACTAACAAAAAATTAAGACAAAAATAGGAAAAATACCTTTACTCAAAAAATCAATTCGACAATAAAGTCGAGGTCCCCTAACAATATTTCTAGATACGCCCATGATCCTGGTTTCATATAGTCAAATGAAAGTACAGAATAGGTATTACTTTTACCGCAGACAACAAAGGAACCGACGTCTTATCAAAAAACTTTAGATGTCTGCTAAAAATACATGGACTTCCAAAGTTCCAAAATATTTACTAATTATAATTAATCAACCATTTTGTTGCTAATGTAAATAAATATTTCTTTAAATTTAGAAGAAACATGTCCTCGTAATATTTAAAAAACCTTAGTTGTCTAAAGAAAGAGTTCCAAAATATGATTAATATACATATAAGTCACGTAGATTAAATTTAAAAAATTAAACCAGCTTCCCGCTATATCCCGCACACAGCAGAGTAGGGAACCCAGTGTTAAAACACTCCCTTCCCCACTTTCTGCCGAATTCTGGAGGCATTGCATGTTGAGTGGTAGAACTCAACGTCCCTCTTTGCCTCGACACCAGACGGAAGAAATGGAAATATAAACGTAAATAAATATTTCACTTCCTCGAGTGGGGATCGAACCCACAACCGTCGGGTCCTCAAGACATCTAATTATATAGTAAACTAGTGGCCCGCTCGCGGTTTCACCCGCGTGTACTATGTTATTATTAATTTCTGTCTCCATGACTACGTCCTAGTGACGTCCATGCAAAATTTGAGACTCCTAGCATTTGTAGTAACGAAGTTTCATACAAACTTTCAACCCCAAAAACAACCCCTTAGAAGTCGAATATTACAAATTTCCGTCTTAGCGAGCACCTACGTCCTATAAATAACTCCTATGCAAAAATTCAGATTCCTAGTACATGTAGTTTCTGAGATTTCGTGATGAGTGAGTGACCTTTCGATTTTATAAATATAGATTAATATAAATATCAAATCAACCAATTAATAAGTATTAATAATCAACAAAAATTAAAGAATGGCTCAAATATAACAACAACGAACGCAAACCATCGGCACACTCGAGCACGCTGCAACGCTGCGCCGGCGCATACTTACCACGGCTGTCTCGTGTCGTGCGCAGACTCTCGACACCGCTCTCGCCCACTGATCTACATTTCACCTCCAATATGGGTCAATAACTGCCCACGCTCAGCCCCTCCGAGCGCGGCCGTTCACCTCGCCACTCCAAATCATTGTTCGCCAAATGTAAAGCGTAGCTCGAGGTCGTTGACCCCCGCGATGGTGCGGACTACGAACTGCGGCTGCTGTCAAAGAGATATTCTTCTTAGAACGACACTCGATACTAACTGAGGAGAGGATTAATGAAAACATCCTCTGGATGTTAGTTGGTTGGTACTAGTTAATTGTATTGGTAATCTTCTTTAAATGATAACGAATTATTGTTTTGGTACGTAGGTATTTGTTATATACGGCAAAGGTAAATTCCGTGCAAATATGGTTAAGAATAATATTAATATAATGCTAGAAAGTAAGAACGTGGCAAATTGGAAGAGAAATACATAGATTTAGTGTATTTTTTTACTGATTGAATTTTTATATATAATGTTATATTGACAAAATTATTGTTACCCAAAAGACAAATAGAGAACTGAAAACGACTAAAATTTGCAAACTTTAATAATATCTCTATTTTCCTATCACATAAACCAAAACTTAGTATAGAGACAAAACTCGTTTTGGCCCACTCGAATAAAAAAAATTGGAGAGATATTAGTGCTTGACCGGTTTGCAACAAATTTCGCTGATGACCTATTGAGTTGACTCTATCTATTGACTTCTGTTTAAAGTTTCGGATACCAACGTTGGACAATTACTCGGTTGAAAATTTTTGATTTGCAATAATGTATATTTGATCCACCATTTAAAACAATATACCAAAAAAAAGAAAAGAGAAACAGGAGAAAAACAAAAGAATAAATAAAAATCTTCAATCACCACTAAAATTGGCCAAAAAAAGATTTCTTATTCCTCTCCTTATAAGATATAGGCACAGAGTTAACCAAATATTTAACTGAAGGAAAGTGGCGCGCTGAACGGGCGTGCCGCGTGCCGCATCACGTGAAGTGTCACGTTGAACTCTTACATAAGGAATTAATGTGCTTTCGAAAATATAATCGGACATTTCGGACATTTCTTTTTCGTACAAAGCCTTTTGTCCTTTCACACGGCGTACGCATATTTATATAAGCTACCAAGTTTTGCTAATAACACATAGGTAGTCTATAGAACATAAATATTAGTAGGTACATTGATTTTTTTTCAGTATCACGCTGTTTCCCGCTAGTAGTTGTCCGCTGAATTTTGAAGGCGTTGCATGTCCGCGGCGGAACTCAACGCCGCGTTGGGCCTCGACACCAGAGCAAAGAACTAAAAGTATTAAATATTTTATTTTCTCGAATGGGAATCGAACCCACAACCAGTTGCGTCTACAGCCACACGCTTCTGCCTCTGAGCTACGACTGGCCCCAAATTTAAATTAATGTGATTTTATATATTTTTTTCTTAAAAATCTAGTCTTACAGTAGTCTCGAACTGCAAAAGTGCACTAAGTACTGGCTGCCACCAGTGCGTCGACGGAGTAGAAACACTTGGTATGCTCCACATTCAACGAGTTCGGAGGCGATGACTTTTCGTGACCGTGTCCTCCTTAGAAAATACTACTTTATCTCACGAAATTTCTCTTGTGTTATGCATCATCGCGAATAAAAGTTATTCTACTATGGCCTAGTAACTAACAAACGTTGGGCAATTAAATCTCACCAAATTTTGATTATTACCGTTTTAAGAGAAATATTTTTTTTTATCAATTTCACGCTGTATCTCGCACACAGCATGTTATTTAGAGTAAAAACACTCCGTTCCCCACTTTTTGTCGAATTCTGCAGACATTGCGGAGAGTGGCGGAACCCAACGCCGCGCTTTGCTTCGACATCAGAGCGAAAAAAAATGGAAATGTACCTACATTTAAATAAACAGAGAAATAATTTAAATTTAAAATTATAATTAATTGAAAAATCTAAAATAAATATTCATTAGCACTCACATACACGTGACGACGCTGCCATTATAACATAGTAGCAATGGTTATCTCAATGGACTGGTATGCATAAATCAAAATAATTAACTGTTTTAAGCATGTAACTGACTAAGAAGTAACTTAAAGTATATATTATGTAAAAATTGTATAAAATATTATAAAATATATTTTTTTTTTTACTTTCATAAAAAATTGTGTTATTATAATACACTGTAAATTAGTTATTCTTATAGATTTAATATAATAGCTTCATGCTTTAATTAACCCGCATAAGGCAGGCCAAGAGGCTTACTATTTATAAACTCCGTTCTCTACTTTCTGCCCAATCTTCAAGATCAACGTTTCTTGAATCTGATGAATTCTTGATCTTTCAACGTCAACGATGCACTTTGTCATCTTACCAGAGCGAGAAACCTAATATATATACTATAATTAGTCCCCGACTGGGAGCCGAACCTACAACCATCACGTATACGGCCAGCGACCACACGCTCAGCCAGAAATTGTCCTATTGCACCTTTTTTAACCTTTTTTTACTAAACGATTTATTACGTTACTTTTACTATAAATATCGTTAATAAAAATTCTTTAGTTTTAAAATTACGTCCTCTATTTTCTACATGTAAAATGATTATATATAATATATATAAAAAAAACTTTACAGTTTCTTATACTTTCGAAATCATACCACATATAAAAATTTCTCATCAAGAATTTACCAAAAATGAATATCAATCAATACACGGTTAGAAACGAATTTATCTACAATTAAAGCTAATTTAAGCTAAATAATCTACATAACAAGTATTTCATATTTAAAATAAAGTATAAATATATAAGTGAATTCCAATATGAACATTAAATATTTTATTAAATGTCCAACACAAATTTAATACAGTATTTCATTGATATCCAAGTATAGCACGAAGTCTTTTTTTTCTTTATTTCCTACTGAATATATTTAATTCACATTTTTGAGGATATGTATTTTTATCTAAAAATAGGTAAATGTTCTATGTGCGTGTGCGTACCTAAATGAGGTTTCGAGTTGAGATGAAAATAAATAAATAAAATACGAAAAATATTTTCTGTTTCTGATTTAATTCATAGTTCGAAAAGTAAATAAGTATTTAAAGTTTTTTAAAGGAATAGGAATAAATAGGATAAATTTAAATATCTAAAGAATGAACTTAACTAACTTTGGTACGTAAAAGAATGATATTGAAATTCTGAAGCTACATTTAGATATTATAATTATAATTTTAATATTTACTACTGTATTTCTATATTAATTTTATTAGAAAATATCGACTCAGGCCAACACTGGTTATAGGTATCATAAATAATAACACCTATTGCCTACATTAGTTTCGCAACATACCATGTTATCTTCTGCAAAAAATATTAACTTTTAAATGAGCCGCTTTCCAAATTTCGTAACTCCTATTGGTTCCTTTAAGTATTCTCGTTCTTTTATTGAAAAATACAGTGAATTAAATTATACACGCATTTTAAAATTATAGGTTTGTAAAAATATATCTATGATTTTCTTTTAAAATAAGTTTTGTTCGCTTTTCTTTTTATTTTAATTATTATTTAACACGCTAATACGATAAATTTCTAATCTGTCTAAATATAGGTACTATTATAAATTAATAATTGTCAAAAATTATTTCTTCAACCATAAATTAAAATAGTTTCTAGTTTCATAAGTTTCGAACAGATGTATTCACAAACGTAGAATTCAAACAATATTCACAACAATAAAAATAGTTAAGTTCGACTTGACCTCCATATGAGCAAAAAGGTATTATAGCTTTTGCTTCTTTTTTGTTTGATGTTTTAAAAGGTTTTTTGTTTTAAAATAACCCACGTTTCTAAAAATAGCATTTCTTTGTATGATATTTTGAACTTATATTATTTAATGTATTTTCATTGACATATATGTATATCCGTCTAGTAACTAAAATAGTTTTACACAAACAAATAAATTTAATAGACACCCAAGCAACATTGCAGATTAACACAGTTTTACTAAGGAAAGTTGTTAACTTCCATGTGAAAGCATTATCATTTCTCCTTTCTCCACATATAAATGAACAACTAATTTGTTTTGTATACCTTCATTTTATACTTACCAACTAACCGAGCTTATTATTTAGGCTTATTCTTAATTATAAATTAAAATTATAATAAATTATAATAATATGAACATAGATATAGTAAAATACGTCTAACAGTTTCATAACAGTCTAGTTATATTAAAAAGATATAGATAAGGAATTGTAAATTAATTATAGATATAAAATAATCAATATAATCCATAGTGATTGTTATTATTTATTTTTAAAAAATGTGATTATCTATATAATTAATATATATCGTTCAAAATGTTAAAAATTCTACATCGGGCTCGTACGCCTGCCGAATGGTCGTGCAAGGCGGGTGCGTCCAGCATTACGGAGCTAAATGTCGCGCATACGGCCTCAGCACTCACAAACGGCCTTTGCAGTTCAATGCGGTCGACGACCCGCCCGGGGTCGATGACCAAGTCCACATTTAGTTTTCACTTTCGTTTACTAAGGATAACAGTAACCTATGTAACGTACATCTACGTCACTTTCATACTTGCAAATTCGGCAATAGGCAGTTGAAATTTACAGTTTCTAAACGGTAGATAGATCGTTATTTATAGAATCTTAGATATAGTAACAATAAATATATTTCAAAAGTGTTGGATTTCGAAATTGTTGAATTTTTACGAAAATTAGGCAGAAGAAGCAGGTTAACATAATTACAAATGTAAGCATACACCAGATTACAAACGAATATTAATCGGATACGTTCGAGTCGTGCGTCCTTAGCAGAGGTTGTTGCTCCAAAGATTGTCTATTTCGCAATTCGACCGGTCAACTAGTGTCCTTTTGGTACATTTTCGGTACAATTAAGTAACTTAACGAGTGGTGGGGGAGGAGATGACAAGGTGTGGTGCGTGGGGTTGTGGGTTCGACGGTGGTTGCGCAAGCGCGGTCGTCGACTTGGTTATATCAGCGTTTTACGTAAGAATCGCCTCGCAACGCTCTCGGGCAGGCGCCAATTGTAGCCCCGCGATCATTTCGCACTTCTCGCATACTATTTGCGGACTTGGGTCACTCGTTTACTTTTCGATAAGGAAAACACTTTATAGAAATAACATTTAAGTAAACAAGTACAAGCATTATTAAAATAATTTACTTTATAACACCTCAATTATTCTAAATAAAAATAAAAATACTAGCAAAGTCTTTTAAAAACTATAAAAGAATATCATGTCGCTTTAAACAAAATGTATATTATTATTTTTATATATAGAATAAACAGCAAGTTTGCTCTGACCTTTCATGAACTGATAAAGATCCCATAGAAATCGTCGGTTATAGCCTACTATGAACAGATCTGCCCTTAAGAAATTATTAATTAATGATACTAGCTGAAGAGGAGAAGGGGCTGCCGCGGTTGCATCAGCGTAAGGAGAACGGCCGGGCTCAACGCACAAGGTTGCAGAGGTTCAATGCTCTAGAAATACGAGACCCGACCCCGAGCAAGCGCGCACTAGCGCTGCCACCACTACGGGCCTGCGCGTACTACGTACTGCGCGCATGCACTCGCGCCCTACGCTTCTGTGCGTAGACGATGCTACTACGTCGCGTAGACCATCCTGAATTCATTCGCTTTTAACTTACTATTACAAATTAACTTTTAATTTATATTAATTTAACAATTATATACAAAATTAACAGTAAGATAATCTGTACCATTGCCTAAATGACGTATAAATATATCATAGTCCAAAAGCACTTAAATTTAACAAAGCATTTAGAACTATAACTGAACGTCGGTGTACAGTTACGCAGTCCTAATAAACTAGGCCTTCTAAATTATGACAGTTCTGTTTTAACGGTACATACACGCACAAGTTTGGCACATAACCTTCAAAAGAGAGAACGTGGCGCTTACGGCACGTCCAATGTGCCAACTCTTTTATATAGTCGTTTCGCAATTTTTATAAATTATCTTGCCTCCGACCTTTGTAAGCTGCCCAATTCAGCCCGATTGGTATTCCCGTGGCGCCGATGAACACTTTTCGTAATCCTGCCTCAGCGCAAGCGAATGTAACGTGAGAATAATATTATGTTTCATTTACACACTTGCGTTATTATTTTTTTAAATAATTAGCGTTTTCAGTTAAATATTAATAGTTCGACATATTTTTTTTGCCTAAATAAGAAGAAATATATTTATGATTTTTTTGTGACGACCACTTATTCAAATTAGTTATGTTGCTAGCTTAGGCACAACGATTTTTACATTCGAAAGAATTTCAACATTACATCACTTGCTTATGATTATAATCTGCTAAATTAAAGAGGAAAGTAGGTAATTACACAGTTTCTTTTCTTGTTTATTGTTCCTTTTTTAGTGGTTCAACCGTTATTCGTTGACAATTTCTCCGTTCACTTCTTCGCTTATTCTGATTACAAGTCGTAGAAAGCGTTAAAGTGCTTATACAACTCTGTAACAGCCTACGTGAGTGTCTAAGTGACTAAATGGTCCCTTTATCTGAAATTTCCTTTATATTACGACCTCAGCGACCTCATAGCGCTGATTGATTCTATGTAGGTAATAAATACTTCAATACAATATGAAAATATTTTAAATCAATTGTACTAATATGAATAGCAAATATATATTTTGGCTTAAGCATGACAATCCTAATTGGTTAAGGTTTTCTCCACATAGCAATGCATACTCAAAGTACCTACAGCACAGGGCTCGCTATTGCCAACTCGTACCTGATCAAAGGAACGACTACAGCCTTTCACGTGGTTATTTTGGCAGGACCCCCTTCTCACCTCAGTCGTCGCGGCCCGCCTCGCCTCAACACCAAGAGAAAGTAGCTAGCCTACGCAATTCTAGGGTCAACAACCGAACTCGAAAATGCTTACTTCTGACAAAAAGTGACACATTAACTGCGTGCACTTCATATTCAGTATGTGTGGTCAGTTTCTTGGACGGATGTTGAATGGGCGATGTGATTGGGTCAGGTAGTGGACAAGTATCTATTGTTACTATGAGCTGATGTCCGTTCACATGGGCAGTTATGGTGTCGGTACATGGGCACGGTTCTCACTAGCATCAATTATGATATGCTATTATTGTTCTTTAGTTGTTAGAGCAGAATTCTAAATTTTTCATATCTAAAATATTAATATTTTTTCTTATGTTAAAAATTCAATTGTAATTTTACATTTCGTAATCAAAATTAGAATGGCATATACCATATGTGAGCGAAACACGTCTTGAGTCATGTAACATAACAGGGAACTCAAGCTCAAACGCAAAAGCGCCTTTAGTAAAAAAAAGTAACCGTATTAAAAACATAACAGAATAGTGTTCCACTACTCTACAAAGAGCATAGCAACGGACCAGCCTCGAGGCTGTGTCGAATTATTATTATATTAAGTAGATTGGAATAGCTTCGACTTCGCTCAAGATGTGTTCTTTTTTTTGAACACGTCGTATGCTGTTCGTCATAAAACACAATCCGACAGGTTTGTAATCGACCTCCTTATGGTAGTTCAAAATTTGCGTATTGTAATTATGTGTAGTCTTCATGTTTTTTTTTAAATATACTCTCTCACTCACACTGAGCTTCCACTCTTTACTGTTCCTTGATTGTGGCGGAATCCCTAATCACTTTGCCAGTATCACTTTGTATGAAGAGTCCCAAAGGATTTTTGGCAATCGAGAGGTAAAAAGGAGAGGGGAAAGAGAAGTTGCACAATTGGATAATATTGACAATGCCATGAATATATGGCATGTCAGTCATGCCATACAATCATGGCATTGTCAGATGGCATGGCATCTGACAATGGAGAACTGAAAGCTGGTTCCTGAGGATGACCGTTTCAGGTATGTCTAGAGCTTACACTCTAGCGGATGGTTAACAGATAATATAGAATATAACCCGGCAATATACCGGCAAGCATATTGCATTTGAAATCACCTCATAATAATGTTCAGCGTATGCAATGCCTGTCTAACCATCGTAACAAAAAACTATTGTGATATTCAGAAGTAACAAGTTGAAAAACACCTACCAAATACTTTTCCATTTAAAAAAACTCGTCGAGTACATCTGTAGTATAAATTTCAGCTATTTTCATATTAAAGAAAGACAATCAGTACTAAAATAATAAACTCAAACGTCAGCTAAGTGAAAAGAATCTCAAATAGATACTATATACGCATACCTATTAATATAATAACAAGTAAATTATGCAAATATCATCTAGCATTTCAGCTACAACACTTAAAATAGCTCTTAAATATTAAATTATTTCTAGTAATACGTACGGCAAAACAACAAATTTGCAAGTACCCGCAAAATGCATACTAAAATAACAACTCGTATCACACTCGAAGCACCTACCAGCTACGAGCTCGTGCTAGGAACCGCCTGCGACGTCGCACGTGCCTCGCACTCTGCCATGGAAAATCACAGAAAACAAGGACACGATGCAATGGTTCATTCAACCGGACGTTATTATTCAACGAGCGCACTGTGATGAAACTACGCAGATCTTCATTATTATTAACAAAGCCCAGCGTTTCGAAATTGGACACGTAAGCAGTGCCTTGCGAGGAGCCCTAAGCTATTATCAAAATATTCTAATCTAAATTTTCAATTGATCCTCATAACTTTAATAGTTAATAACGTTTAAAACAAAATTCTATCTGGTCTGATTCTGATTCTGGTCCTTAGTATTAAATAAATAATGCCTTACCCCTTCGGAAACTACGTTCTACTTCAAGTTGGAAGTTAATTGCATCGCACGATCAATAATGGGAAAAGCCAAGCGAAATGTAGGTATTTCAGAAAATTTCCACTGACAATGTTTTCAACCGAATAAATCAATTAGTAACTGCAAATATATTACTCATATTATGTTTCGTATTTTATTGCAGATTAATGCAATTATAATTCATAGTTAATTCAATATGATTTATAATGAATCCTTATAATAATTATGTCATTTTAGGTAATGGTTCCACTCAATTTATATTTTGCAGATATTTTGAATTAATAATTTTATCGATCGATGAGGCCGGTCATAGCGCAAGGACACAAAGTGACTGCAAATGTGACTGGTCGTGGGTTCAATTCCTACTCGAGGAAATGTAATGTTTATTTTCATTTATATTTTCAATTCATCGCTCTGGTGTCGAGGCAAAGTGCGGCGTTGAGTTCCGCCACTCAACACGCAATGCCTCTAGAATTCGGTGAAACATAGGGAACACTAGATGTCTTAGCACTAGATTCCCTCTACCTACCCTCCTTTGTGCTGCATACAGCGTGACGCAGATTTAATTCAATTTTATAATATTTTTAATAAATCCTTAATTATTTTTTGTGGGAAGAATAACGTTAATTTAACGCCTCAGAATATTAATTGCTTTCGAAGACATTATATACCTAGAAAAACGCGAAAAAAGAAATTTGGAATCGATAAGTTATAAATATTTTTGCTATTGTAAATTCTGATGAACAAGATAACAAACAATCTTTTTGAGGTTTGGGTTGTAGAAATTAGATTTTCTTTATCCAAACGTATAGGTAAACTATCTCAATAATGTTACATGCTAATAAGTCCAAGTGGATCGGTGTCGAAATTGACACCTTACCATCAAGACTGCCTAGTGCCTACACAGCACGAGCGATCCCACGACTACAAGTGGATATCGGAAACATCTCTGATGATGAATCCCACAGTACCACCTGCTCGGGGGGTTGAATTACATTGTGCGTGCGGGTGGTCTACGCTAGACTATGGTGGAAAAGACGCTGTTTCTCAGTATGATGTAGCTATTAGGAATATCACAAACGAAATTAAATCTTGGAGAAAAGTATACATTGCTCAATACTGAATTTTCATTTAAAATTGTAAATATTTTAATTATGCTCTTTATAATAATAGTACCCAATAAAATATATTGTAAATGACAACATCTATAATCTACGAGTATATCCTAAAGATCGAAATACGAAACGCTAATACATAACCCAACCATAAAATCTATGGATCTATTTCCTGCCAAGATATTGAAATAGGAAGTCCGTATATTTTTGAGCAAGTAACGCTATTCTTGGTTGCTGATACAATATCATCATTTATATTTTCATTTCTTCTCTCTGGTGTTAAAGCGCTGCGAGTTACGCCACTCAACATGCAGTGCCTCCAGAACCCGGCGGAAGGTGGAGAATGCAGTATACTACCCTCTGCCTACCCTGATGTTTGCGGGAGACAGCGTGAAGTTGATTTAATTTATTTTAATTTTGTGTGTGTGATTTGAACACTTATAAAATATTAAGAAATTATGATTTAGCCTCTCATTTCTTATCGGAAGGAAGAAACTCCGCCTACTACATCATAAAATACCAACGCAAGATTCCATATAGCGCAGAGAAATCTAAGCACCACAAGTCTAAATTAGATCTATTAGTATGCATACCGAGGCGACAAACGCAGCCAAATCCGAGCAGCTGCGTGATGGTGTAACCGCGTGAGCGAGGTAGTAATGGACCGGGTTCGTTCGCCGATAAAAGCGAAAGTGCTGCGTTCACTGGGACAACGACCTGCTCCTGCGACCAGCCCTGTCCACTTCCTGCCAGCGACTCATCATCATGCTGAGTGAGAATACGTCATTCACGCCGGCGTACATGACCTAAGTGCCGCAACGAGCGGTCGCAGCCAACTAACGTTGATATGTCTTGATCGCGGTGAGTAATTCACTGGTATAATTGAAAAAAAACGATATATAATAAGTATCACACTAATAGATGTTATTAGTATAATGTATAAGTAAAATAAAACTTATTATTCTTATAATAATCAATCTTCTTATTCGCGCATTTAATGTAGTTGTTATTGGCCTAAGATCCCACTGCAAAAATCAGCAGGTATCTGTTTTTTTAATAAAACCTATTTTTTATAAATGATACATAATAGTAGAAACGACTGCAATGTGGTTGCTTCGGAAAATTTTGGGCGCAGCAATTCTTAATTCAATTTATGGTAATTAGTTTCCGTTAGGAAAACTTTTAACCAAACATCACTTGAAAAAAAATGAGGTAAAGAATCGAAAAAAAAATAGGTGCCAGCTCAGTCAGCTACAAACATGGGTTGCCAGGTGTGTAATGAGCAGGTGTTTTGTTGTTAAATATTTGCACTTACGCGTTTTTTAAATGAATTATATATTAAATTGAGGTTAATTCTTTTCTCTACTATAACATATGGTTGCCTGCAAAATAAGTGCCTCAAGCTGGGATTGCCATCTGAATAAATTTTCCCAATATAGATAGCTTTAAACAAAGGAGATAATTAAATAAAAAAATAAACAAATATCGATTGATTATATTATTTGTTAAATCATGGTTCTTTTAATGTAGCTGAATAATTATTATATACAAATTACCATTTTTTTCATTAAGAAAAAATTACATATCAATAAACTCTCACTCTCTCTTAATCCTCCTCTTCCTCCTCCTCCTTCTCCTCTTTCCTCTTTTTCAGATCGTCGACAACCGATTGATTTTAATGTAACTTCAATTGAAGCCCAGCTTCAATCCTCAGTGCTTAAGTTCACACATAATACTGCTTCTTTCGTCTACATTAAGTTAACAATAATAGTATGTATAGAATGAATATACATATGTAGAACATAACTACTGTGGGATTTGAACCCACAGGTCGCGTTCTATCGGGCATTCTTAACTACGCCTCGGTAGTTGTACCTATACGGCTTCGCCACTCAATGCGTTGTATTATATCTCTGAACGGTTAAAAGGGGAATACAAAGTGATTTCAATTATTTTTATTCAGCTTCACTCTGTTCTTGTACCTAGCAGGGTCGGCACGTGAAACCTGGGAACCTAGTGTTAAGACACTCTATTCCTGTTCCCTATTTTCCCAACTCTGGAGGCATTGTGTCTTGAGTAACGGAACTGAACGCCGCGCTTTGCCTAGTTGCCAGCGCACGGGTGTAAATCGATCCCGCAATATGTCGCATTTACAATTGCAAGCTTGTGCCCCTGCGCTACGAGTGGTCTTTATATATTTTTATTAATAAAAAAGATTTGACTTTTTGTTAATCATTACATTGGTATTCGATTTTTTTTATCCGACTTCTGTAAGAAAAGGAGTTTGTCAATTCGACAGTATTTTTTTTCTATTTCTCTTCAGTCTAGATTTGAAGTTAAAATTAAAATTTCATTTATTATATAAATATAATTACTCTACGAAAATCCTTAATTAGGTTTAGCTTAAATTAAGACTATGACGTTTGTTGACTAACAACAGCTATGACTAAAATATATGTTAAAATTTTAAAATTTTAGCTACAAAAATAAATTTATGCAGCCTAAGACGCGCTCATTTATATTAAAATGATATTGCAAATGAATAAGTATGAGAACACACTTACAATATTTTTTTCTCGTAAATATGCTGAAAGATCGAGATTGCGAAATAATATTTTAAACACTACGTTATGAAATTTGGGAAAACCTAATTAAATTAAGAATTACATTTGAAATACATGTTCGTTGACCGTGTAATATTTATTTTACTTTAGATTTTCTACAAATTAAAAACTTGAATATTAAATTTTAAAAAATGTCGAGTATAACGTAATTACAAGTATTTTTGTATAAATTATTTATAGCAGTGCTGTCGGCCTAATAATAAGAATATACCATATAGTACCTATATAGTCCTCCATTTTTCATCCGTTTAGATACTTCTACCTACTTTCTTTCTTATATTAATTTTATGAATTAGAAACAAACTGAACTTACAGCACTCTTCCTATATAAAATCTAGTATTCTCAGTGGTGCATGCTTAGTTAGATTAATTTGTTCACCTGTACGTTATCTTTGATTATTCGGTGCTATTCGCTAAATCTCTCATGTCGTATAAATAAAAAAGAAAGAAAATCTACTTCATCGCACTTTTGCTAATAAAAATGATTAGGACCAACAGACTTCTTTTTAGTTATAACTGGCAGAATCGATCATTTATTTATACCTGATGTAGTAAACTTTCTTACTCAATAAAAATACGACTGGACGATAAAAGTTAAAAATGTTATTTATAAATGCATGCATTATTTGCATAGTACCCTATAAGATTTTGCATACAACTTTGAATAACAATCGATTCCACTATAATTTTTTACAAGGCGCAAAAATACTTGTAACACTAACAGTAAGTAAATAAACAATTAAAAAAACAACAAATCGATATAGTAAATTTTTTTTTACGTGTGATGAATGAAACGTTAATGAAATGTATACTTTGCTATGTTTTACCATTGTAATTTTTTGACAACTGGTCAAATAAAATAAAATATAAATCTATTAAAGGTTAAGCCAATAAGAAAGGCTACAAATGAACATTTACAAAAAAATCCATTGTTTAGATCTGGCGCATTCATGTGTATTTACTGCATGACATCGTTCAAATTTCCCTCTTGGCACCGGAGACAGCAAGTCTATACCTCCGGCGGGCGTCGCAATCGTTACGGCGCGCGTCGGTCTGCAGCGCCTGACATGCGCACGTCGAGAGAGAGCAGTGAGGAGAGCCGACGCTGCACTCCGACGGGTGGCCACCGAGGCCCGAGCACCGCCCGCGTCGCCCGCACCCGCGCCGCAGTCCTCCCGCCGCGCCGGTCCCGTGCGCTCCACGCTAGCCGCATCATGGTGAGTCATTGCTCAGTGCGAAACTATTCATTTATGACGGTCTCTAGTGCAAAAAATAAATGAACAATAGAGATTTAAGCATTGTCGAACTGTTAAATAGCTTTTAGCCGAGAACCTACTTTTCGTCCATATATAACCAGCTTTGACAGAGCGCAGAATAATGCTTAACCTAATTATATGAGTGTTATTTCATAACATCGAGAAGCCTATACTCGCACCAAATAGTAACAAGGTCAATCAACAAATGCCTGCGCAGGTTGAGTTTTTAATGTGAAGTATTTATATAATAATTTCAGGTAATGGACAACCGACCGAACGAAGAAAATAAAAATGAGCCAAATTCTGATATATTTATCACCAATTTTCAAAATGGTGAGACAGTTAACTATTCCTTGGTTCTCATAAGAGGTTTGATAACATCTGGAATATCTGTAAATAAAGAGAAAATTATATGTATAGTGACTAACAATGGAAATAAATATGAATCACATTGGGAAATCCATAACAGAGAGTTCAAAACAATAATCGATCTCAAACGGGGTGAAAATGTAATCGATTTTATGTATAACAATCATCAAAAAAAATCTCTACTCTTGGATTATGAGCCGAGGAAGACTAATCTTAGAGTAACACCTATATATATAATCTGTCAAGGACATGATGGCTGTTTTCAAAGCCCCTCTGAATTTGACAACTCTATAGAAAGTGCTTGTTCTCGAATATCTATTGGGGCAAAATTAATTCAAAGTGTGACAGCAGAGAAGCTTTTTGAAAGTGGATTTGGAAGGAAAACATTTCAACTTGAACATGAAGTTAATCAGAAAAAACCTGAGTGCATTGTATTTAGAAGTAATTTAAATGTAAACAAAGCGAGAAAAATGAGACAAGGCGAACTATGGACACATTTTGGGAGAGAGCTGATGCTTTCTGAACTAGGAAGTAACGAACGGAAATATCTTGCTTTTATTTCCTGCACACGATTTAAGGGTACGGATATAGATAAACCCATGACGCATGAGGAAGTTGTTTCACTAACTGAGGCTTACGCAGCACTAGGCGGAGGAGGATTGGCATTATTTGGCACTGCTTGTTTATATACGTGGCCTACATCAGTAGAAGAAATACTTCCTCGGTTTTTAGATGTTACACCTGTAAATTCACGTCGATATATGGATGATAGTGGATATAGAGGAACTCTAGGTGGATGCTATGCTACAACATTGGGTTCTGTATTCCATGAACTTGGTCACACTTTTGATCTCGGTCACACTAAAGATGGTATAATGGGAAGAGGTTTTGATAATCTTGATCGGGTGTTTATTGTAGGCGATAAGAGGTCATCTTTAGTAAAAGATAATATGAATAATTACAATGGGAAACCAGTACAACACTCGACTGTGTCGCTTCAACGTAATATAAATGTTACAATGAACGTAGCAGAGCCATTAAGAGTCTTAGGTCCTAGAAGCAAAACAACTTTAGGCAACTTTGCTTCCATGTCAAAATCAGATATCGTAAGGCGAAGTCCCAATGTAACACCAATAACAAGACCGTCTAGTGTTTATTCGACAATATCAAATAAACTTTCGGATTCTAAAAAAGCTCTTAACAAAACTAATAATAACGATTTTATTTATTGGACAAGGAATTGTGCTGTTCTTTTATCATACCATCGATGGTTTAATAACGAGTATGGCAGAGAAAGACAAGCCATTACAAGATACTTAAAATTTGACAAAAATAAAATGATGATAATATCCACTGCAGGAATACGCATTGTTGAAGTGAGAGATGAATCTAATGGTATGGTGTTAGATTCATATGAATTTACAAATCTTCTACCAGAAAAGAGGTTTCTAGTGCCGTTTACATTTTCACCTAAAAGTAAAGTGTTAACTATAGTGGTCGAAGACGATTTGGGAAATGTTTTAAAACAAACATTTTCCTATTGAAATTATGTTATGGTGATAAAATAGTGTCGGTACAAACTAAAAATTGTGTAAGAGATGTAAAACTTACTATATTTTCATACTATTAAAATGTGCTAAGTGGCAAAACTATGGAACTTTAAACATAGCTATTTTAAAAAAATATTATTTCCAGCTGTATTTAGTAAAGACTGATTTATTTGTTAGTATTACATTTGCTTTCATAGGCAATAAGAACATCTACGTACGTATCTAATTTTATTTCGATTAACAATCATTTCTAAAAATCTCTTTCCAGATATTCGACGTTTATTATATAAAATGTAATTAATAATTATGTTAAAATAACATAATTTTAGCCTACCGAAAACTTAAGTATTAACTTTTTTACTTCGGAATTTGGTTGAACGTAATATATAATTTTCTAAAATACAAGAAAATCAAGATTTTCTTATTTTTACCTTGTTTATATATTCATAAAAATATAAATAAGGTAATAAAACTATAAGTAAAAAAATATAAATATACTGTATGTACTTCTTTTATTTTGCTATATTACTATTATGTAGACTTTAAGTTGAAATTAAAATATATATTCACGATCTCAATGTACCTTACCAATGTGGAAAATTGTTGAAAGCATACAAAACAATTATATGTATTATTAAGTCAATTTTATGAATTGTGATTTTTTTGATGAAATACCTACTCAGTTTTACAACAAATTAATACAAAAAAAATTTATTTTCTTAATATAATAATTATTTCATAGTTACCGACTTGAGATACACCACCCTATTCATAAAATTGTTTTTACTTTAAAGTTTTCTATTGCGAAAGCCACGTATGCAGTCGGCTTTAAATTAAATTTAAATATAGCAGCTTCTTACAAATATAATGTGTTTAGACTAGACTAGAATAAGCATAATGTCAACTATATCGATATGCTCCTCAGTTCAGTTCATGCTCATCATTATTGAATCAAAAATGACATTTCGAAAATGACAATTTAAAAAAAATAACTTCTTGTTGTCATTATGTAATGAATTTATGCTTTTTAAAATATTTCAATCAATTTTAGAAAGAAATGTTTCAAATTGTTTGCAAATAACAATTATGACAAGAAAACATACAAATTTCCAGGTAATTTTATTGAATTTTCTATGATGTTTTGCAAATGATAAGAATGTAATGACTAACGAGACGATAAGCATTGATAAGGCTGCATGCTTATATCATGTAATAGCCGCTTTGTATGTAAGCAGCTTTTAGTATCTGAGGCTTTAAAATGGAAAGTACTTCTGAAAGAAACGAACAAAGTTTTAGGTTTCAAGATGTCAAGCCTTTTCCTAATAATGGTGATGGAAAAATAAATTTGATGGAATTTTTAGAAGCTACTTCTTATTTAATTAAGCTAGTTGGTAAGTTAAATTGTATATCTGTTTATATTAACTAAGTATTATTTTTGAAAATATAAATTAAACTCTTGTCTACAGATCATCTTGGAAAAGTTTTTGCTCCAGTTAAATATGATATGGAAGGCAATGTGGAGGTAAATATTGAATAATCATAAAATAATAAGATCATATTGTAATCTATGTTTGCTCCTACTATTTTTCAATTGATCAAGTAGTAGGTATATTTATTGTCGTACTTTAACAGATTAGTAGGATGCCATAGATGTTTTAATTTCTTTTTCAGAAAATAAAAAAGACATATAGTTATGATAAATGTTCCTGTTTACTAGAATTGATGAATGATGAACATTCAAAAGGAGAAACATGTGGTATTGAGGGGGTTTTGTGGCTTAACAGGTTAGTGCAAATAATTAGTATGATACAAAATTGCTCAAATTTTGCTTTTGGTTCATGTTGATTAAATAATTCTGTTTTGAAAATAAAACACACTCCCAAAATGTTAAGATTGTAGCTTTGGAGGCATTAATTATTTGTAGACATTGTGGAGTTAGAGAGTGAGAGTTTGTTAATACCTAACCTGAGATGTTTTGTGGTACAGGCGCACAAGTGTATGAATGTAAACACATTACCCATTGTGGTTAACAACGGGTTGTGAGTTCAATTCTCACTTGAGGAAATGAAATATTTAATATTTTCATTTCGTTGCTCTGGCAATGAGGCAAAGCACAGTGTTGAGTTCCATAACTCCACATGCAATGCTTTCTGAATTCGGAGGAAAGTGAACCGAAATAAAGCCTAACATACAATAATATTATGTTAGTTATTATTTAAAATATATAGTACAAATTCAATATATATTTAATTGCTAAATTGTAATTTAGTTACTAATATTAATATGGTATCATTTCCAGGGCATTATTGTTTTTCGAATTAGTCTTTCAAGAAATTGGCTTGTGTCTGGATAAAAATGATTGTGAATATAGCATGAAAAAAATATTTACACTGGCATATGACGGTTCAGTCAAAAAATATCATAACTGGATTACCCAACAACTATTTACAGTAAGTAATTGAGAAGACATTATTTACAATACAGAATCTATGTTTATAACATGTATAGTATATTTATAAGTATATAAACATACTGATAGATGCTTGCACCACCTGACTGTAAACACGATGGCTGAGGGTTCGATTCCCATTTTGAGGAATAAATTATTATAATTTTTTCTCTCTTGCAACAAGACAAAGCAAATCATTGAGTTACTCCTCAAAAGACTAGGTCTCGGAATTTCTGTAGTATTGGAAAGTGGATAAAGGAATGTCTTTACACTAGATTCCTTTAGCCTATGTGATTAAAAAAGAATATTTGTGTTACAGTTTATTTGCAAAATGTCACCAACACTACCACAAATAATCAAATCTTGTGGTATGGAAAATGACCATGACACATTTAAATCAACACTATCAAGATTTAATACAACATTACATTCAGTGAGATGCCAAATAGATAGCTTTTTTGTAACTCATAGCTTATTTCTAAATCTCTAAATAAGTAGCGTTTTTATACATTCTTTAAAAGTAAAGTTAATAACTTTACCTACTGTTATTGCTATTTTTAGAAATGCCTAATATTTTAAGATACAATTTAATAAATTCCTTCCTTTTTTTCATAATCAGTGTAACAATTACAAAATGTAAGCTGTATTAGATAATATTAACTGTAGAATATTATCTGTATGACTCATGAGTTAAAAGGTGATTTTAAAACTTAACAATAGTATTAATTTGTTTGTTTTTTTTTTGTATATTTAAAATAGTCTCTAAAAATTATAAAAAAACAATATATTTGTTTTTCCCAAAGAAGTACTTTGTAACTTATTTATAAATGAACGAGATGATATTTATATATAAATTTTGTTTATGATTTTTATTTTGTTTCCCATACAGCACAATTTTTTTAATAATTTAATTATTACAAATGATTGGAATATAAACACTGATTTTGATTATTGGTAAATTCTGAAGGAGAGCATTCTAGATGACAGATTAGAACATGGAAAAGAAATATAAATTAAGAATAGGTATATAGTATTTTATTACAAAGTATTTAAAAGTATTTCCTTTGTAATTAGGATAAGTGAGAATTGGCAATAGTAACTATAAGTGGTGCTGTCAATATTTTTTCCCTTGAGTCCTGTGCTCCTGCTATAGCAAAATTCTATTTAAATTATTTTATATTAATATTTATAGTTAGTAAAGATACCAAAGTGCTTTTAATTTATAAAATTATCTAAAAAGTATTTTTGTAATCATAAACAATGACCATATTTTATAACAAGCGATAATTATTATTAATACAATATAATTTAATCAAAATCATACTGTAAAAAAATATTATTATATAATTATTTATTTTACCAATGTGAGAAGCTTTAAAATAAAATATAAATTATAAATATTTGTTTTATTTAAAATTCAATTATCCACCCTTGAATACCCCTTTCCCGCCTTCTATTATAGATTTTTGCACATAAAATTGTAAATATGAATTTATTGTTAATGAAAAATAAATTCACTTACAATATGATCGACGAGTTTTGGCCGCTCTGAAATTAGCTGCAGATGGTGGCCCAGTTTATATTATTTTCTTCGCGCAAAACTTCGGAAAATCTAACTTCAGGACGGCCACGACTAGTCGATCTGTTTTGTTCCTCCCGTATTTAAATTAGAAAGAAATAAACTTTTTATATAAAACTTTTTTGACTTAACAACTAAAAACGTATACAAATTTGTTAGAAACAGAATTATAAACACATTGAAGGATCCTTATTTCGGTTAAAAGTAATGTTATTTACTATTTAAAAGTGTAGGTACCTCTAGGATGGCACAAATACATGCTTTTTGCTACTGAAGATGCATGTTTTAAAGCTAAGAAGCTGTATATAATTTCAACAACGGTTACACTCCACAGACTTAGATGTAGTATAATTTCAGTGGGTGTACTTTCTAAATACGAGTTAAATAAGAAAAAACTAACAAGAGGCATTTGCATCAATATCGTTAACATCAAAAATCCGGCTAATTCTGGCACCTGAAAGTAAAAAAATGACAAAAACTAGTAAATATTCAATGTTCATAATATAGGTATATAATAGAAATATACTTACTCGACATAATATGTTTCCATATTGGCCTAGGTAAAGTCTTATAGCCTCTATAACGGTCAATAAAGTAAACACTGTGATCGATAAATATTTTGAAAGATGTCCAAGCTTTTCAAACTGTTAAATATATGAAATATTCATTGAAAGTAATTGTAATGTTTTTCATTCGTTAATATTTATTAATTTACTTATTTATTGATACTTACTTTAATATATAAGAAAAAGCCAGTCACAATTACCCATGTAATATATAAATATACGTTAAAATATAAACTTTTCGGTAGTTGTAACATTATTTTGTATTTCATTATATTTTATAAACGTTTTCAGGAAGTAAAACTTAAATTAGTTGTCATGGCAATTATTCGCAAAATAGTAACAACAGTTTTTATTATAGACAGTTTCGTCAGTCGGAATAATTTTAATTTTAGCCTATAGCTAAGAGCAAAAATTATGTCAATATGTTATTTAGTAATTAATTTATATTTTTTAAATTTTGCTACGTATATTATGATTAAAGCCTTTTCTTATTTTATGGCTTTTAGGCGTGCCAAATTTAAACTTTTTGTAAAACATGTTGGTATATAAGCCATCAACTTCAAATATTTGAATTTGACTTGCACGTCAAAATTACTATTGTTAAATGTCAATTTCATAACGTTAATATTTTTATTTCTGTACTAAAGCAAATCCTTGTAATAAACAACGGTTCAGGATACAAGTTTTGATTATGATTCCAAGAACAATTAAACTTTCAATAGGTACTTTTTCAATATCTATTTAAATTTTCAATATCTTTAAACTTTAAGAATAAAAATTATTAGAATATTTTTGTCTTATTATTTTTATAGGGTTATTGCGGCCAGAGAAGCTGCAGCTAACATTAAGTTCAGGAATAAAATATTTTGCACCGCCAAAAAACTATGATGGTAATATTTTTAAATGCATTTTATTCAATTACAAATTAATTGAAATATTTATGTTAGTAATTTTTGTGTGATTATAGATATTGAAATACCTGAACGTCCAAGACTTAGAATTTTTGATAAAGTGCCACTATATCCTCCAAACTTAAAACCACCTAAAATGCAAAAACGACTGAGATATATGAGGGGGCCAGAAACTCTTCATAATACTTTACAGCTTAAGCAATATGGTGTAGTGGTAAGTTACCAATAAACAACAAATATATCACTTTTAATATAAAATACTGATTTCATGTTTATATAAATAATAGGCCACAGGTGGAGGAAGATTGAGACATGAACACTTTGAAATGGTTCGTCTTCAAGTTGCTAGAAGAATAGATATGAAGAGGATGTTTGCTATTTGGAGGGTAGATCCACCATGGCAACCTATTACAAAGAAAGGTCAAGGGCAACGTATGGGTGGAGGAAAGGGTGCCATCGACCATTATGTTACACCTATAAAATCAGGCAGGATTATATTTGAAGTTGGTGGAAAATGTGAATATGCAGAGGTATATTAGTTTTTTAGCTTCATATATTTTTAGAATGAGGCTGTCAACGCTTGAGATCAGAGTGATGGTTGTGAATTTGATTCTCACTTAGAGGAATAAATGACTTTAATTTTCCCAAGACAGAGTGTGGCTTTCAGTTCTCTCACCATGCAATTTTTTTGTAAATTAGGTAGAAAGTGGGAAATGAGTGACTAAACACTAAGTTATATATCTTTCTATATGTGGGCACAATGTGTAGCTAGAAATAAATATATATACTATAAAAATCTTAGCCTTTTTGAGACCATAATTACAAATATTCATTAAAAATTCCAGGTACATGACTTATTGAGAATAGTCTCTGAAAGACTACCCTTCAAGGCAGAGCCAGTGTCATATGAAATCATGCAGAAAAAAGCAGAAGATGAAAAATGGAAAGAGGAAAATAATAAAAATAAATATACTTTTAAGTACATAATACAAAACAACATGGGCGGATGTCACAGGTTCCTTTCTAAATATGATCATAGATGGTGTGGAAAGTATGTTTAATTATAACCTTATTTTATTTATTATATGTTAGACAAGCTTTCTTGTTAATTAGAATTAAAGATTGAAAAATAAAAATTAAATAGTCTTTTACTTCTATAGTAATTCAAAGTGAAGTATACCAAATATGATGCACTGTATTGTCTGTCAGATCATATATTACAGCTAAGCTGCTAAGCTGAAATTAATATCAATTATTCAGATCTATGTTTTCTTTGAACAAAGGAAAAAAAATAAAGCTTCTACTTACCTTACCTCGATCAAAAGATGCGATTTATACATCATACTTCCAGAGGGTTCTGCCACTCAACACGCAATGCCTCCAGAATTCGGCAGAAAGTGGGGAACAGAGTGTCTTAACACTAGGTTCCTTCTCCCTACCCTGCTGTATGCGGGATACTGCGTGTATCCCGTGTGTGTGCGGGATACAAAAGCTGACTTATTTATTTATTTTAATTTTTCGAAAAAAAATATAATTAAAAGTAATTTCATTAAAATCTTGGACTTAAAACCAAGACCTCGGTGGGCGAGATGACTCGCACTTGACCGGGTTTTATTATTTATGTTATTTTTCTTTACAGACTTATTTCTTTTTCATTCTTTCAATTGCCTAGAAACGTGTGACAGTCATTAACAACATTTATCATTATTAGAAATCGACCTCATATTTGGATTTGTTTGTTGGTATGTATACTAGCTTTTCTAGTCAACTCTATAGAATAATCTTATTTAAAATGGTATCAGTTGAATAAATGAACATAATTTGTCACAAATCTCGATATTGAGGCCAGTCGTGGCACACGCATATAAAGTAAAAGCGCCAGGTTGTGCATTCGAATTATTTTTAAAGTTCATATAATATTTTTTTATATAAAAATTAAAACGATTGAAAATCTCCAACTACGGTCCCTTGACCACTTAAAATACTAATATTATTAATAAATATATTTCAAAGGGAAGTTCTTCAATAAAACTCCAACACATTTAATAAGATTTATTATATTTGACATTTTATGAAAGGATTTTCGTGACAAGCCTCGGTTTGCATACATGTATAAATTTTGTAGCATTAATTATAATAAAGTCCTCTTCTCATATAATAGGGCAAAACACAACAAAAACAATGACATTAACAAATAGGTACTACTCACTGCATCGTGTACTTACTTCTGTAACTCGTGTCTAATCTAACGACAAAAGCAACACTATTTTTATTTTACGGAATATCAATTATTTAGTAGATATCTATTACAACATTGCTATACACGGAGTAACAAGTTTACAGTAATTTCAAGCCCAATAGTAAAGATTTAATACATTTAAAACATAGCTTCGATCCACAGAACATTTTTACTGTTCTTAATTTCTAATAAATATTTTGCAGAACACTCTTACTATTTTATTATAAACAAATTCACATTGATACAAATACGAGACGAAACAATTACTATTCAGTGTATATTTTGTAACAGACATGAAGTACTTTCGTAATAATTGGGTGCAACTACTCCGTCGATAGTATACTTATATAAGCGGCTACCACATCAATACTCTATATTCGCCATTCATTCCACATAACTATAAATTATATAACGTCATAACAATATTTACAAAGCCTAAAAACCTAACTTACCAGTAACCGCAATGTACACCTTCAATAAATTATTAATAGTGTTTACATAATATAGTACAATACAAGCGCTACATTTTATATGATATGGCTTTTAATTTATAAAATCGACCGCTTTAAAACAACCCGTGCAGTCGGTTATCACATTAATCATATTTTTCTCACGATTCGAATCATTCTGTATACGAGTACGCTCCCAGATTTGCATTTCTAAGCAATTCTTAAAAGGGTAAAATGCAATTCAATAGGCCGAAGTACATAGAACATTTATTTATTATCTATATCTTATTTTTTTTAATGACGATGGGTTAATGCGGCAGTAGGGTATAAGGAACATTACAGAAAATAAATATATTAACAATCTGAATTAACTATAAAATGTATTTTATTTATACACTTGAGCAAATAAAATTAGCCCATAAAATATTTGACTAGTTCCGTCTTACATTATATAATATCAAAATATGGAATATACCTAAACACTGGCATTATGCAGTCTTAAAATCTATAGACCTTTCCTTGTTTTTTTTTAAAAAAAACGAGTAATGAAACGGACGACGCCGACATGGCAACTATACGATCCACAAACACTGTATTTTCTTCTTAATTTTATTTTTTAATGTAATTTAATTTGATCTTGTACAAGTTTGCTTGCGATATAGATATTGGCTAAGCTAAGACATAAGAATATATGTATAAGTGAGGTAGCGTTTTTACTGTCTCTAGTGGAAAATATTTACATATCTAGGACAAATGCAAATGTAATATATTAATTGGAATAACAACGTTGTGAAAATTAAATAAATATCGTATGCTTATAAGTAGGTTTGATATCGCATTCATGAATAGACTACATCGTGAATAGAATAAGTTATATCATTTTACAAATAAAATAAACGCGCGTAATTAATTATCTACAACAATATATTGATTGACATATTATGAGTATTATAGACTACGTGTTACACGTTGGCTGTTGGCCGTGTGATGGTGCAACTTGTAGATGACTAGAATATGTACGTTTAACGCTAAATAAGTATAAAAGTCACATCGTATGTATGTATTTGTTTAACGATCACTGCAAGGATCCACTTTTAGACACATATTGTGTGAGGATAATACTTTGACAGATTCATTCGTAGGACTCGCTCAGGTGCTCCAACAAAAATTTCAATTGACGTTTCATGAAATTATTTTTGTGCGCGATGGAGTCGCACAACATTTGAGTGGGTGCGACGTTGGCGCTGTGCACGTTCTCGTATATGTGCCCATCGTAACGGTTGGAGAGTGAGTCGCTAAGAGTGTCAAGAGTACTATCCTCGAGCCCGGCCACCCCGGTTGAATCGGTGGGTGCATTGAATACGTCGATCGGAGCTTTGGTGATATGCTGATAATTAAACGTAGACAATATCTGCCGGATCTTTGCAATGATCTGCTCTACTCAGGCGTTCGATTCCTGCGAAAAATTTCAAAATAGACATCAGACAGATTTTTGTTGCGAATTCTATTACGTATAATGTAAGTCATCTATGAACTAGTGAGAGATTTAGCTGACTAGCCGACTACTGGATGAGAATTAAATGAATGGGTTAAAACGCGACAGTGCGACGTGTAAGGTTGAAAGGCCTTGCATATAAATACTATAAATAGTTACTGCTACGACTAAATCCAAGAAGTAAATCGAGGACAATCTTACCTACATCGAACTATTCTTAATACTGCACGTTTTATATATCTTATAATAGTCGTATAAAACGTATCTATATAAAATACTATACTAGATATTCATATTAAATGCATCAAAATTCAGGCTCTATTCATAAGAGAGTAAGTACATCGAAATACAAAGGATATGATATAAGTTTCCGTGGCCGGTGCTCGAGCGGTATCGATGCAAGCGTCAGCAACGTCTACGAGTACACTAGAAGCATGGTGGGACGGTGGTGGCGATTATACCTTGAGGTTGTGGAAATAGTGCATGATCTGATCGTAGTCCATGTGCAGGTCGTCGATGCCCAGCGCCTCCGTGGGTGCGTCCTCGCCGCGCGAGTACATCGGATTGCCCACTATCGTGGCGCGCTTCACCTCTGGAGAATTGCCTCCTGACATCAAGTACAATATTTACTATTTTTGTTTCATGCTATTTCTGTGGTACTTTTCCTTCCTTGTTAATGTAGCAAGAAAGGAAAAGTATCAGAAGACATTCTTTTCTCCATTTTCCTTTCGACTTCAAGTCATTGCATGGTAAGTGTCGGAACTCAACATAGCAACACTTATCTTGCCAAAGCAGGAAAGTGAAAAATAATGCATTTACTCGAACAAATATTGAATCCTCACAATAAAATACTAAGAGGGCACGAACAAATATGGGACTATAGATGTCATTTAATTAATAAAAAAACACCAAATATAGCATCAATTAAAACTTCATAAACATTTTATAAAGGTTTAATGTTGTTAGGGTTTTATTATTAATGATTTTATTCATATAATATCCAAAAAAATGCAAAATACCTTTAGTTTGAGCAGTTGGCTCAACGAAGTCACCTTTAACGTTTGTTTCCTTATTCTTAGGCTTATGTCGCATTTGTACTTCAGGTAGGCCTGAAAAATTATAAAAATATTTGTTAATATAAGACGTTTAACATTTAATTTTATACAATATAAATATATTTACCGATTCCAGAATCGTGCATATAATCGGGGCTCTCCGGTTTGACAAATGTTCGTCGTGAATCGTCCGTTCCTCTATTGAGGCCTACGATTTCTCTATAATCCTTGTTTTCCATAATTAAGGGGGCATCATTATCGAATTCAAACAATCTAGCGCAGTCGTCTTTGTTGGTAAGCTTTTCCACGGGGTTGTCGTCAAATTCGTTTCGTAATTGCAGGGGGAAGGAGTCGCGTTTGTAGTGGTCTTTGATATCTCGGCTTGGCATATAAGGGGCTTCCATTTTGTTTAAATCAATAATTCTGTAAATAAAAAATATATACACATTTTCTAACTTATTAAATTATAATTTTTACATTTGAAACGAAATTGTTTAAGCAGTGCTTGGTTACTTATTATCGTCTCGAGCTTTTATTAAAAGTTGTGTGTGAAAAATTTTTTTTCGATTCGATTCGATTTTACATAAGCGATAAAAAAAATTGAAATCAAACATCTTATTTTATTTAAATTACCGATCTGAGCGTCGGCCATTTTCTGGAGATCGTTTGGAGTCATGGTCGCGGTCATATTTTTTATGATGATTTCTGGAATGACTTCGTCGAGTAGGTGGCATGACGGTGTCTGACAAAATCTGAAACGCGACATAGATACATTTCAAATGTTTATTTTTTATTATAAATACAAATTAAAAAATAATATATCCAAAATAATACTGATACAAAATATACTTATTGTACAAATATTAAGATTTAAGACGAACTACTTTCAAAAAGAAATTTGACAATCATATATTCGTTTAATTCAAAACCATTAAATGGTGCTCTCTTAACGACCAAAATGTATATTCTGATTGTATAAAATCAATGTAATATTTACTTTATTGGAACTTCGTGGTGGTGGTGGAATTTGAGGTTGGGGTGTTCCAGAGTTTCTATGGGGAGGTACGGGTGGTCGATATTCGTCTTCGTTGCTGGTATCCATCCTGAAGTGAAAATGGTTAATTAAACTAAAGTAGAAGAGACCAAATGTCGTTTTGTATTTCAATGTTAAAATGGCAGTTGTGAAGGTGCAACTAATGATGACAAAGATAATCTTACTGCCAATGACCGTCTCCGGAGTTTTGACGAGTGTGCCTCGATGGCTTCTTGCAGTAGGTAGTTGTGTCGATTGGTCGATCGGCTCTCTCGTTTTGCGAAGGTAGCTCGATAGAATTAGGATTGTCGAAACTTGTCACCATAACGTTGCCATTTTCACGAATTGCGTCGTCTGGATCCACGTAGTTATAATTGAGCGGGTTCGAAGTGATCCTCATCTCTTGATTGTTGTTTCCTTTGTCTAAGGGCTGAGTCGAGTTTCTATTCGTGTTAGCAGGCTGGCGATTACCGTTTCGCTCAATGGTGGCTCGACCTGAAATTCATACAAAGATCATTAAAACTCTTCACTAAGTAAAGTAATTATATTTGTTTTTATTTATATATTAGAAATCTGCAGTTTAGGGCTGCATATAATAAAATTATGTACGAACCTAACCAGACCCAATCATGAGCATTAGTGGTAGATTCCCTAGATGGCTTCTCCCTCGCTAAGCCCAAGGTAGTGCCAACAAGTCCGGCCACTTGCAGCCTCCCGCCCTCTGCCACCGCCGCCATAGACCGCGTGCCCCCCGTATTATTCTCTACATTCGTTGGTTTCAAGCGATAAGCGTAAACTACGCATGATACAACGAATACCTGAAAGTTTTGCACAATGAGCTTGTTAGCTGAAGGTTATCATTATTATGGCATTAAAAAATTGTAATAAAAATATCTTTGCTTACTTACCATAATGGCAAAGCAAAATGCTCCGAGAAGGACGAACATGCCTGAAACATTACAGATTAACATTGTTAAGCTTAAAGTATACAGGCCACATTGAGAATGAGATCACAGTGGGAACACAGGGTTCAATTCACATCTCGTAGAATGTTAAAATTAATTCTCATAATATTAAAATTATTTTATTTATTATTTTTTTATAGTTACCAATTTCAACTTGAGACATATTAGTCTGTGGCGGATGCCTTGGATGTAGCGCTGAATTGCTTCGGAATATTGAACCATATTGTTGAGCTTGTACAGTGGGCTCATGATTGTTTTCGTCTTTGAACGGGGAGAAACCTAAACAAAACCGTTTTAAATAATTATTTCATCATATTATTGTATAAAGGAATCTTTTTATTGGAATTAAAATATAAATATTAGATTGCTGTTCTCTTAGCTCTGTGTTAAAAGCAGTAGTCATTAAGCTTAGACGTGAATACTCTGCCCAAAACTGGGATAAATTTGTATAATTAGCATGAACATTTATTTATGTGTGTATCGTAT
Source organism: Heliconius numata (assembly GCA_016802625.1). Lineage (NCBI taxonomy): Eukaryota > Metazoa > Arthropoda > Insecta > Lepidoptera > Nymphalidae > Heliconius > Heliconius numata. The sequence continues at coordinate 4,727,211 of JAEBDU010000001.1, read as the reverse complement.
TATATCCTATTTTACATTTATAAATTTTCTTAGTATCCTCATTTAAAAACATTAACCTTACCTTTAAGTACATCGCTAAGGTCAGACATGCCCGTTCGAACACCTCCTCGAGCCATAATATCATCGTTTTGAGGAGTATCAGGTCTTTGAGGAGTATCACCTCCACTAAAGTCCACATCGACACTGGCGGCAGCACTTGCAAGGGCTCCCGGAACATTCTTTATATTTGCAGGTGTTTTAGCATCACCTTTTCCTGGTAATGCTACACGACGGAGTGGACCAGATCGACATTGTTCAGGTGTTAATAAAGTAACCCGAAGGAGTTCCCCGCTACCTGAAATAAATAGTTTAATTTATTCCCCAACTATTTAGTTGGTTTAAATAGGAATATAATTTGTAAAAATTATTAAATATTTCAAATAATTACTTAGTTGAAAGAAACATATTTCGCAATATTAGAGGCAATATACATATATCTCAATATCAACCTTTACCTTTTCGTCGGTTGTTTAAAACATGAAGAAATAAATGGATAGGTACAACTAAATATTATTAACGAAAATGAACTAAAATAACATATAGTATTCTAAAGATTTTTTATAATTAAAAGAAATCTGCTATTAATACGATAAGTTAGTAATTTTACCTTCACCAACGGCTATAACCCTCGGGTGACGAGACGCCAACATTGGAGCGAATGCCACTACTTCAGTATCCAAGCTTTCCACCAGCAAATAATAATCTGAGACGGCAACATCTCGTAACGCAGTGTGACTGCCATCAGAGAACTCTATGTCTATATCCAACAAACCTTCCTGAAAGAATAATTTTTATTTCATTAATAATACATCACTTATTAAGGCCGTCGTAGCGCAGTGGCACAAATTAGCGATGTATAAGCGGATGTGGGTTCGATTTCCAATCGGAAGAATCAAATCATTATTTTTATTTCGTAGCTCTGGTAACAATGCAAAGTGCGTTGAGTTCCATCACTCACCGCGCGATGCCTCAAAAAATCACGGAAAGGGGCAACGAAGTGTTTTAATACTATATTCCTTCTGCCTACTTCGAAAGGTAAAAAAAATAAAACAAAGCCGAAATCTAAGCCTCCCTAATAGTCATTTGACCTTTACACGACTGAAGCTTTGTTTTAAGGCCATCTAAAGTTCATAAGTCACTATGAGTAATGGGGTTATATTTTGGAAATACACTCACGAAAGCTTTTAAGTAAATATTTCCAAACAAAAATTATGAAAACATTGAATTTATTAACTTTATTAACGCTATTATTATTGTAACACTTTATTAAATATTTTAAATAAGACACTATTTAAAGAACCGTTCAGTATGTATGTATTTAATAAAATTAAATCAAAATCAGCTATAAGCTGTATTCCGCGCACAACAGGGTAAGCAGATATATTTATATATTAAATATGTATTATATATATTTAATATATTAAGTGTATTAAATCATTATTTATACCCATACCTGATATTGGGCCGTCAACCGTCTAGTAACGGTGGTTTCCGAAACGTATCCATTCTCTATTGCTGTATCAGGAGAAATATTAAGTTGTAGACCGGAGATAACGCGCACCAGCAGCCGGGAGATGGAAACTTTGTCGTTCACAACACGCACTTCACGAAGGCCGATTACTCGTCCTTGGAATTAATATAAAAACTAATATAAGTATTAAGTATACAAGAGGCCGTCGTGGCCTAGTGGCACAAGCGTGTGACTAAACGCGACGTTTGTGGGTTCGATTCTTCACTCTGCTTGAATGAACAATTCATTTATATTTCCATTTCTTCGCCGAAAGTGGGAAACAGGCGATAAGAACGTGGAGCTAAAAATATATAGTTTGAACTATACGATTGTTTATTTATATTATTTTGTAATAATTATTTATTAATAAATACATAATATTACATGTTTTCGATAATATTATTAATTATTTAATATAATTTATGCTATGAATAATGATTCATTGAGTTCGACTGATAATTGTAACCGTGACCTTAGACTCTATTCAATATAATATATTCATTTAATGCAATAATGACCTCATCAAGTGGAATATATCAGCCAATATAAATAAGTCAAAAGTTGTTAGCATACAAAAATAAAAAATATATAGAAATGAATATTAATAAAAAGCTAAATAACTTCGCTCTTTGTCGTATTATTACTACGATTGTTTTATTGATTTATGAACGAACAAATATATTTGTCGAGGCTGAAACTTTAGTTCGACACCAAATAACATACTGGATGTTATTATATATTTATGAAAAAAATTCAATTAATAGACATTTAAATAAAACTTACCGGTAATAGGAGACAGAACTTGAACTTCAGTGCGACCGGTGCTCCGACCTTGTAATATTCGATCGCGCAAAGAAGCTATGCGGGGATCCGACACGCGCATCAGAGATAACACCAACTCGGTCACTTTCAACCAAGTGCGTCGGGACACGAAGTAGGACACCCTGCCGGAGTCGTGGTCTTTGGCGAGGAAACGTGCGTATACCTGTACAGGAAATGTAAAGTTATTCTATATATCGAGATATATGTAAAAGATTCTAAAAATTATAGAATGTCTTCCACCATAGCGATACTCGCCCTAGTACCAAATCCCTATAATAATAACAACTTATGTAATACTCAGACATAACCTACAGTTTATTTGATCAGTTTTATAAAAATTTAATCATCAGTTCATTTCATCAGTTTTTTTTACTTAACATAATTAATATTACATATAGGTATATAATTATTAAATGTGAAATAAAATAACTACTGAAAGGTACAGTGAACCTAAGACATCGTAACCATACGTTCATCATATAGTGTTTCATATTCCAATAATTTTATAACCTTTAATTTCATCAAAAATGTTGACCAAAAGTAAGATCTATTTAAATCGATACAGCCAAATGCAATACCGGTGCTTACATAATTTTTAATAACCTTTTTGCAAATTGGCAAACAGCCAAGAGCATCTCAGTAGCATACTTTATTAATTAATGATTAACTTCGGCAGCTAAAAGAACAGAAATATCAGTAAACTGTGAAGGAAATGCAGTTCGCTTTCTTGGTCCAATTAGAGCCAATTACTGCGTACTTGTTTCTCAGTGGAGGCAATTTGAGGATAAGAATAAAATTCTTATGTACCTACATTTTTCGTAGTTTAGTCGCATGATATTAATCAAAGAAAATAGGTCGCGATAGAAGCATGAAAGAAGTAATTACGAAAGAAGTAAGAACGTAGTACTGGTCAAGTAAATAGTTTTTATTTGAAACTTTGTACTCGCCAGCATTTAGAGACAGTAACAAAGAAAGTAATCTATACAAACCTCAACATTGCTTTGTTGGTATCTCAGCCTGCAAGAGCGCTGATCCGTCAGAGAGTTGGGGGCGTCGGGCCTCGTGCCCCACCCTCGAGATGACAAAGACCGCCGTAATCTGTCTTTAGCGTTCGCCTCGTCTGATACTTTCCAGCCTTGTGAAAGAACAGATATAGGTCAATACAAACAAAGTAGAAAGACTTCACGTGAACAAAGAGTTCGAACGTACTATATAATATATAACGCTGGGGAATGGTATTAACCAACTAATATCTTGAAAGAACCACTTATAATTAATATAATTATATTGAATGCCTGTTTTTATTTAGTAAAAGCTTAATGTATAAGTATGTTATTTTTTTTTTGAAAAATATAACTCAGAAGTAAAGATAGTGTCCAAGGGATGCCCCTTTCCCACCATTCTTTACCCAACTTTGGTAAATCTGGAAAATTGTGAAGAAATATATATTTTTTAACTTTTTAAAACTGTACTACTTTTTAAATAAAAGATAAAAGTGATTAATACAATTTTACATTAAATATAATGTCAAATATTCAATTAATAAAGGAAATGAATATTCCTTTGTCTAAACGTGAGTGTAGATAAGTCAATTTGATACGAGTACAGTATTTGATCCGCCAATTAAGAGGGGTTTAATGTACATACGGTTTCCTGCTTAAGATATTATTTCGAATTAGACGGATCGTATAACAAGTTCAAATAACGGCGAGCAGCTGTATTTAATCATAAAATACCTTTGATTTGTGACAGTCGGTTGTCATCCACATCTATTTCCAGGGGGTATTCTGGCATCCACACTGTGAACCTCGCCAAGCCGGTGTAAGTGCCGTACTTCACTATAACAGAAGCATTCGAAGAGCCACGGATTTCTGATCCATCCACGTAGACAGAACTGCACGACGAGGACACCTGGATTTGTTTAAAATAGTAATTATGGCTCTGTAATAGTATATTAAGACATCCTTTACGTTTCATGATTACAAATTCTAGTGATTATACCGTTGAAATATCTTTATTTATAAGCCTCCTTGTTTTTACTTCAGTTTTATAGTAATTGTCAATGGATATTACTATCATTATCCGGACAGTATTCCTAAAAGGGCCCTAATTCTATGGAAAGTACCTTTAATTTTAAATAACGCCGAAAGCTTGCGTGTTTTACCGAATGCCTCCCCTAAGTGGTTTCTTCAAAAGTAATTCTTAAGCCATTCCGAGATTTGAATTGTTATGTTTATTTAATCCTATTAACTTTAAATTCGGTTTAGAGTAAATTTATATATTATATAAATTTAAAAAAGCTTATAATTTTTTAGTCTTAGAATTTGTCAAATAAAATATTTTCATATGTTTATTTTTATCAAACGTTAACTGGAATTTATTTGCTGGATAAATCAATATTTATATAGATAGATAAAACAATTTATTTAAATTTGTACTAAATATATAAAATCTAAAATTTTGTATAGAACTTTTTCCGGCAAATCCTCGTAAATGAAGTAATTTCGAAAGTAACAAAGCCTTTGCATTTTATATAAAAATAATTATACTCATTTTTTGAGATAAAGCAGAGAGGAGGTTTGTGGAAATTTTATAGCCTTTATAAATTTACCTTTAAAACACTCTCGTCTTCCGAGTGGCAAGAGCTCTGTAGCGTGACGTCAGCCACCTGACCGGCTTGAGATACGATTAACACTTTCATAGCCTGAGAAACTTGTCTTCCTGTGAGCACAGCTGTGTTGAGCACTTCCCAATTCTAAATATAATAAAAATTACAATTTAAAAATATAATTTGAGGTTAGTCGTGGCGCAGGGGCACAAGTGTGACTGTAGACGCGACTGGTTGTGTGTTCGATCCCCACTCGAGGAAATGAAATATTTATATAAATTTATATTTTCATTTCTTTGATGTCAAGGTTTGCCTTGGCGGCGTTGAGTTCCACCTCTCAACACGCAATGCCTCCGGAGTCCAGCAGAAAATGGGGAACGGAGTGTCTTAACACCAGGTTCCCTCTGCCTCCCCTGCAGTGTACCCCGCATACATAGAGCGTGAAGCCAAAAATACTGACACTAAATTCAATAGCAAGACAAAACCTGAAAACTATTTACATACGTATCATTTAGAATGACATCATATGTCTCGAATGGCAATTAACAATTGTGCTCAATTGGTAGAAAATTATTCTCAATGAATATTTGAGTAACAACGAGAACTCTTAACACTATAACAACAAAGATATAATTAATAAAGGCGGCGCTTATTACGAGCACGCCATAAAACCAGTTACCAGTTACTGGTATTAATCTACTGCTCAGGAACTGTGGAGAGTTCATCAATCATTAAACTAATATGAAATAACGGTCTACCTGAAGTAGTTTCCTCCTATAAGTTTAAGCGATGAACGAACTCTCGATATAGTTTGGAGTTCATATTATTTTAACTTCTTAACTACTTGTCTAAAGCCATATATAATGAACTGGTGTCACTTAGCTGATATATTTTTAAGATCAGAATTAACTGTTCCCCTTGACAAGTTTAACGGTCTATTTTCGGATAAAAAAATACGTTTTAGAGTAAAATATACGTATAATTTAGAACGATAAATTAGTTTAATCTAAAGTCTTGTGTATTTAAAATCAAATATTCTATGATTTGCGATAAAATATTTGCAGTATTAAAAAATCTACCTTTGAAATAGGAAGGACAGCTTGAATATCATCTTTTTCAATATCGAGTCTGGTATTAACTCTGTGTTCGTGAGGCGTCTCTTCGGTAGTAGATGTAGAACTAGGAGCCGTGGATACTTTGGCTGACCAGCTGATACGTGCCGTTCCACGACCAGATTCTCCTTCTGAACCTTCGGCATCCCCTTCTCCTTCGGCTCCAACTTCCACGAGCCATGTGAGAACTTCTTCCCACCCTGGCCCACCAGCTCCAGTGTTTTCTTGTACATCACTAAGCGGTAAACAAAAATAAAAAAAGTGTTTTGAAAGTATAATCAAATTATCTTGGGTATTCATTGAAATGCAATCATTTATGCGAAAAACGGTATTATTTTTACATTGCGAAAGTTCTTGGCTGCACCCTTGACCTCATTACGTAGGCGTGAAAAGATGAATAAAACCTTTTTTTTTCTGTAAGAGCTACTAGAATTTAAGAAAAAAAAGTCGCCAGAATTTCAAAATCCTTCACAAAACTTTAGCATAAAATGGCAGCCCATTGTGCCCATTAACAATTTTGACACCCAGCCAGAACTACTTGACCAGTGCTAACTGTGAAATTCAAAACGTTAAGTTTCATTTTAGATGTACCGACATCCCGGCTCTATGCCAATTTACTACTGTAAGAGCAACGCCGCTTTATAAACTGAAATGTGTGGAAATTACTTACCTACTAAAAGACTTTTAAACGATGAAAGCTGTGTTTTAAAAGCTGATTCTTTACAAATGTACGTAAGCTTATAATTTTAAGCGTTAAAGTCTTCATGCAGAGTCATAATTATTTGAAATGAATAAAAAACTTGAAAAAATACACTTTTGGGGTTATATTACAATGGTAACAAACAAAATCTATATGACAAATGTAACAAATATATTAAAGTGACATTGATTGACGCCGTCAAGGCTGTGTGTGTGACTGTAACGCGACGATTGCAGGGTTCAATCCCCACTTGAGGGAATGAATTGTTGTTTATTAATATTTTAATTTCTTCACTCTGGCACCAAGGCAAAAACCTGGCGTTGAGTTCTGCCACTCAACACGCAATGCCTCGAAAAATTCGACTTAAAGTGAGGAACTGAGCGTCTTAACATTAGCATTCGCATTGCAATTCCTAATTACTTATTGTATTGGCTGTTTTCTTATATTTATTTAGATACGAGTACTTATATTTCTGTATATATAACTTACGTATCTGAGTTGTCGTCATCCCGTAAAGGTTGCTCCAGGCGCGTTGCGGTGACGGTTGCTGCTCGCGGTTTCACTTCAGCTGTGACAGCCCAATGTGAATTTGCCGATGTGACACTCACTAGCCTCAATCCGGATTTCACCTTCATTCTGTTAAAACATAAAATATACTTAGAGACCATTCGTGGCGCAGGGGCCCAAAGTGTGACTGTAAAAGCGACTGGTTGTGTGTTCGATCCCTGAGGAAATTAAATATTTAATGTTATCATTTCTTTGCTCTGGTATTGATGTAAGCGCTGCTTTGAATTCCATCAATCAACACGCAATGCCTCCAGAATTAGACAAAAAGTGGGGAACGAAGTATCTTAACACTAGGTTCCCTCAGCCTACCTAGCAGTATGCGGGATACAGCGTGAAGCAGATTTTTTTTATATATATTTAAAGAGACTAAAACATGCCCCAAAAATGAATCTACTTAATGTAAGTTTTATGTTAAACTAACGTCGTTATAAATTTTCGTTTAGAGCGAGCGATATTCCCCAGCGATCCAATGCCTCATAACTCAAAAGTAGGAACAGATATATTCGCTGAAGTTTTGAAGCAGGTGCTACTAAACTATGGGTACTTTAAATATAATGCGTTTCTATCCTTTAAAATGTTTTTAAACACAAGTACAAAATGTGCTTTTTAGGGGTAAAATTTTACATATCTACTACTTTTTTTTCGTAGTGTATGCAGAGGCAAGGGCAATCTAGTGTTAAAACACTACGTCTCCCAATTTCCGCCGAATTCTGGAGGCATTGATTGTTTAGTGGTGGAACTTACCGCCGCGCTTTGCCTTCTACATCAGAGTGAAGAAATTAATATTTCATTTTGTCGCGTGAGAATTGAACCCAAAACCTGTCGCGATTACAGTCACTCCCCCCTACGCCACGATTTGCAGATTAAGAAATGGTAATTTACTTCTATAATTTGCGTTTATTAATAACTTAAACGTTTCACGAGCCGTAGATTAAATCGTAATTACATTTGCAAAATTTATTTTTAATTCTCAGTTTGCCATCACTTTAACGAGTGCGAGGTTTTCACAGTTGCAAGTAATGGGCAGTAAAATGTAATAAAAGTGCACGATATATCATTGAAATATTTGTGTACGCATTTAATATTAGGTGCATTTTTTTTTTGAGGGTACAAACGTGTTTCTGTTAATGCGACAGGTTGTGGGTTCTTTTCCCACTCAAGGAAATAATATATTTATTATTTATTAGCGAGCATATACTCGCTCTAGTAACGAAAGAGTAGACAAAGTGCGGTATTGATTTTCGCCACTCAACACACAATGCCTCCAGAATTCAACGGAAAGTGGGGAGCGGAAGTGTCTTAATGGGAACGGAGTGTCTAAACACTAGGTTGTTAACAATTATAACGTTAGTGGATTTAAGAGAATTTTGTTGCTAACATAAAAATTGTATCAAATTCGTTTATTTACTCCTATAGTAGTTTTATGTAGATACAACAATTACGCTGAAAGCTTTCAAATATATTTAATGACACCCTATAACGTTTTTAAAAAAACATTACCTAATATGTTCATCATATATTTAAGAGCAAAAGTAAAAATTAAATTACATAAACGATAAAATACTATACATGCATTAAATGCAATTGCTATGTGCTCACCTTATAACTACATGTCCAATTGTATGACCGGTATCACGACGAACAACGAAGGGTAAGTGTAAGCGAAAATGAGGATATAGCGGTGCTCTCGGTAGCAGTAGCGCCGTGTCACCAGCTCGCGCTTCTCTGTAGCCAGCACGAGCTCCAGCTAGGGTCACTGTACCCAAGGGCCAGGCCGGCTGAACGGAAACCTTGCCACAAACTCCTTCACCTGTGTCTCCACTACTTGCTTCCGCTGCACTATATGCTAGTTTCATCGTTTTAGGTGGGCGTTTTCCTTTGCCATCTGCTGGCCACCACGCTGCAGGTACAGTCAACTCCGCTAGGCAAGCGCCTTCTTCGCCTTCGGGACCACACGTTGCTGTTAAAGTTTTTGTTCCAAGACTCGCATGTAAAGTTATGCAAATGTGACGTGGTCGTGCTGCTGCTCGTCGCGCGCCTCCCTCGCCGCCAGTATGGAATAAAACTCTTAAAACTGGCGCATCTTTGGGTAGTTCACGGAACACGAGGTGAGCTGATACGTCAAGCCTGTGCGCTGTAGCATCTTGCAATTCAACTAAAGTAGCGTTCCTTTTGGGTGGTTCAAGCGGATCCGGCACAGCGTAGCGGGCAGGTACAGTTTGCTTTGTAGAAAAAGGACCATACGTAGCCCGAACAGAAGCTGGAGAAGAACCTTGTAAAACTGTGAACCTATCAAGTGAGAGGAGAGCCCCGGGCAAGGCAGTTCCCATAGGTTCGGGTGGTGGACCAGCTCCATTCCATCTCGCAGTATGCTTTAGAAAAAATCCACTGTCTTTATTTTCGAAGTGGACTTCCACAGCAAATACAATTCCTGAAACAAAAAAAATAATTCGAATTAATATTATTATAATATATTTTTTTATTAAATAGGCATATTCTATTGGTGTGAAACTGTGAACTTTATTATCTTCAAATCAAATAACTAAAATTATTTCAGTACATTTTGCTTATTATCCTTATAAATTGCTTGAATTTAAATATTAAATCATTGAAACTAGCGAGCCAAATTGAAAACAGATTTAAACCGCGAAATGTATGAAAGATATACACAAACTCAATTAGTAGCGCAGCTGGAAATTTTCTCTGACAAATACAACACCAGACAAGCGTTAGACATGATCCCATCATTTGCCTCGGTTATTGCCAGATTTATATGTATAATATTCTACGTACAAATGTTTAACATTGTTCTATTGTATAAATACGACTATATCTAATTTTATCTTAAATGAATAAAATAAAAATAAATCAGCTTCACTGTACCCGCTAGTAGGCAGAGACAACCTAGTGTTAAGACACTCCGTTCACCAGTTTCCGCTTGCGCTTTGCCTGGAGACAAGAGTGAAGAAATGGAAATGTATCGAACCCACAAAATAAATATGAATATCCTTTTTCAACTCTTTCCAGACCAAACCAGTCGTGGCGCAGGGCACTAGTCTGTGACTGAAAACGCATCTGGTTGTTAGTTCAATTCCCACATTTCTTCGCTCTGATATAGAGGCAATGTGGGGCGTTGAGTTTTACCACTCAACACGCAATGTCTCCAGAATTCGGCGGAAAATGGGGAACGACGTATCTTAACACTAAGTTTCTTCTGCCTACCTTACTGTGTGCGATATACAGCCTGAAACTGATAAAAAAAAACTCCTTCCAGCTTTTAAAATTGAACTAACAAAGCAGATATTTTGAGCATAATCTACTTTATACCTACTTTAATTTAAAAATAAAACCAAAAACGAATATGAAATAGCTTAGTGTTGAATTTTCCGTCTACAGTAGTAAGCTCCTTAATTTAACGGAAACGACTCCTCCGAGCGCACGCTTGTAGCTTGTAGGCGGAATATAGCAAGTAATAAAAAACTCCAGCACGTGACGCACTTAGAACAAAGAACACTTGCACAGGTTTCAATCTCCCCCGTAGATATGATACCTTTATATTACTCTGTTGGAGAAAATCCTTCAAGTGAGTACATACACGTTTCATTATTATTTTTCCTCTTTTTAGATTATACTTTTTTTGTATTCGTTTTTTTGTTATCTATACTTATAATAAAATCGTAAGAGGGTCGGTGTCTGTATTTGGAAGATATTTAAAAAAATATATATTGGGAACCTTTATTAACGTAATAGAATCCAAAAACAATGATTTTTTAAATTTTTGTCTGTTTCTTCGTTTATCTGTGCGTTTGTTATCTCTAATCTCAGAAGCGGCTTCACTATTGGATTCCGAGTGATCCCGAGTGGGACAGACATGATCCCTTTTCGCAAATTGTTCCATACACGGAAAATTATTTTTAAATAAGTTACTATCAATTCCGATCAATTCCGAAATAAAATCTCGCTTTTCCCCGACACAAAATCTGGCAATGCTGATATCTCTATATATAAAAGAGAGCAATATTACGTATGCATATACAGTAGGCACACATATTGACGTCAACCGACAGGACAGGTCGAAAGGCGAAATATCTCCTGTGATAAATGAACAATATTTATCTGTTAATGGATTCCAATACACTCGACGATTCCCCTTTTTAATAACTTTTAACCATAAAATGAAGTTCATAAAAACATGTAAAAATTATAGACTATGTAGACATTACTTGAATTAAATGTGATTCAAGTAATGTCTACATATTGGGAATAAAAAATAATATTTTTCATGTTGTTTCAATGCGGGTGGAGGTCCGTAAAAGGTCAGATACCATCATGGCGTTGGGGCACAAGGGTGTGACTGTAACGTAATGGTTGTGGGTTCGATCCCCACTAGAAGGAATGATTTATTACTTATTAATATTAAAGTCAGGAACGGAATGTCTTAACACTAGGTTTCTTCTATATACAAAAGCCTTAATTTAAAGAAAACTGGTGACTTATGGGGCATGTCTGTTAAAGTTTTTAATTCAATTATACCTAATATTGCTCCTTACCTTGCTTTAATTTTTAACAATTGTGTAGAATCTGGTACTTTTCCTGATTTAATGAAATATAGCAAAATAGTGCCGCTTTACAAAAGTGGAGATAGATCTGAGCCTGGAAATTACAGACCGATTTCTGTTTTGCCATCCTTAAGTAAAATATTTGAAAAAATAATGTTCAACCAGCTCACAACTTTCTTAAATATTAACAATTGTTTCCATAGTGAGCAATATGGTTTCACCAAAGGCAAATCCACTACGGATGCGGGAGCCGCACTCTTAAAGCACATTTATGACGCATGGGAGAAGTCACAAAATGCAATTGGAGTGTTTTGTGACTTATCCAAAGCCTTTGATTGCGTAGACCATGTAACTCTGTTGTTAAAACTAAAACATTATGGTATACAGGATACTGCACTTGACCTTATTGCCTCATATTTAAACCAAAGAATCCAGAAGGTTAGTATAAATAATGTAAAATCATCTGGATCTCCTCTAAAGATGGGCGTTCCACAAGGATCCATTCTTGGTCCTCTTTTATTTCTTCTTTATATTAACGATCTACCCTTTTATGTGAGGAACCTATGTGATATTGTACTTTTCGCGGATGATACCTCTTTAATATTTAAGGTTGACAGAAACAAAATAAACTATGACGACGTGAATAGTGCATTATCGCATATCCTTCGTTGGTTTGATGTTAATAATCTAATGTTAAATGCTAAAAAAACTAAATGTATTGAATTTGCTTTACAAAATGTTAAAAAACATAATTTTAGTTTACTAATTAAAGGAGAGACTCTCAATTTGTCGGAATCAGCTATTTTCTTAGGTGTAACTATAGATTCCAAACTCCAGTGGAACACTCATCTGGAAGCACTTGCGGATAAACTCAGCTCTGCCGCGTTCGCTATTAAAAAAATAAGACAAATGACGGACGTTGACACTGCCCGACTAGTCTACTATAGCTATTTCCATAGTATTTTATCTTATGGAATGCTGCTATGGGGCAGTGCTTCAGACATAAATTCTATATTTATCCTGCAAAAAAGAGCCGTAAGATATATTTATAAACTAAGAGCGCGAGATTCTCTGCGAGATGTTTTCAAAGATGCAGGTATTCTTACAGTTGCTTCTCAATTTATATACTATAATATTCTCTTTGTCCGACAAAATATACATTGTCATAGTAAACATAGTGACAATCATACGATAGGAACGAGAAATAAAGATAAGATTGTTACTCCAAGTTTTCGCCTCCAAAAAGTTAATAAATCTTTTATGGGTCTGAGCATACGTGTATATAATAAAATTCCACAGTGTATTCTAGATTTGCCACTTCCAAAATTTAAAATATCAGTAAAAAAAGTTCTGACAAGTAAAGCGTATTACACTGTTCAAGAATACTTAGAAGACAAACATGTATGGAATTAATGTCTATTGAATGTAATGCAGGATAGCTACCAGCAAATGTAATAGATTGTGATTGTACCATTGATTTTGAAAAGAGCAACTGTTGAGTTTCTTGCCGGCTCTTCTCAGCAGAACTGCCTTCCGAACCGGTGGTAGCTTTTTGTTCATATGTTCATCGACGATTCAAAAGTGCTTATTATAAGTTTATTTGAATAAAGAATATTTTGAATTTGAATTTGAATTTGAATACCCTGCTATATGCGGGATACACTTTAAAGCTAATATATTTTTAATTTATAAGTAATGTGCAAATAAACAATAATAATTTTTATGTTGTTTCAATGCGGGTGCAGTATGTCCCTAAAAGGTCAGATCTATAAAGACGGGGGTACTGGATAGGGCCACGCCTGCCTATCAAGGAGTAATCGTGAGGCAGTTATTATATGGACTTCTCTTCACCCGTGTCGCGGCACCCTCATGGAATGATCAGAAAGCAATATGGTTAATTTTGTATAACAATAACCTATTTGCACATTTAAAGTTTGTAAACAATTTATTCGCATTTTTTGACATATTCTTTAATTCATTTTTTAATGCAATTACGTCATTGTTAAAGATGTCTATCCCCCGGGAATTAATAATTAAATTATTTTTATATCGCCGTCGAGCCACCCAATTCTGCTGCTTAACACAAGACAAGATGCTTCATCTTGGATTTAGAAATAAAAAACTAAACCTTAGCAGAATATACATGATGGGATATAGTAATATAATGTTAACCTACAATAAATATTTTATTTTCTATTATATGTACATTTAAATCTTTATTTTATTACTATTTCGACGGAAAATGAGGAACGGAGTGTCTTAACACTGAGTTCCCTCTGCCTACCCTCCTGTATGCGGGATACAACGTGACGCTAAAAAAAAACAATTTATTTCATTTACATTTTCATCTGGTCATGTAACTAGTTAAAAACAGTTAGCATATTGTTTAGAGTAATGAAATATCGACCTTTATTTTCATTGTTATTGCATTGGAGATTTAAGTAAACATTATTATAGCATAATATTCGTTAAATATTACTGAATTTAGCTTTGAAATTGTATAAAAAACCAATAAAACGACGAAATTGAGGTAAAAGAATGGCGCGTAAAAAATAATGGCGTAGTCCCCGTGCCGTGTCGGTACTGGGTATGGGATGGGCAGCTTAAATAAATCGTTAGCCCCTTTGAATGTGGGCAAAGCTTGGGCCAAGTGGGGTCAAAAATATTTTATAAACCGAGTCTTCCACTCTTTCTACATCTTTTCTGAAATTTTGATATCCAATTAATAACACATTTTATACTTGTAATATTCACATATATGTGTTTAGTACATATATCGGAATATCTAACAATAACTAAGAACACAAAATACTATGTCTAAAGTGAGAACTTTTATATTTTATATAGATAACATCACCGTAAACATTAGCTATAGGTTTCATTTATACATATAAAAACAGATTGCAAAACTGGTTTAGCGGTGAAATTTAAGATCAAAGCTTTGGACATCGTTTCGGGTTAATTGATTATAATCTTTCTGTGTCCCTATTCTTTAAACCATCTAGAAACGAAATAACTTTATTTGGCCAAAATGGATAAGTAACTAATATAATAATATAACTAAAATGTTATTAGAAACTCTATAATATATAATCATACTGAAAATAATTAATAATTTCACATAATAAATATATTATAATTTAAATTTTGTATAGATGAATTGGACGAAGACATGCAACCAACGTGACTCTCGAATCTCACTTTAGACGTTAACCTCTCATGCACTCCACTTGAGGGCACTTCTATGAAGTCTCTTTACGCAATATATTTCTAGTAGTTGATTTATGTATAAAGACACTTAATATTATGTTGGTAACTCAAACTCAAGTTGCTAACCTGTTGGCAAAGTAGGGGAGAATGTCTATTCCATAGTAAAATTTTTAGTTAACCTAAATAGTTTGATAGCTAAAAATATTAATTAGATTCATTTAAAGTTATAGTACCTATTTATTATATTTTTTACCTACATTATGGCATTTAAATTAGAACCATAGATTATAACTTAATAAAACAATCTTCCAACCAAAGTTAATCCTAACAATAAGATAAAAGCTAAACGCTTATTAAACTGTGATGATTCATAATATATTCCTATAGAATAGTCCGCCTCCGCACATTCCCACCTTATACATACATACATAGTGTATATCTCTCTACATTTGACAAATCCGACTTAGAACGCCGTGAGATTCTCGTAGTACAGCACTCGATGCGTTCGCTTTCCTTTGCATTGTTAATACGTGCGTAGGTCTGTCTCTCTGTCCAACTTGATTCGCTGCAAGTGTGTATAGCTGTACGAGTATGTACATAACGGTTTTCCTTCGTATACTGTTGACGACGAATATTTACTGCTGTGCTGCTGTTTATATATGATGAGTTACATTCTTGCATATGATTACTATAATATTATGTTTTTAAGCTTCCCGCTGTATCCCACAGACATTTCTGTCCCTACTTTCCATTGAATCCTGGAGGCATTGTGTGTTGAGAGATCCAACTCAACACCGAGCTTTTGCCTTGTAGCCAGAACGAATTAATGAAAATATTAAGAAATACTAATTAATTTCTTTGTGTGGGGATCGAACCCACAACCGACGCGTTATAGTCACACATTTGTGCCCCTACGCCATAACGGCCTCTTCCTCATCCTTATAATATGATAATTTAAGAAATTTTGAATAAAGTAACAACATAGGTTATATAAAGGGGTACAATAGAACGAAAGGTTCTCCAGTACAAGGACTTTTCATTGCGGCGAAAATTTCCAGCAGATTGTTAGTGCCCCTAATTAGTCGGGAAGGTGAAGGGTGATTGTGGCGACAAGTACGCCTTCCGCCTTACGAATTGTCGTGCTCAACAATATCTTGTCTCGCTCATCTAAATGCAAATGGAGTAGAACACCCCTTGATTTTTGTATTCGCACCCCCCATTTGTCTATATTCGGTGTATGGATTTGGAAGATTTACTTATTTAATTTATAGTTACGAATTTGTTTCATATATCTAACTAGCGGCAAGCTCGCGTTTTCACCCGCGTGAACTATGTTATTATAAATTTCTGTCTCCATGGCTACGTCCTAGTGACGTCTATGCAAAATTTGAGACTCCTAGCATTTGTAGTAACGAAGTTTCATACAAACTTTCGACCCCAAAAAGTCGACCCCTTAGAAGTCGAATATTGCAAATTCCCGTCTTAGCGAGCACCTACGTCCTATAAATAACTCCTATGCAAAAATTTCAGAATCCTAGCACATGTAGTTTCTGAGATTTCGTGATGAGTGAGTGACCTTTCGATTTTATATATATAGATGTATGTTATATTTTCTTAATATAAGACGTAATATATAAATGCTGTTTTATATATACTTTTTTTAGACAAATATTTTCGAGAAATATAATGAGTGTTACAATAACGTAACAAAATTTATTTTATATACTAGCAACATACATACTACCTATATGTAATTACAGACCTAAACGTACATTTATGCTTCTATATGGTTTATATTTATTAATCGAAAATATTCATAGTTAATTGATATTAGATATAATTTTGGTACATTTAGAATATTAAAAACACCAGCTTACAAAAGCTTAGAAAATTTACAAAATCAGTTTTTCCATGAGAAAGTGATTTTCCAAAGCGATGCAAATAGGATTAGACAGGATAGGGGGGGGACAGTGAAACCAATTCAAGACCTTTGTTGCTAGGAATATGCAAATGAAATTGAAGTTACCTAGTTTACTTTGGCACTTCTATTCTACATATATTTAAATAAAAAGATACGTGGTCTTTAAAAAATCGCAATCAAATAAAGATGAGTTTGATAAATTTAAATCGATATAATAATATCATTGGATACATTTAGATATAATTATCGTCCATTTTTCTTCAAATGACTTTTAAAACTTTATTTTCTCTTATGTTTGTGAACCTTAAAATAATTTAATAAATGTATTTTGTAACAATATACTTTATAATATCTTAGTTTATTTGATAGTTTTGTTAGTTTGAAATGAAAATGTATTTGTTTGCAACTTAGATGAATTTGAAATGTAAAAATGCGTATGCTTGAAATTACCAAATTGTGGTTTAAAAATTCGAATTTGGAGTGTAAAACCAATATAATATATGTTACAGAATATACTTTTATTAAATTAGTGAATCAATTTTACATTTTTAAATATAAATTATTATAAAAAAGATACATTTAAAAATATAAAAAAACCACTCTTCCGAGGGCGGGACAAGGGATATATGTTTATTATTATTTTAACTTAAATCGATACAAACACCGCAGCACTACCGCATAGGTACCTAGACACGAATATCAATTATCATGTTCCCCACAATTACTATTTTAATAGTATTTTATCCAAATATATTGACTTGACCACATTCATTTTTCGCTACGTTAGAAAATAAAATGTAAATATTTTAAATTTGTAGTTTTAATTTCAGTAGCTACACGAGAAAGAAAAGTTATGAATGACGACATTGCTACTAGTGGACAAGATGGTGAAGGCCATAGAAAGGAAAAACAGAATTTACCAGTTTGGTCAAGAAACGGACAAAAGAAAAAATATAAATAAATTGAAACTTACACAAGAAAAAAATATAATTAAAAAAGTAACAAAAGAAAGAATTTAGTGGAAATTTATTTGAGTTATTTTGGTTACGACAAATGTACTTTTGAAATAACATTTAAAACCAGGTCCAATTTTCCCCACGGACGTGGTTAAAAATAGTTTTAGCTAATTTATTACTTTATAAGTAGTTTCGAGTTGTGAATTTAGGTTAAGTTAGAAGTTTTAGATTTCAAAAATTTTGAGTTTAAAATCCTGGTGTAGTAGTAGAGCTTAAAATTAGTTTTGACTCTGGTGTAGAGACCAACAAAAATGCCAGAAAGATAATGGACGCTTAATTACATTTGTTTTTTTTTTATATTTTTATAGTTAGGTTAAAATTCAATTTTATAGTTTTCGTTTTAAGATTTGACTGTCCTAAATGTCCCTTATAAGATTAGATACAAATTCAAAAATCAAAGGTAAGCAGTACATATATCTTTGTCAAGTACAAAACTGAGGCTTGTCAGATATGAGAGTTGACTAGGCAAACCGGTGCTTCTATATAACTATATAATAAGTATACCTATTTATTAATTGCCACATATAAATTGGACATTAACAACATATTTTGTCGAATTAAAAAAAGGGGAACGGAGTGTCTTAACACTAGATTCTCTCTGCCAACCCCGCTTTGTGCGTGATATAGCGTGAAGCTAAAAAACTACCTTCTCAAGAAAAGAAGTAACAAAATGAAAGTACGTATATTTTTTTGATTAAAAAAAATCATAATAATCGTGACCAATTGCAATAAGTAAGGTGGAACCCTGCAGAGCACGCGCCGCAATCCCAGCAGGGAATCGTACACTAACGTAACTAGACAACACAGTCCGTAAATAATCAACTTTTAAATATACGAAGGTAGAGTTGCTTATGGTATTATTATATGAAATTCTCATACCTGTCGTCCATTGTACATTTAGGAAACAACAAAGCAGGTTGCTTCGAATAAGGACATGATTCAAAAACATTTACCGCGATAACATGACGATGTATAAAAGGGTACTATGTCATTCAAATGAATATACGTTGTTCTTGTAAGGCCGATGTAAGTCGTAATAAATATTTAATGTTAAATATTCTTAATATTTTATAAATAAAATACGTATATTTGGACATATTTTCACAATAAACTTGCTATAATGTATAAAAATAATGATAAAAATTAATAATACTAGTATACTGTAAACAAATAACTTTACAATATGAGATTAAAAATAAAACCTCATTCGTAAAAAATGTGGAATGTGTTCAAAAAAAAAATTACAAAAAAATAGAATGGCTTTCGCAAAAGTACATGGTGATTGTATGTTTAATAATAGAAGTACAAACCTTCCGTTTCACACGGGCGACGAAAAATATAGCAAAATGAAAAGCGACAAAAGCATTGCGGCTGGCTCCATCAGCAAGATTGCTGATATGCTCGTTACATGGCTGCAGTGCCGGGGAACCTTTAGAAATGCACGCGCCACACTCTTGCTTTTAGACTTAATAAAGATAGTTCAGCCTGTACCTCTCCCAGCTCATCCGTTTTAATGACTATGAGATATTTTAGAGACCTATTTGACTAATACCTATCTATAGTAGATGAATTCATATTCGACTATAAAAACACAAAATTTTGTTATAATCCGAAACAAACACCTAAATTTAAGTGGATAATATTAAATCTGTATTTAAATTCTGGTTTATCTGTATTGTTTTAGTCCTCTTAAACTACCTACGTAAATAATTTGAATTCACATACCGCAGTTACACGAATGTATAATATTTCTGAAATATTTAATAAATTTATGCTAGCTACTTTTTATTAGCTATGGATGAGATATTTTTAAATTGGTAGATAATTACTTTAAGTCAAAGATAATATGAATAGTTTAACAATATTTTCTCACTAGATACATTATATAGGTATAAGGTATATTTCAGAGCAGCAACTCTGGACTGCACTTCCCGATTGCTCGAACAGTAATTTAATTAAGCCGAGGACGCATTAGAGATGCCGATGAGGTAAATGGGAACTTCGCTTTGCTATTTCAAACGTACCCTTGAGAATTTGCTCTCATTCAAAAGAATACTGCAACCACTTCCTTTGGATGAAATGTGGCAATAGTCAGTCACTTTAACTATTTTTAAGCGATTTTATAAAATTATCACGTCGATCATTCGTAAACTAAAATATATGAATTAACACTCTAGATGCGAGTTCAAATGTTAAAAATAACAATATACATTAATAATAATAGTTTTTCTCATATATATTTCCATGTACAGACAGCGACAGGTTACAGATTTATTATATGTATAGATATAGAATGTGAAATTTGAATAGTCTATTAAGTAATATGTATTCTAATATCTTAAGTATCTTAATTAATATTACATAAAATAAAACTAAGACTAAATTTGATCCATTAATTATCATCAATCCGTTATAGCCGCTATATACACTATAACGTGATATCACATAGATGAGTAACGTGACATCACATAGATGAATAACGTGACATCACATCCATTATCTATAGTTCCAGACTTTGGGCAAGCTAAAAGCCGCCGCCATCGGCACCGCACCAATTAACAGCATTTATAGTATAGGTACAAAGTCATTATTTACTAGGAGTATGTACCGTGCACACTGTAGGCACGATCACGTAACGCAAAGCTTACTTATGTAAACATATAACTGGCAATTTGCACTGGCAATTTATTCTACAAATATTGGTAAGCTTCTCGAAAATATCATTTTCAGTTAAATTTGGTACGAACTATTATATATTTTTTTAAATGAACGCGTTTACACCAATATATGAATAAATAAATTGAAAAATAAAATTTTAATATTGCTAAAAATAAAAATTTCAAAATAAAGATAATTAATAATTTTCAACACTATTTTTAAACTAATTTTAAAAACCTAGTGATATCAACCCTGCTTATTGAGTCATCTTTTTATATTTAAAAACACCAGCTCACCTATTAACGATGTAGCGTGTGAACTTACAGGCGCCGGTGTGAGATATTCATCTTATTTACATAACCGGACGTGTCCAGAATAAAATGGAAATGACCCCGGGCTTATGGAGGGGGGAAGTCTGGCTTAGTGCAGGCGTTAAAACGCGAGCTCGTCAATATTGGCTCCATTTACAGATGGAATCCGGAATTCAATCACGCGGCATAACCATCGAATACTATATGCGTATACCACACCAGTCAAATCAAAAACATGGCTTTTCATTCAATAGTCATGTTGAAAGTTTTGACTGTTGACAACTAAAAATTGATTCTCAATATATGTGTGAGGGTGTGACTGTAACGAGACTATTGTGGGTTCGATCCCCACTGGAGGAGATGAATTTATCTATATTTTCATTTCTGGCGGAAAGTGGGGAACCGAGTGTCTTAGCACTAGGTGAATTTTATTTTTAAATTTTAATTTAATATACGTGCGAGTTTAATCGATAAAAAACAAAGTGTCCGTGTTTGTTTATGTCAGTCAACATTTTCGTAAAAATCTCTTAAACAAATACGAATAAAAGTAAAACAATCAAGCCAAGTCTAGGATTCATTAATTATTTCTCCACTGATAAATGACTTCTGAGAACGCGGTACCGCGTCCCCTGAAAACTTGAGACTTGGCGACATATCGCTCGCCTGCCCGTCTCAATTCCCCACTCTTGAATTATGCACGAGTATGCTTTAACTTTTTATTCAATTCTCGAACGTTAAATAAATTTAAGACTTCGATTTTATTTTAACTTCTTCGAATACTTGCAATGGAATGTTATTAATGTATTTTTTATTTAAAATTAAAGATATCATTTTATATAGGGTATCTAGATCCTCTACTCTAGAGTAGAGACCAGTCGTGGTGCAAGGACACAAGCGTGTGACCAAACGCGACGGGTTGTGAGTTCGATTCGAGTTTCGAAATAAAATTTCTAATATTTTCATAACGAATTACGAATTTCCGTAAAGTTCTGCCACTTAACAAGCAATGCTTCCAAAACTCAGCAAAAACTGAGGAGCGGAGTGTCTTAACACTAGGCTCCCTCCGCCTACCCTGTTTCATTCGTGATACAGCGTGAATCTAAAAAAGAAAGAAATACATATACCATGCACATGCAGTAGAAACGAGGTGTCAGAATTGTAGATGGTGCAACGATAGCCGATATGTAGGTCTGAATGACATTCACTTCCCGGGGCGCACCGTACCTACAATGGCTATGGCGGCGGATCGAACTCAATTTCACGCGTGATTTGCACGCTTTTATTTCATTTCCACTCGAAACGGATAAGCTGTCGGGAAAGGCCGAAACTTATACAACATTTACACTTAAATTAAACATAAGAACAGAAATGTACTAGTCATTCAATATTTCGATTAGGGCTTATTTTGCTGTTTTATTGTATATATTTTGGTTTCGAGGCATAGCGCGGTGTTGAGTTCCGCCATTCAACACGCAATACCTCCAAAATTCGGCGGATAATGGGGAATGGAGTGTCTTAACTGTAAGTTCCTTCTACCTACCCTGCTATGTGCGGGATACAGCGTGAAGCTAATTTTTTTCTTTAAGTATGGTAAGATGGTATTGGAACATCAAAAAAGACAAACAAAGAATGAAAAATGATAATATGACGACTACATTGCGTGACTTCCTTATGGGACATTATGATTGGAAATGTTTAACATTAGATAATAACTTACAATATTATTTTATCATTAATTTCTACTATACATAATACTAAAAGAAAATAACCTTAGCAAAGTTTCTGGTTAAATATTTACTTTAAAAAAAATCTTTAAGACACTCTATTCCCCACTTTCCGTTGAATTCTGGAGGCATTGCGTGTTGAATGGCGGAACTCAACGCCGCTTTTTACCTCGACACCAGAGCGAAGAAATGAAAATATAAATGTAAATAAATATTTTATTCCCTCGAGTGGGGATCGAACCCGCAACCGTCGCGTTACAGTCACACCCTTGTGCCGCTGGGCCACTATGGCCTCAACGAAAATTTATTTGAACTAATTTATTTTACTTACAAGCACTTACGATACTTTAATCCTCATGTTCCACATATACGTGTTTCAGTTTAAGACAGGAATTTCATGTGAGCAATGCTATGCCGTAATAGGGGAGTGTTACGTGACAAGAAATGTTTTGGGTAACATCTTGCGACTTAAGTAAAGTTGAGACGACAACTTGATATATGAAGTTGCTTTAGTAGGGTGAACGTGAAAACAAGAGCTAGTAAACACGTAAAAACGTACATTTTTCCATTTTGGCTCTTATAACCAGGATATCAAGGCTGACGCTGAAGAGCCGGTGGATCTGATAACGCTCTTGTATGGGAACAGTAAATTATTGTTATCGTCCAGCTTAAGACTCGCATCTTTATTCTCTGCGTACTTCACTTGTATTAATTGTATATAGCTTTTAATTAAGCAAGATATGAGTTTTCGCTACTAATAGGCTTTTCGTATAGGGGCAGAATTTTTTTTGTTTCTATAGATTAAGTATGCGTTCATTAAATTTTGTATGTAAACTGAGCATATGCAAGTATTATAATGAATGTATGACATATTATTTGGAACCAGAAGAATAAAAAACATACTCGGGATAAGCTTTAATATGAAAAACTATCAAATAAATTGACCAAATTATAATTTGCGTTATTACAATTACAATTATAAAACGTTCGCGAGATTATGTTTAGCGATAATAATAACAATTATTTTCAAAGTATTAGGACTCTACTCGTCTCTAAGAACCCCTAGTTTTACAATTATTACTTCTTGTATAGCTTTTCTTTGAAATCTTAAAACTGAGAACTCGATTTAATTTATATTCGACGTCGATCGACCGAAAAGGTCCATTAACTACCAAAAATATCTAGTATACTAACAATATATTTTGTTTTTCAGTTCACGCTGTATTCCACATGTAGCAGGGTAGGCAGAAGGAGCCTAGTATTAAGAGACACCGCTCCCAACTTTCTGCGGAATTCTGAAGACATTGTTTTTTTAGTGGCAGAACTTAACGCCGCGCATTGTCTTGATACCAGAGCGAGGAAATGAAAATGGTAAATATTTCATTTCTTGGACTGGGAATCGAACCCACAGACTGTTGCGTTTACAATCACTCGCTTGTGCCCCTGCGCACAAAATGTAACATTAATATATATTTTGGTGTCATCAAGAGTTATGTAAAGGAGAACCATTACTCTATTTCAGCACTGCAACATTTAAGTGAACTTTAACTACGACCTACTTCGAGTTTGCTTCTCATTGGAAAAGTAGGTTGATTCCAAATCGGTCAATCAATTGCGTGACTCCATAATAGTATGCAATGAATTTTGTATTATGGAAAACGTTAAATTTATAAAAGTTGGCTTGCACGAAACCTTGTCATTTGTATTATTTTTTAATTTCACGCTGTATTCCGTACACAGCGGGGTACGCAGGCGGAACCTAGTGTTAAGACACTCCGTTCCCCCTTTTCCGCTGAATTCTGGAGGCTTTACGCGTGGAGTGACGGAACTCAATGCTGCACTTTGCCAGAAGAAAACGACGAAATGAAAGTATTAAATATTTAATTTTGTCGAGTGGGAATCGAACCCACAACCATTCACAGCCAAACGCTTGTGCCCCTACGCGACTGGCCTGGCTATTTGTAAATGTTTTACAATTTTAACGTAACATTCGATGCAAAAGTTAAATAGCAGGCTCTACAGGAAGATCGTTGTCTATATCCATTATGTAAATGGAAGGCTCGAACAGAAAACGCATTTAGCCAATCTGGCGAAACTCGTTGTATGGCAGGCTTCTATTCCTATTCGTGTCTATTTTCGAACTAACTTCGTTAAGATAATTTCACAGTGATTTATCTCAGCTGTTAAAATAGGGAAAAAGGATTATATAACATGAATTCTTGTATTAATTTGAGAATTAAAATGTTAATTATAAGAAATATAAGTATTTATCGAATAGATGTTCGCTCGATTAAAAAATATGGCGATAGGTTACACAGATTGTATGGAGTTCAACGTAGGTTCGATGTCTGTAGACATGGAATTCAAACTGGGTGCAAAGAAAATGTTAATTTCTAATTAACGCGGTAGTTAAAACTAGCTAAAAGAACTACTTAGCTAACTGAACTAAATGAACTACTTTCTTTTATGTTCCGCGACCCAACTCCCGATGCCTCGAAAAATTCAAATCAAACGGGGAACGGAATGTCTTAACACTATGTTCTCTTTCATATACAACATGAGGCTGTATAACCACTTGATTGTTATACACCCATTGTAACAATATCTTCATAAAAGCTTCAAATATAAAATGTTTTATCTCCGAGTATATGGCTATAACATCCCATTTGTAACTTCGTTGATATCCAATTTTCGTGTAAGAACGTGACTAAATGTATTTTTAGGGTCTCCCAGCGGCGTTCCCCCATCTTAACATAGTGATAGCAATGGAAGCAATATTCTGAACGGCTTTGATGATATCGGTCTAACGTGTCCCGTCATAATCGATATTGCAGCGGAATTGGAACGTCTCTCGTTTCTATTTTTGTAATATGTACCTGCTATATTTGTTTACCAAAATTGGAGGAAGTGAATTATTATTAGCATTCCCATATTTTTTTCATTGAGGTTGTCATGGCGTAGCGGTACGAGGGTGTGACTGTAACGCGACGGTTGTGGATTCGATCCAAACTCGAGGAAGTGAAATATTTATACGTTTATATTTCCATTTCTTCGCTCTGGTGTCGAGGCAAAGCGCGGCGTTCAGTTCTGCCAGTCAACGCGCAATGCCTCTAGAATTCGGCAGAAAGGGAACGGAGTGTCTTAACATTAGGTTCCCTCTGCCTACCCTGCTATGTGCGGGATACAGCGTGAAGCTGTTATTTTTTTAAATTACAACCGTCGCGTCGCATTACAGTCACACTCGTCACCTCGACTGAAATAAAAAAATAAATTACTACATTTCCATTTATCCTAAAACCAATTAATTATAAAAAAAATAAACAAAAAAGTTTAAATGGACTTACGATTACAAAGGCTTTTTATTTTTTAATATTCAGCAAATAAATATTATAATAACGATTACAACATTATTATAATCATTATAATGAAATTAATATATAACTCCTAAATCCAACACGCTAATAAACTTTCTATAATAAAGTAGTACTCTAGTTAATGTATATTCTTCGTCCACTTTTTCTCAAGAACTACATTTTCTCAGGGTTTGAATTTTGTCATCGCATCAACGTCTAATAGAACTTCATGGGAAACTTTAATTGGAAAATGTTCCTCATTCCTAGATTCAACTCGTCTTTCAAGTTATTACCTAGTTACTATGAAGTGTCTACAGAGCGATGGAATTAACTAATTAAGTTTAAGAAAATTTCAAATTTCATATTGACGACTTCGTAGTGCAATTGTGATGAACTGGACTGGATGATGATGTTTTTGGGTTGAAATTTTGCTGAGAGATTTGCTTGAGTAATTAATTATTAATTCAATATCTATTTATTGTTTCATTTCTTCGCTCTGGTATCGAGGCGAATTCGGTTAAAAGTGGGGTAGAGTGTCTTATTACTAGGTTCCATCTGCTTACCACGCGGGAAACAGCGTGAAGCTGAGAAATATATAATTTTAATTACAATTCCAAGACTTTCATAGGTATATAAACTTTCTACCCGCGCTCAACGCCGCACTATGTCTCGTTTCTATATAAGTATGAACGTAAAATATGATTTTGCAAAATGATAAAAAAATCTTAAAAAAAGATTTGTCAATATGGTTTCTGTAAGTATTCTCAGCGACGACGGTGAGTATGGCGGCACTTGACCCTCTTCGTGAAGTGTTAAGTTCGTCTAAAATGGCCCTTAATGTAGCTAAATTATACTTCCTGAAGTGATATTTTATAACAACTATTTTTATATTTTATCATAAAATTATTATAAGATTTCGGCTTCACGCTGTATCCCGCAGGGTAGGCAGAGGGGACCTAGTGTTAAGACACACCGTTCTCTATTTTCTGCCGCATTCTGGAGAAATTGCGTGCTGAGTGGCGGAACTCACCGCCGCGCTTTGCTTCAAGACCAGAGCGACGAAATCAAAATATAAATATTAATAAATATTTCATTTCCTCGAGTTGGGATCGAACCCACAACCAGTCGCGTTTATAGTCACTCAACCCCTGCGTCACGACTGGCTTCCATAGTAATTCCACATACTAGTAGAAGCAATACTCTCCAAAATTTGAATTTCTAGAAAGTAGTCTATTAATATATCTGCCTTTTAGGATAAAGGATATTACTATTTTAGCTTACAAAGCTAAATTGAATTCAATAATTCACACCTTATATAAAGAGACAGTTGTATAATTTTCACATTTCTATTCATGTCTCGTGTTGTTTGAACTAAGAGAAAACCTTACTACCTTTATTTCTGAATTTATCTCACCACTGCATTAGTTAAGCCCACAATATTCTTTTCAATAATTTATTTTAGCATAAAACTGCTATACAGCGTTGAGTACCGCCACTCAACACGCAACGGATTCTAAATTTCGAGGAAAGTGTGGAACGGAAGTGTCTTAATAGGAACGGAGTGTATTAACACTAAGTTCCCTCTGCTTTAATTGTTTTTTAAAAACTTTATTTATTACTTTATTTACTTTTATTTAATGGTCATATTATTAAAAATAATAGGATTCCGTACGCGAAAAGGAAAAAACGGAATCCAATATGACAACTTTATTGTCCGTCTGTCCATCTATGAAGAACATTTATCTCGAGATAGCGAGGAAGAATCAAGCTGAAAATAATATCAAATATTCAGGTCTACGCTCCCTTGAAGCACAGAAGAAATGAAGCTTCTAACTCAAAAAAAACTTATAGAGTATTTCTCGTGGACTTTCCTGTGTATGCAATTTGGCACGAATTTAAAAATAACAAGAATATACGAGATTCCGCAACGTAAAAAGGCTATCGTAATTAAAATTCTTCCTATTAAAATCTTTTTCAAATATCTTAAAAAGATTTAAGGGTTTCAGGGAAGGAAATTTCGGGGCTTATAACAAAGTTTAATTAGAAATGTCTACGAAAATTGATAGGTTGAACTTTCAAAGTTAAGGCAATTTGCTTAAAAGGAACATTGGAACATTTTAAATATTGTTTTTACAATTGTATATGTAAGTATACTACGTTATATATTTAGCTAAAGTGAAGGTCTAAGTTTTCTATTTGTTATATAAATATTTGTCTTTGGATATCTATTATATGAGAAAAATGTTTCTATAAATTAATCGAATGTAAAAGTTAGTGTTATGGTCTAAGATCTTAAAAGCTAGTATTGTAACTTATTTTTTTTTGATTCCTTACGTCATTCATTCTCTTTTAAAAGATGTTGGGTTCACTAAGTAATATAGACCTACAACTTTATTAACAAAAATGAATTACCATAAATTAAATTAAAGATTATTGCAGGAAACTTTTACGAGACAATACCTGCAGATTTTTACATTTCGCTATTTAAATATATAATAATCACATACGAATGTGATTATTATATATTTAAATAGTATGTAAGAAAATGTATACAGCCCTAAGTTTTTAGTTCTGTTAGATATTTCACATCATCGACTTTTCTATGCCAAAAAATGCATAGACTTTTATCAAGGTGCTAATTTTCTTGGGAACACTTTTACATCAGATGATCTTATCGAGTAGTTAACCTAATATTTATAATATATTTTAATAAAAGCATTAAAAATATATTAATTTATTCATTTTGTAATAGAGGTAGATTCATAAAGAATTTAATCGAAATCCTCTACTAATGTCCTAAGGAGATATTGCTTGAACATAAAGGATAAAGTTTGAAAGGTTAAGCCCACATAGTAAGGATGCTTTACGAACTAAAGAGGGTCTTTAGTAGACCTAGCCACCTGTGGTGTTCAGTCTTGTTTTCATACGAAAGATAATTATTATATGCTACTTTAATAAGTATTTATAATTTTATTAAACGTTACTACTATCTAATTGACAATTACTATTCTATATATAGCTACTTAATTGAAAAAAGGGATAAATTCAATTAAGCTAATAAACTTTCTAAAATCAATTAGAAGGTATTTGTCTACTCCATTACCTAAATGAAGTGAACACAATGAAATCACCATTCACATTCAAAGCAAAGGGGAATAATGGGCCATTGTTATGCTTTCTATATTAAAAAAAAACATATTTTAACATTTTAACTGTTGATATTTAAATAAAAATGAATTTTGTATAAAAGAAATGATTATTATTGTATTTTTTTCTGAAATGAATCAGTAGAAATATTGTTTTATATGCCTTTTCATATAAATGTATAGTCAGAATAGTAGGTCACGCCTCGCGTGACGATGTAGTGCATGTCGTCCATCGAGGTATATTTGTGTGTGATTGATTTTTTTTCAACTTCACGCTGTATTCCGCAAGCAGCAGGGTAAGCAGGCATTGCGTGCTGAGTGGCGGAATTCAATCTCGCGCTTTGCTTGCAGAGCGAAAAAATGAAAATATTAAATAGTTCATTTCCTCGAGTGAGGATCGAACCCACAACCTATTTCGATACAATCACACGTTTGTACCATTGCGCCACAACTGGCCTCAAGTGATTAATAAAATAATTTAAAACTAAAAATATGACATTTTTCTACAATTGACACTGTTTCCTAGTGTGATTCATATGTAATAGTTATGGCCAGGATATGACGATTAACATGAAGATTAACAGCTTTCTTTGAGAATTCCTTCACAGTCGCCTTCAAGTTCGCCTCCGTTCTCTTATTAAAATTCAACCCTGCCTCCTACTTTAACATAATATTATCTGTATTCGCACAATACTTGTTTATCGAATAAGCATAAATTGTCACAAGTTTAACATTTTTCCACGTCGCGCATTGAATCATACTCAACTATTTTTATACAAATATTCACATAAGTTAAGCTAAAGTAATAATTATAATGCCTTATTACAGTATTTTATAATATAAAGGTGCAATAAAAAAAGATTTCTAAGAAACTACTAATAACAAACTAAGCAATAAATGTAAAAACAATAATTGTAATTTGAAATCTCATTTCGGGTAAAAAGAACACTTTCCAAGTAGTAATTTTAGAAGTATTCATTTGTAAGCACTTGTTAATAATAAAATAAATAATTATAAACAAACGAAATAACGCCAATAATGACTGTTATATTACTATTATTTCTTTGACT
Organism: Heliconius numata; assembly: GCA_016802625.1. Lineage (NCBI taxonomy): Eukaryota > Metazoa > Arthropoda > Insecta > Lepidoptera > Nymphalidae > Heliconius > Heliconius numata. The sequence continues at coordinate 4,696,885 of JAEBDU010000001.1, read as the reverse complement.
TTAATACCTGGAATGTAGTAGAATAATATAATTATAATTTAACACCTCCACATACGCGTAACTAATCCTACCGTTGCGATAATAAATTACATATTTTTAAAAATAATCTTACCATAAATATAAAATTGTTTATTTACTTATTTAGAACCACCGAAACCAACACTGCTCGTGATGATTGTGTATACTAGAGCTCGACCCAGAATCCCCACCATAAACACATCCACGCGGATGCCAGAACACTTCATAATCAATTTGCTAAGCATATGCATGCATTAAGTGTTGAAATTCAAATATTTATCTTTAATTCCCATGCGTATGCGCATCGACCGTTGACCTGCACCCGCGTCTCACTGAGAATGAATCTACGAGTACTTTCTGTACACTCTTGGTGAAGAGCAGCTTCGAGACAGGTTTCAGTTATCTCGTGTTTGCTTAATGACACAAAGCAGTTTATGGAAATACCAACATGACAATGTGGTACTTGAAAATGATAATAAAGATAATTAAATTTGCCATAAAGGCCTACATATTTTGTGCTGGTAATTAAGTTTAATAAGTACATCGGTTTCTTTTGCCAAGATTTTTTAGTATATTCGTAATATCTAAAAGCATAGTCTATATGTAAATAAAATGTACACATTTCTAATAATATATTTGTTTATTTTCTAATGTATTCTTAAGTCTCACGTGCACCGTGGGATACTAACTTATAAGAGCTTTAAAATTGTTCAAAAAAATAATATTCATAAAAAAATAGATTTTGGATTAAGTTTTAATTAGGTAAATTCCTAAAACTACTAAATTAAATAATTTAAATTATAAATAAATATTTACATTAATATATAAATTGTATTATTTTTCTATTATTTATTTATTTAGATCTACGTAAAAGCATGTTAAATTGTATTAAATTGAAAGTTGAAAGATTTCATCTAATCTCTAAGAAGATTCATATATCCATCGCCTTGTACTATCGAGCTCGCTGACACACGCACCAACATTATGCATGTAACCCATCAGAATGAGGAAGTCGTACATTTATTTAATGACTTCTTAAGTAATAATAGTTATCGATAGCTATTATTAATTTTTACCGAACGAATCCCGAAGAATATTGAAATTCATCAAATTGGAAAGTTTTAATTATTTTTATACTCGCTCGATTATATTTTTTTAATATAGAGCACGGTAGCGGTTTATGCGCATATATCAAGGTAGGTAGAGGGAACCTAGTGTTGAGACATTTCGTTCCCCATATTCCGCCGGACTTCCTACATATTGCGTGTTGCGTAACGGTACTCAACGCCGCGCTTTGCCTTATTCTGGTAACAAAGAACGAAGAAATTTGAATTTGAATTTGAATTATTGTTATATGGTAATAGATATAGATAGAGTACTTACGATAAAATCTACGTAGGCATACAAAGAAAACATGCCATAAATGTAGCCGAAAAAGATATCATGTCTACTAAAGTATCACATGATGAAATTTACCCAAGACAAATATTTATTTAACGGAAAAGGAGGGACAGAGAAATAATGCGACCATAACAAACTACTCTAGCGTTTATACTTATCTATCTATATTGTGTTATATTGATATCTATGACAATTGTTATTTTATATTAATATATTTTATGTATTAGGAATAAAAATAAATAAAAAATAACATTGTTTATTTTATTCTCATTTTAATGAAAATGATAATGAATACCATTTATTCAAATCATCTACATAAGTAATTTGTTATTCGAACTCGTAGAATCAATTTTTCCAACCGGTTATATTAAAAAAGAGAAAAAAATAATACATACATATGTAAGCAAGACTAATAGACTAGATAAGTTAAATGAACTTTAATTTAAATATGTTTTTTTTGTGTCAAGTATCCCGCACACATCAAAGTTCATCTTCATTCATATCATCAGGGAAAGTTAAGACATTTCGTTCCACATTCATCACTAAATTCTGGAGCCATTGCGTTGTGTTGAACTTGAGTAGCGGAACTCAACGCCGCGCTTTGCCACGAAACCAGAAAAAAGAAATAAAAATATATTTAAACATTTCATTTCCTCGAGCGGGACTCGAACCCATAACCAGTCGCGTTTACAGTCACACTATGAACCCCTGTGCCGCGACTGGCCTCAATTTAACTAACAACTAATTCGATTTCATAAAGGTATATTATTATTCTTTGTTAGGTATAAATTTCATTTCCGAATAAAACTAAAAAAACTTCCAACTTAGACGTAGAACGCTTCACATAGCTTATAAATGCATAGTAGTTGAACATTTTTGTTTCAGAAAATAACACAACAAGTAAACTCAGCATGCGAGGACGTAATCTACCTCTTTCGTTAGAACTACTCCAAACTAAAAACTCGTGTAAAACTCTCCGTAGACAAAGAGAGCGGGCACTTTGTGTTAGCGAGCACTTTCGTACCGCCTAGCTCAGTTTGAGAAAGAGTAATGAACTCTAAAACATTTTTAATTACATATTTCAAAACAATGACTGAAACATTATTCATTATGATATTATATATTTATTAAATACAATGCCAACCTAAGATTTTAAACAGTTCAATGGACATTTTAGTCTCTAACTTGGGGTTCCATATTCAAATTTTATATGCAACATCGATACGATATTTACTATTACATATTTGTGAGACCTACAAATAAATATATTTTAAGTAATTACTACTGCGATAACCTCATTGCGATGGAAAATAATATTATAAAAATTCAATATTTGAATATATTCTGCATTCAGGTTATACACAATATCATCACGAAGTATTCCGTCAGGAGCTCGGGACGGGTCAGCGATTCGAACACAAGTCAATTTAATTAAATGTCAACGCGGCCATTGCACTTGCGACCAATGCAAATAAATACCATTAGATTTTCTTTTATATCCATTTAATACTAGTCCTATACGTTAGTTAACATGTATTATCTATATTATATACATTATTTATCTGTGGTAATAATAAATACAAGACTAAGGCTAATAATTTTTAAGCTTTATTCTCTTACAAAAACTTTTTTTATTCTATTCTAAACAAACCGCTACATAAACTTTGAACACGGAATATCTCTGGGTTTTTCTACAAAATGGTTAAACATGGCAAGGAAATTTATTACTTCCCGATGTTTTAAATTGGAATTGAAATTATACAAGAGCCAGTAAGTCCGAAACATATCGAACTGTTCGTCAGCAGCCATTTACATAATAGTATTAACATTATTTCTTATTCTCTTTTATGTTGTGTGCGTCCTCTTTTTTTAGGGTTCCGTATTTTTAAAGGTAAAAACGGAACCTTTATCATGCTTTTAAGTCTACGTAATTAAACGATACGAGCCTTTATGCATCGATTTTGCTGCATTTTTAACAAAATTCGCCGCATAGTCAAAAGTTCCCGTGGACCTACAGATAAAAAATTTGGCACAAAGTTAGAATTTACAATGCAAATAAAGAAAAATATCCAAATGAAATCAAATCACCTTCACGCTATATCCCGCATACAGCCGGATAGGCAGAGAGAACCTAGTGTTAAGACACTCCGTTCCCCAGTTCCTGCCTAATTCTGGAGAGAAAAAAAAACATCCTAAAAGTAAAAATGTAGGTATAATTTAATTTTAATTAAAACAAATACCCGCAATCTTAAGTTTGCCAACTTGTTGAAGTTGTACTTCCCGTTGACTTGCAATGCTGTAATTGGTACAATGATATCAAAAATTCGAAACGATTTTACTTTGTTCACTCAAAGTAAACGAACTTACCAATAATAAAATTAAAATACAAGCGACGGACGTAAAATTAATCGTCAAAATGCGAAAATTAGTAGAGTACGAGTAAATAAATGCCTTTAGTTTAAGCTCTCAATGTCATCAGGGTCTATTGTATTAGGGCGACTTTAATAATGTAAAAGCCCAATTAGGTAGCACTGGACCAATTTATTTAGCTTTTATTTCATTAATATTTTCAGTTTCAATATTCATAAAGAAATACTACCATTTTAATGTTTAATAATAAAAATCTTTCGGAGTATTCCTAGTAAAATATTGTCAAGTCAAGTCTATGCAAATATATGTACATCTACATATATATATGCGACATACAAAGGATGTAGTCGCAATATATCAATCTTGTATACTATCATAAATAAAACATGGAAATATGCCAAAGGAGAGCTCTAAGGCGGCCATTTTGACCCTAATATCGTCGAAAACAAATACTGCTTATAAAATTTAGCTGAATAATGAAACAGTATTTCAGTTTCATAGAAGATCTTCGAGGAATAGAAAATTGTGTTTTATTTGAAACCCCGTATGTGAAATATTGGACTTTAATATGAAAGTAATAACATGACTAAACTGATATATTATAGAAATAACGATATTATACAAAATCTGTAATATATTCTGGATCTGTAAATATTTTTATAATTCAATTCCCAAAAGAAAATTTGGAACTCTTATAGGATCTTTTTGTTATCCGTCTGTCTGTCTACCTTCCTATCTATCAGTCTGCCTGTTCATCTGTCTGTCATGATTAGATGGTAATAGGAAATACAACTTATGAAATTTAGCAAATTTAAGTTTGCGGGCTCTTATTTTGTATGAAATTAACTACAAATATAAGTTTATTGTTATTATATATATAATAAAATTAGATTATGTTAAATAAATACATCCTTAACAAAAATGGAACAAAGAAAAGTTTCCTTGGAATCAACTTGATTGAATTTATTCACTAAAGGTTTCTAATTCTGGACCGAATTAAAATAAATAAAAACGATCGAATTAAAGACAATTAAACGAAAATTGGGCGAAAAGTGGTGAACGGGCTGTCTTAACAGTTGGTTACCTGTACCCTTCTGCACGAGGTAAAACGTAAAACTATCCATTTGTTCATTAAAAACAATGAAACAAACATAATTCGGAAACGACTATACTTAACATTAGTTTTTTTACTTTTAACTATATATACAAGATATCATATAGATATTTATAGGTTTTGAAGACCAAAGATTTTAATTACCTGCCAAATTGTGAACGGCGGTTAGCGTTAGTTGACTACAAGTGGCAGACGTTGTCGACTACACCGACTTCACTAGGATCGGTTGATTGGCCACTAAACTTGTCAAGAGACGAACAGAAACCAGAATTATTTACTATAGGTAAATCTAACATTAGTTTGTAATTATCATAATATATTTCTCTTTATTATAATAAAAATACAATGATATTATGAACTATTGTGTGAGAGGTACTGAAGTTATTAAAGGTAAATTCTTGATAAAGATTCAGACTTTTAATAAACTAAATGGTCCAAAAATATGGCTTATATTACTTTTATTATTATTATTAAATTATATTTAACTAGAGACTTGCAGTTCAACTAATTAAACATTTAATATTTACAATCACGTCACAGAAATTACATATAATAATTATAGCAATCTCATTATGTAAACTAGCTAAATTGGATCTATAATGAATTTCATAGCAGTAATTCAGCAAAACGGCCGATGCAAAATGGCTTAAATCAACATTAGTGTTAATTAACAGCTATTAGGGCGGCTGTGTATCCTAAACCGTTCTGCGATATCAGCACTGCCTGATTGGACTTAGATTAAAGGAGTTATTTAATCACCCTTAATGCTACGCCTCGTTATATGTCTATAAAGAGAATTAGAATCCGTTTTTGATTATATTTAAAAAAAAGAGGCCTTCGTGGCGCAGCGGCACGAGGGTGTGACTGTAACGCGACGGTTGTAGGTTCGATCCCCACTAGAGGAAGTGAAATATTTATTTACGTTTATATTTCCAATTCTTCGCTTTAGTGTCGAGGCAAAGCGTAGCGTTGAGTTCGGCCATTCAACACGCAATGCCTCCAGAATTCGGCAGAAAGTGGGGAACGGAGTGTCTTAACACTAAGTTCCCTCTACCTACCCTGCTATGTGCGGGATACAGGGTGAAGCGGATTATATTTTAGGGTACCTATATCATAAATAGAATTATTTTCAATCCATTATTATTCATATAAAAGTTTTTTTTTCGTAAAATTGTAAAGATTTGTTCAGTTTATAAGGGTTGTTAACATACCGTATAAATATTATAACGTAGGTACTTCAACTTGCTCACACACATTTCTAAGTAAAACCTTGGCCAAAAAATGATAATTAATCTAATAAAAGATTTTTTTTTCACTCTACGATGTACGAAGTTATTACATGAAATTATCGATTAATTTATTAAGACGTCACGTCCGTATGTTGGTACCTACGTTTAATATATTAATATTAAACGTATCTATATACAATAATCAGCTAATATGTTCATTGTAGTTAAAAAACAATAAGCTAGTTCTGGTTTTTTATTAAAGAGTTTATTTTATGGATAGTTCGTTTTACGATATGGCAAAATCGTTAAAGTGTCGCAATCGTTCCATGAAATCGTCAATTCTACGATATATCAATATTTTGTTATATTTCAAATATCTTTAATACTTTGAAGAGTTCCATTTTCTCACTTTTACTTCTACATGATAACTTTTTAAACGTCGACGAACTGTCGTTAACTATAGGTATCTAATTTATGTTAAAAGTTTCATACAAAACTTTAAACTTTTGACCTAATCAAATGCAAAATTTCACAGAAAGTACTGTCAAACTTTAGCTACAAGCGTCACAGGAACTCTACTGTGCAAGAAAAGCACAAAGTTTACAATATAACTGTGAAGAAACGAACTGGATTTATATATGCAAAACATTATACAAATATATAGTGACGAAGAGGAACTTATAACAAGTACTTAGTTATATATTTAAAAATATTGGAATTGCCCCTTTTATTGCAGATTTTTTTTTATATACTTATGTTATTATTTCACCTCGGCTAAAATGTAAATCGTTCCTATGTAAATTATAACATTTTTTAATTTGTTATTAGCATGAGATTCTATCACTTTGTTAAGGAGCAATCGAAACTTGATAAGTCAGTCGTATCAAGAGATATTTTCTGTGGTTGTTTTAAGGTTTCGTTTTCTTTTTTGTTAGTAAAATTTCTGAGGTAGGCTCCAGTCTTTTCTGGGGTGGACACGGATCACCCTGCCCCAAACTTTTAAGCCCATGAACACAAGCCATAAAGTGTAAATAAAGCAAAAATTACAACTCCAATAAAACACCCACATCAATTCTTCCTAAATAAATATTGTTTTTACGTTACCAATATAATTGAAGTATAATAACAAATTGAAGTACAAAAATATATACGTGCCCATATATTTTGCGTATAATTGAATAAGTCGGAATTCATTTCTTCATATGAACACAAAAAATCTAAAATTTGTACTAAAATTACATTGAAAACAACGATATCTTAATTCATTAGTAGGCTCTTTGTAAATATTTCTTACTCGTACATGTACTTTACTATGCTTTAAAATTAACTTCGTAAGTTCTTAGGTAATACCTAAAAGGAATGTAGCAAAGCTTATATGGTGCTTCAAAAGTGTAAGTTCTATATACAGTTCTTCTATATAGCACGTCTCGCCGCCGTCAAAAACGTGAACGGCTAGACGGCGCGGCACCATATTTTGCTGAACCGCTTCGTTACCCAAACGAGTTTTACGTCATTCTTTAAACTCTCTGCTGTCGTTTACAGTTCCTTTTTTATTTCATAATTCTGAAATTTAAAATTAAAATATAATATGAAATCTTCGTCATATGGAAAACAAATTTAACTTGTTAAATTAAGTTTAAGTGAAACCTATGTAAATTGGGATCTTTATAAATTAGTTACCTATATTATTGAGAATTATTATGGGGTCCCGGCACTTTGTTATCGATTTACCTCTATTGGAATTTTCGAATCTAAATTAAAATAAAAAAACTTAAATGTTGGTTAAATGAGATTTAATTTCTTGGATTTTTTCTATGTTTACCTTTTTAATTGATATTCAGTAGCTCAATTCCCTATAAGTAAAACATTTTGTCAGTTCGAGCCAGTTCTAGACAAGTTTGCTTACAAACAAATATACCTATACAAGCAAAAGCCTCTAAAACGACTATAATTTTAAACTTGTCTAATTAGAAATAGGATAAATGAAAACCCTCTTCAAATAGTACAAAATCTTTGGTCCTTTGAGATCCCAATTAACTAGGCTTCACTCTATATTGTAATATAGAGCTCATTTTTGACTTATTAACTATTAGATATTTTCGAAAATAAAAATACTTATTTGTAGAAAGACAAAAAAGTAATAAGTATATATATTGCCATTACCGCAAGAACTGATGTAATCTACGATTGTACCAGTGCAGGAGTAAAAGTAAGCCCTATAATTACTTATGCTAAACATAGGACCAACATTGTACAATCTATAACTGAAAAATTGTATGCATTTTGAATGATAGCAATAAATAAAAAATCAACAAACATTAACATTTTAAATATTTAATTACTTTGTCATTAACTTATAAACTTATCTATTGTGTAGGTATATAATTTATTAAAAGTTAAAATAGACTTTAAAAAGTATATAAATGAAAAAAAGATATTTTTTTCTAGCTCGTTTACAGAGAATAAAGGGAAGGGAGTCGAGTCGCTATTAATCGTGCTCGGCTTTGCGGGCACAATCCTAGGTAGTGGTCACAATGGCCGCCATTTGAGTTAATCGTCGAACGTTTAACCGACAAAAGAAACTATTTAATTCTAAGGCACGCGTACCGTCGTTTCCTTCTTGTTCGAAACGTTTTATAGTGATTTCGTGCAAAAGAACAATTGTAGAGCTAAGAATTCAAATTAATGAGCTCTTTGAGAAATGCACTTGCTTCAATAAATAGTTTGTTATTTTAATTTAAAATATTTTAATACGAATATTCAACCAAAAGTATTTTGGAAAATGTATATTTTAATAAACATAATTTATTTGTTGTTTTTAATAAACACATAACATGTACAATCGGTATCGGCATCTTAGTACAGGGAAAAATATGAAATTCGTGGCTGAAGGGTTCCTATACGAAATGGTTGGGGTCTAGTTCCTTATATCTATTTCTACCTATTTCCAAAGTAGGCGGAAAATAGAAAACTTTAATACAAAAAAAAGATATCTCAGCAATTAATCATTCCGAAATAATATTATAAAAGACAAAAGAAAAACTACGTTGTAAATTACTCGGCTTGAATGCAGATCAACCATCAAAGCAACGTTAACACGTAATAATATAACCTATAAATAAAAATGAAAATATATATTAAGCGTTTCATCTATAAGATACAATTTATTTAACTATGAAACCGCCATACTTATTCAATGTCAGTAACTAATCACAGGCAGTAAATCAAAATATGTATAGAAAAAATACTGTAATTTCTCGTTTTTACTATATTTGCAAGTATAGCGGAAAGTGTAAGAGGTATTTATATGTAGAAAGACAGAGAGAGAGAGAGAGATACAGAGCGCCGAAGCAACAGCAAAGATTAATGGACTCAAAATTGCATCGCTGTTAAATGCAATAAAGGCAGACGCCACTGCAAGCTGTGCTTTATTGCTTAGAGATGTGACTTCGCCCTGTGACCTGATTTTATTGAAGAAATTAACTGCAACCGAACGCATTCACAGCTCTGGCGTAACAGAGATTGCTTCAAACCAAAGACTGAACTATTTTCTACAGTGCATTTATCTATATAAATGTAATGTATAATAATATTTACTATTTTTTTTTTAAGTTTCATTTTAAGGCATTAGTTGTATGTAGCTTAAAATCCTAATAAGTAATTAAATTTCGAAAATAAGTGTAACAAAAGATAAAGATAAAAAGGATAATTAAAAAAGAAATGGGGGAAAAATGAATTAGAACAAGGACTTCATCCAACATATATGTAGATATAGAGCTAAGCCGTCACAACAGCTCGTTTATAATGCTTAACCACAAAACACAAATCATTTACTGATATTATCACAAAATTGTGGTTACCGTAATCATAGTAATCATATTTACAAAAAAGCATTATAAATATTATTGTACTATATGAGACTGTGAGACCGTTTTAACGGCTCATTTATCCGTGTAAGTTTTTATTCATACTTGGTTTTAATGAAGCCTCAGTATACAATTAAAGTAAAAGTAAAATAATTAAGGCTAGATGTGCAGAATATTACGTGATATATATTTTTTTCAGCGTCAACCTGTATCCCGCTCACAGCAGGGTAGACAGAGGGAACGTAGTGTTAGGACAATCCGTTCCGCAGATTCTGCCAAATTCTGGAGACATTGCGTGTTGAGTGGCAGAACTCACCGCTGCGCTTTGCCTCGACGCCAGAGCGAAGAAATAGAAATATAAACGTAAATAAATATTTCACTTTCTCGAGTGGGAATAGAACCCACAACCCATGTGCCGCTGCGCCACGACGGCTCTACGTAATATATTTTTAACTTAAATTTCATAGCTGTAGGTATATTACATAAAATAAATAGAGCATGCCATAAAAAGAAATCTATCAAGTTTCTCTTTTTGTGTCCTTTTATAATAATAGAATTAGTTAGTGGTCCTTCGATCTCAAAGAGTAATAGATGTAAGATAAGGAAAACGAGGGAAAGAGCGGCTTAAAACAAGCAACTCTCTAGAGAATAGTTTTACGATGTAAGGAAAAACTTGCCTGTGACCCAGAATGGAAACATACCTATATATAAAACTATATTCTACTATTTCAATTTAAGCGATCCAAATAAAATTATTATAAATAAATTTATTTACTCTGTGAAACAACGGTAACACATATCTATCAATGCATTTAATTAAATTCAAGGCCATTGCCTGTTTAGAAGTATTTTATGAACAACAAAAAGAATTTGTAATGGCTTTAGGGAGACTATAACTAAATAAATAGTTGAGGGTGGATGGATCGACCCCGCTCTTCTACATAGGTCGCAGATGTCCATACAAGGGTTTACGAGACGTTGCGTCATTTCGACCGTTTTCAATTACTCTTTTTACGGAGGTTCTATAAAACCTTCATCCTAGTAGAGAAAACTAGAAAATGTGGATTCCGATGTTGTTCATTTTTATATTATAACTAGCGGCCCGCTCGCGGCTTCGCCTGCGTGAACTACGTTATTTTTAATTTCTGTCTCCACGTCCTGTAAGTGACGACCATGCAAAATTTGATACTCCTAGAATTTGTCCAACCCCGAAAACAACCCCTTAGGATTGGAATATTGCAAATTCCCGTCTTAGCGAGCACCTACGTCCTATAAATAACCTCCGTGCAAAATTTGAAACTCCTAGCTCTGGTAGTTTTTGAGATTTCGTGATAAGTGAGTGACCTTGCGATTTTATATATATAGAAGATTAAATATATATCTTTAATTGCATAAAAATACTTTAAAACATTACTAAAAAATTTATGTTTTTATTTTTATTTTAGCATTAGTAGTTTTCAATGATCAACAACATAATATGTATATGTGTATATATTTTCGGAACTACCAACAACTGGGGACTAGGGTTGTTTGTTTCTCGTGAAGTTATAAAGTTCTTATCGATTTATAGCAAGTTCGTGTCATAAAATCTGGAAAAAATAAAGCACAAAAGACAGTGTTTGTTATGTGGGGTGAAGCAGGGATTATCCCCCCGCAGAGAGGCGCCGGCCGGGGCGACGATGTGCCCCAAATACCGATACCGTCTCTGCAGGCTTTCAATAAATTATTTTATTTTTGTAATTGCAGTGTACTTCGTTTAATATGTAAAACTTTAAAAGTAATTCTTTATTGCACAAATATAAAATAAAAAAATACAGTTCATTTAAAGATACCCAAATGTAGTCTACATGCGCTCTTATCACTAAAAGAATTAGTGATAAGGCCGCTTTTTTAACCGACTTCTGTAAGAAAAGGAGGTCGACAATTCGACTGTTTTTTTTTTTTTAAATTTATGCTCCACATATTTAATAAAACAAATGAAGGCTACTTGACCTAGTTCCTTTAAATGTTTACATTTCAATCAATAAGTTGCATATTGAATAATATCATTTAATTTTTTTCAAGTAAATTATTTTTAACGTTTAGCACCATGTATTTTAAATATTCATCTATATTAATTAATTCTAGAAATTATTTGTAATATTGAATTTCCCTAAAACAAAATAAAATAGCTTTGTTCGATTAAACATATAAATTGATTAATTTACATACATGTAATTACATTACATAAAAATAAATGTAAATGTAACGATAACATATATAAAAGGCATTAAACTATCGAACCCTAAATGAGCTTCGTGTTTCATTTGCGATTTGTATCAAGTTGCTGAGCTACCCGCATTATGTGGCTTCTGGCAATATAATCAATATATAGGTCCGTTCAAAGAATGAAAGTTAAAAAAAAAAGATTGGTGTTTAAATTCTAATAAACAACATATTAATGTTCTCATGACATACATAGAAGAATAGTAATTGTATTTATGCATATGATACATCGAATTCTGAATGTAAAAGTTCTTGGACTTCTTATTCATCATTAAAAGATTTTTAAAGGATGCACCGTCTGTTACTTTAATAAAGCTAGGCTGAAGAAATGCACTTAGCATTTCTAAAGCTTATATTTTAAATGCATACTTTCAAAAGAGCACTCTGTAAGGAAAAAAAACGTTGTGAAAACGAGGAATTAAGGAGCATACTAAATTTACATTCCTATTACATTTTTATCTTTTTTAACTTCTGCCTATAACAATTTCGTAAAGTTGGCACACATGGGAAGTTAATTTTTAATTCATGACACTATCATAAAATATTTCCACGTGGGAGATAGCCATCATCATCATCATCATCAGTCTGTCCTCGTCCACTGCTGGATATCACATATCCTCTCCTCTCGATCTTCAGCTCTTCGAGCGAGATAGTATTTAAAGCTAAAGCTGATATAAGTGGCGCTTAAAATTGCGAAGGATCAATAGGTCGAGCTCAAAATAAATGGAACAATGGACGCGGACGTATCAATGCAGCCGCTTAAAATGCTTTCCATGTTCGGACGCGTCCGCCAACGATCCTCCCGGAAGTAACACATGGATATATAATCACGTAGGTTATCTGTACTCGGCTTATTTAGCTTGGATGAAAAATAATGGTCACAGAGAATCATTAATTTCACTTGTAAGCAGGATGTGAATGTTTAACTTAAAATGTTACGATGACGTGAAATTATTTTTCCAATATTGTTTCTAAGTTTGTTCGTAATTCTTCTTAAGTTCTTTAGCAAAATATGTTTCTACTTTATTTATTATGAACCTAGGAACTTTCGTTCCCACTTTGCGCCAAAACGGCGGAACTCTACGCCGCGCTTTATCTTGTTACCAGTTCAAGGAATAGAAAGTATTAAATATTTCATTTTCTTAAATGGGAATCGAACAAACAACCTGTCTCAGTCTCAGGCTTGTGCCCCTGCGTGCACCACGACTGCCCTCAATATCCTTCAATCCTAAATATAATTATATTAAAGCAACAGCAAATAGTATGTTTGCTTAACTTACATAAAAATAAATATACAAAAAAAAACACATTCGTTGTACAACAAATCTTTATAAATAGAGGGGGGTTCCAAAAAATGCATTCAATATAATGTCATTAGATAAAGACCATAAATCTTGGGAGCTCACAAACGCACTTACGCTCATAGCCTTTTGATATCAGAACGACCCCAAAATGTTATACTGGTAGTGACTAAGCAAATTGATACACTAATGCATCTCCCTACACACGACGTCCCACATGGGGCTAATGTTGAAATATGTACATATCTTACACTTAACCAAATGTGTCTAGTGCATTGCAATTCGTATTCGTAATGCTATCGGCATCAGGCTTAAAGATATTTAAATTTTTGTAGGAAATATTAAATCGAAATTTAGTTTGAGATAAATACATCGTTTTTAAAAGCTTTTATTTAACTTGCAATGTATGTATGTGGGTTTGGGGTGAAATCTTGGAGCTCAATTTTGAAGTAGATATCTTCAACCGATTGAGCTGAAATTTTTGCTGACCATTTCAGTCTGGATATTAAAAAATCTAACAATAAATTTGTATGTAACAACTTTCTCACTGTCAACGAAAAAAGAATTTTTTGCTTCTAGGTAATTATTTCATTAGATTTAACAAGTATATTATTTTCAAAGAAATCAAATAGTAAAACTCGAAGTTCCTTACAAAAAAAACTTACTCGATGTGTAATTAAGTTTTTTAATTTATAATTGATTTCAATTAGCTGCTTAATATTAATCAACAAAAACAATTGGAAACCAATAAATTAAATTGGTTAAATAAAGGAACGCACGAACGTGGGACAAGTACGTACAACGAAAATTATGCGTCATATAACGGTTCGCAGCAGATAACGTTAAATTATGGAAAGCTATAGCTATAGCTGTAAAAATATTTAGTATTAATTTGGTACTGGAAGACATTTGTTAAACAGGAAGTCCAATTGCATTCTAGCAATTAAGGCATCTGAGCACATATGGTGACTTCATAAATCTTATGTCAGATAGAAGAGAGAGTACAGACTGTCATAAATACAGCGGGTGTACATGTCAAAACATGGGGATTTGGGCGCTGTCTCTCGCCAAGCGGCCCCGACGCCGCGCCAGATAATGAAAAAAAGATTTATGATCAAAAGTAATCAAATTTTATTATAGCCCATATCAACCCCTATACAACACTTTTATTAATTTAGTTTGCTATGACAGCTAAGGCACAATTATTTTTTTTTAGTTTTTAGGTCAAGCACACATGATTTTCTCATGTTTTCGTTTCAATGGCTTTAGAAAACGTGAAAACATAAATAAAAAAATATTTTAATTATTTATTAAAATATACGTCAGATGAGAAAGTTTTATTTATTTGAGTTTATTTTACCAAACAGGTCATGCTCGTAAGTCACATTTTCATAAAGTTTCTTTGGAGAATGTGGTGTGCTATATTGTCGACTGTAACACAACCGATTCAAACACATCGTGGAAAACACTCCACCTCCCCATTCCACTTGGTTCCATCCTTCGCCTCTTTGACCCAATTACACATAATGTACTTGCGTCACATTTTAAAGCTCTTGCATCTTTTACTATCTTAATATTTCTACATACGTACTATCTTACAACTTTCTGCCTTGAGACATTTTTATGTTGACTTTTGTATAAAAATATTGTAAAATATAAACTGAGAGACTTATTAAAACCAACGTCTATGCTAATAAAACAACAGGCAAAAATGATTATTGTATCTAGTCAGTCAGTCTTTGCTCTGTAAAAATGTTGTCATCAAAATAAAATCTATATATATACAAAATCGAAAGGTCACTCACTCATCACGAAATCTCAGAAACTACAAGTCCTAGGAATCTCAAATTTTGCATAGGAGTTATTTATAGGACGTAGGTGCTCGCTAAGACGGGAATTTGCAATATTCGACTTCTAAGGGGTTGTTTTTGGGGTTGTTATATTATTACAAATGCTAGGAGTCTCAAATTTTGCATAGACGTCACTAGGACGTAGTCATGGAGACAGAAATTAATAATAACATAGCTCACGCGGGTGAAACCGTGAGCGGGCCGCTAGTATTAAAATAAGTACAGATTTACTCTACAAAAGGTCTAATTTAAAACTAGCTTTGTATAGGCCGTTTTTGTATATTTAACAAAAACAATCTTGAAATGACCCTTCATCATTAGAACTTTCGACAATAGGGTCTACCGTCTAGGGCTAGGGTTAGGGTATCGCAAAAAGAGCTCCCGCACAGCGTAAAGTGCAATTGCTTGAATTAGTTATTCAGTTGATTATGAGTCCCCTCGAGCTACTCTATCATTATCGTTTTACTAAGCGCACGTGTCGCCTTTTGCAACGCACCCTTAGGCCGTCAAGGTCGATAAATGTAATCTAAGCGGTGCTTTGTCCTTCACTACTTGACTTTTCTGTGTTTATAATTACGAAAAAAATAGCACAACATATTTTTTTTTAATAAATAATACTTCTAAGAATATATGTAATAATCAGTTGATTACTTTTGGAGTAAAAGCGTAACAAACAAATTTATATTCACATTTGTGATATTAGTATGAATATTATTAAACAGCCTCGTTTATGTGTGACACAAACTCATAAGATGAAGCAGATTAGAAAATGTCCCCGTATACTCTTTTCCCTAACTTAATAACTGAACTAACAATCTAGAACATGAGGAACGGAGTGTCTTAACACTAGGTTCCCTCTGTCTACCCTACTGTGTGCGAGATACAGCGTGAAGCTGATTTTATTTTTTTTGAACAATCTAGATAACCTAAATACGTATACTGTTTAACACCTAATGGATTGTCACTTCTAGAGCGCAGTGAAGCCTGAATAAAGCTAAAGCTGGCCTAGTGACTAGAACATTTTAATATTATCATATTCACATTGCATCATATAATTCTCATTGTATGATGCAATGTGGCTGTGGTCAGTCAGGTCAGGTCAGGTATCAGGTTGTAGCAATGTAGGTAAAGGGATCCTAATGTCTAGTGTCAGAATTGGGGAACTGCCCCCATCTCTTTTTCCGCCGTTATCCGGACTCGTTACCAGTTTCGCAATAATGAAATATTTAATTTCATTACCTCGAGTGGGAATCGAACCCACAACCTGTCTAATATGTTAACATTACGTGGGAATGTGTTAAAATTAGGTTCCTAGCGTGAATCTGTGATATGCGTCCCAATTTACAGTGTGAAGTTAAAAAAATAGTATAATATACTTTTTGATCCTTATTATGACTACAGGGATGGCGAAATTTTCGACAAGTTGATCGAACTAACAACCTTTACGTTTTACTTTGACCTTTTTCACCGTTAAGCACTTGAAATTTAACCTGCGTGCCTTTCAAGGTATCCTCTACGTTTATGACTTCAGAAAAAATATAAACTTAAGGTCGCTATGGAATAGGCAAACTTGAGTCTGAGTTGGTTGGACGTTGTTGTTACATAATTTACCTATACTATAATAAAAGATTAAAATAAGTGTGTCTGTACACTAAATATTTTTAAGAAAAAAATATTTAATTATGTTATATTAACTTTTTTTTTTTATTTTTTTTATTTCTTTTTATAACTTTTGTTTATCTGTTAGTATTCCTACACCTTCTGAAATACTGGAAGGAATTAAATGAAACTTTTTTTGTTGTATACCTAGTAGGCCCGGGTATAATCTAAGCTATATTTGATTTTGAAGACAGGCAAACCCGACGTAAAATCATAATGATCGAATCGATTGATGATGAATCTTTGAAGATCGATGAAACTTTGAACTGGAACGCATTCACGAAAGTTTTAAAATTAAAATAATTCCCCAAACACTTTGGAAACACTAAACCGAGTGATCGGAAATTATAATGAGTACTATAGTAGTACAAAATAAATAATAAAAACATGAAAATTTTAAAAACAACAAGTTTAATATATAGGTTGACAAGTTATTACGCTTGTAAGGCTTATTTTTTACCTTAGCGTAGTCTATTGACGACGGCCATGACTCTGTAGTCTAGTTACTGCGGCAATAGTAGTTATCATTCATTCGACAAAAACAATACAAATCAATATTAAAACGTAAAATTCTTGTTTTTAGCTTCATGCTGTATCTGGCACACGCCTACCTGGGAACCTAGTGTTAAGACACTCCGTTCCCAGTTCTCATTGAGGCTAGTCGTACAGCAGGGACATAAGCGTGCAGTTGTATACGCGAAGGCTATCAATTTAGTTCCCGCTGTGGAATTATTTTTATTTCCTCGATCTAGAAACAAGCGCGACGTTAAGTTCCGCCATTCGACGGCGGAAATGGGGAACGGAGGTTCTTAACACTAAGTTCATTCTAGCCTATTATAACTGGGATACAGTGTGAAGCTAAAAAAAATCGAATATTTTTCAGAGTTCTACTCGCTCTCTCTCTCTCTCTCTCTCTCTATTTACTCAAAAGTAGATGTTCTCTACTCGCAAAATTGTGAATAGAGACTGGTACCTATACAATATAAAGTTGCAATCCAGGAAATACAAAATTTTGATTAAGTAAAAATAAAGGTACAATAAAAAGTGAAATGAAATTTCTTTTGCATTAATGAAGTTTTGTGTAATGTAAGCAAGAAATGAGGAAACTTGTGTAATATGTAACACAATCCGGATTGTTTCGGGCTCTCGGGGAAAATTAAATAAGATTCATTTGCACCTGGGAAATCTCTTTTGTAAAACACTTCGTGGTTTATCTACCTAAGATATTTTGTGAATATTTGATTCTTTAAAATACTCCGCTTGTAAGATCTATTTGCTTAAAATTTTTGAGACTAAATTTCAATAATCAATATTAAGTCTACTGAATTGACACAATATTCTCTATCTTAAAAATAGTAGAATGACAAAAATAAAGAAAATTATAATTAAATCTTCAAAATAACTAGATAATCTTTAGTTTTGGTCAAAAAGGTGGGTTAGGGCCATAAATTTAACTCAATTATCGATACTACTGTGGAGAGTAATAAATAAATAGGTTATCTTTAGAGATAGCAGCAACCAAGCCGTCTAACGTCACAGATTGTGAATGGGCGAGCTAAATTAGAACAGTAAAACCATTTCAAACTAGTGCAGTGCTTTTGATCTCCTAATTATTAATTTTAAAGTTAAGCTAATACAAATAAAAATATAATCAAAAGTTTAACAAGCCTGTATTTACAATCGTATTTTTTTATATATAACCTTTTTAATTAAATAATTACATACATAGTTAGTGAATAATCACTATTATGAAAATTATTTTAAAAAAACCTTTTAAATTAAAAAAAATCGTATAATAACTCGAGATATATAATTATTTTAGTTGTTTACATGTAAACGCAACTTAATATGCGCGGGCGCAATCACACGACTATCAACACATACTACAGTTCAGATGAAAGCCGGCGCCCGGCTACTTATCGCTTCCCTACAGCCATTCTGTAAGATTGCTGTCAGCACCCAAAAATAGAATAACTGATGAAAAACAACAAGAATACCAGAAATACCAAAGTCGATTTCGAAAATAGCGTTACATTTTATTTTATAAGAGTCTTTTAGTTGATATTTTGTAAGCTAAAAGTTATGTAATAGTTGGGAGCAGTTGTGGCACAGTGGTTGTGGGTTCGATTTTCCACTAGAAGATATTAAATGTATAATATTTCACATTTCGCTCTGGTGTCGAGGCAAAAGCCCGGCGTTGAGTTTCGCCAATCAACGCGCAATGCCTCCAGAATGCGGCGAAAAATGGGGAGTGGAGTGTCTTAACACTAGGCTCTCTCTAGATACATGCGGGATACAGCTTGAAGCTGAATAATAATAAATAAAAGTTATGTATATATGTATATTAAGCTTATAATTTAAAATATACTTTGATATAAGAAATTAATACATTAAGTACATAACTCTCTATGGACCTTTGGACAAAACACCAACAACAAACCTATGGGAATTTAACGGACCGGTGCTGAAGCATTAGGACGTGTCGCTTTGTGGACTCTATATTAATCTAATATAATTTTAATTGACTTTGATAAGGATAGGATAGGAAGGATTTTCAATACATTTACATTAAAGGTTATTTTATTTAAAGCTATATTTATTTTTTAGATAAATGATTTATAAAACGGTATAGTTGATACAAAGTTCACTCTATGTTAACTCTATGTAATGTTTAAACATTAAAATATTTTCGGTTAAGCATCGGATGCCTCAACCTAACAAAATTTCTTAACAGTGTTTTTTTTTTCACTATAGTGGCTTAAATAATAAAGTGAGTATAAAATAATAGATAAAATAAAATAATTATCAATTTGCTGTTAAAGAGTAGGTACGATATTTATCTATTACATTTTATAACTTACTATATTATATTTTTAGAGATTAAGATTATGCCTCAAAATGTTTTTAGGCATTCGATTTTAAAAATAAAAGTAAGTAACATTCTTTTGTGCGAGCAAAATAAAAAAAGCTTAGAGGCCAGGTGCGTGCAGCATCCGCTTGTTAAACGTAGAAAAAGTGGCAGTTGCAAACTGAAAAGATCCTCTTTAATATTCCGGTTCTGATCCAATTCTTAAACTTAAAATATTATACGAAGTGAATTTAAAAGTATATAAGTATACGATATGTAAATATTAGATTTTTTGTAAGTTTCGTGAGCTTCTTTAGCTAAAAGTAAAGCGATGTCAAAATATAAAATTGATTGATGAGAATTCTAAGCAAGGAGGAAAATTTCCCTAACTTTTCTCAGAAAAACTCTGGGTCCCATCAAACTGTTGGAAACAGGGTTTCGTCGACCGCTACACAGAGAAAATTTTCTTAAAGACTATTATTGATATATTGAAAGGACAAAGTTTAGTAAATTGTTAGTATTAAAAATATATATTTACATTGGGCTAGAAAAAGAACCAATTTGGTCACATCGAAAGTAATCTGTATTGTCCGAATATTTTTAAGAATAGTCCTGGTTAAGTCAATCTAAAATACTATTTTTTTTAGGTTGTATTATATAATTTATCAATTTACTCATTGGATTATCAAATTATTGATGCCATACGTTTTTTTTTATATACATATTTTTTTGCCTACGAGACATTTCATCATAAGCATCCCGGGATTTTTTTTTCAAAGCGGTCCGACAATCGAGTGTTCCTAATTCTACCTGCATTCAACACCTGTCGCCAACTGGACTCATCGTGCCGGTTTTCGTACAATTTATATATGAGAGTAAGAATTATGAATAAGAGATTTGCTCTTAGACAATACAGAAACAAATTATATAAGGCATATGTTCTTTTTTAGTAATATTTATGTTACTGAAAATTTTATTGATATGACCTACCTAAAACGTAATATGAATTTTATTCAGTCAAAAATTGGTGTCGCAGTGATTTCATGAGAATCTTCAAATAAATTAATTCCAAAAAATGTACTATTTTTTTACAATTATTTTATAATAGACTATAATATGTTTACTATGACTATAACAGTCTATAATATGTTTTGTTATAGAGTATCTATCGCATCTCTATCTTAGAATTTGAGAATCGCTTATATATATAATATATTCTTACTGTGATATACAATGATATATTTTTGACTCGCCTGTAATTTGGTTGGATTAAGTATGACACTGAGCATTTCCCAAAATCATATAAATAGCACAATCTCTACGTATGTAATGGGCAAAAGGTAGAGAGTTAAGCTAACTTGAGTTGTCTATCCCTTAATTTGTAGGGAGACCGTGAAATAGATAAAATGTGTAATAATAATGTTGTAATTTTTACTTATAAGAAAATCAAACCACCTAAGTACATATCACGAATTATTTCAATTTTATTTTTCTCTACTTTAACGTGAGAGACGAATGATAGTTCGGTTAACTAATATTTTTCGCCTATCTATATTTATGTTAAATGTTACATATAAAGCTATAATAAAATTAAGACAATCTAAATTATTTATAGATTTAATAAAGTATCTAATTTACTTTCTTTTTTTATTTTAAAAGTATAAAGTGCAATATAGATGTTGCGTGCATTCAAAAAGTTCTCAGCAAAAGCTTCTTCTAACAATCTCACAATATATTAAGCTAAACAAATTCGATGTATCCTTACCTGTCAAAAACAGCAAAATGAATAGCCGCATCTTGAAATCCTTCAGCAGTGTCGTGCTAGTTACTGGTTCAAAACCTATAAAATTGGTAAAACCATCGTATCGTCAGTTTAACTCGGTCAAGCCAATGTTTACGCGACTCAGCTGACGTCGCTAATGAAGCACACACTTGCACACTGCGGGACCCGCACGCTGCAGTGTCAACGGCCACGAGCTTACGAGAAAAACTAGACACTCGGCGAAAGCTGTCCTCCCTGTCCTCTCTGTCCTCCCGCGAGAGCTCAATGTGACACCGCGTACCGTATGAGTTTAATTTATTCATTCATGTTTAGAGATATCGTGTTCCAAAGCTAGCTGACAGATAAGCTCTGTGATGAAAACATTACACATGGCTCGGGAGGCTGCGAAAGCTTCGTCGCGCGCGATCACAGCGCACGGCGGCCGACTCGCGAGTTGCGTGAGCGGAGCGGGCCGGCGGCGGGCGGCGGGGCGCGGGCCGGGACGGGGCCACGCCTGCGCGCCGCGCCCGCCCCGCGCCCCATACCTTATCTGTAAGCGCGAGTCGGCCGCCGTGCGCTGTGATCGCGCGCGACGAAGCTTTCG
>JAEBDU010000001.1:4537438-4674198 GCA_016802625.1 Heliconius numata | reverse complement strand
GCCACGCCTGCGCGCCGCGCCCGCCCCGCGCCCCCGCCGCGCCCGCACCGCGCCACCTACTAGTATTGACCGACGACGCCTCCTTCCACCTCGAACATCCTTAACTACGTACTAAGAATTCTCCTTTGAACGTTCCCCTTGTACCTTCTTACTGATCTAGATATACTGAGTAAATTTTATACAACTGAAAAAAAATTGAATTATAACATAAGACTTTTATTTGTACCTATTAACTCTTTTACCTTTAATAAGTTAGGTACTAATATAAATATATAAATAAAAGAAATAGAAATTATCTTAAATACTAATTCAATTGGTACATAAGTAAATATCATAAAATGACACGGTGACAATAAAAAAAATATTATCGAAAATTGTTATTTCTAAAAAAATATTAGTTAGTTATTTGCTTAACCCATACGCACTGTACTTATACCGGCAAGTAGTGTGCAAAGCACTTTTGCGTAACAATATTTGCACGAGTCTCGATGCGGGCATACTTGGACTGGTGCCTGTGGACTGCGCACCAATGACGTCATCCGACGCCCATTCCAAGTCGACTTGGCCACAATACGAGACTATCCTTAATCAAAATCTTATATTAACATATATAACTTAACAACTAATAAGGAATGACCTATTTCAGAAATGAGGCTGCATGTTTTGCCAACTTTTTTCTACCTACTTATTATTTTACAAACGTTTATCTGTTATACAAATAACTAATATTTTGACGTACTAAAATGAGGGCGAATTATTTAATAGAAAAATATTTTGAAAATACATGTGTATTATTTTACTCCATCTATAGATTCCATTTTTCACGCCTTCACCTACAAAACTGGATGTGAACTTTTTTCAGTTTCCTGAAAAAAGTTCACATTTAGTTTTGCAGATGGCGTTATGTAATAATACTGAAAATATGTAATTTTACACAATTTCTTTTTTTTAGATTTCTACTACATATAACTATATAAAACAGCGTTGCCATTTTTTATTTCAGGGAAAAGGACGAATTTTTAAACGTTCTAAGTAAAAAAACGAGATTTGGATCGATATAGAACTTGTGCCAAGTCACTCAGTTTTCCAAATATTGCCAAAATTCGACCCATTGAGTGTCGGGTGACTGAAACTTTTGGTGCTGATTTTTTCCTTGCCAGAGCAGGACAATAAAATTAACTCATTCGCCTCATTAAGAATCGAGTCCACAACTACCGCACTCAGACGCTGTCTCATCGCGATACTATAAATTAATCTCTTAATTAGTCTCCTTAATTCAGCAGTGCCCTCATCTGTTACGGCTGATCGACTGCAATGTGTTATTAGATCATTAACATGTAGGTATTTATACTGAAATGTTTTTATTTGTTTAATTTATATTCATTTGTATTCCTCTTCCACATAGAAATAATACATTCTCTTTTTTTTTAAAACAATTTAAGTACATGTATAGGTTACATTAATATTGTAAAAAAAATAACATTTGTTTTTTTTATTTCATAAATATATATTTACTGTCTATGGATATAAGGCTTAAATAACATAAATTGTGTTATAAATATAAGCAAACAGCCTAGATAAATACTATTACTTGTCCTATCTAATCCAATTATAGACTGATACTTATAAATAATTTTAACTGCTGCATTTATTAAAATAAGATAAATGCTTATATTTTACATTTAAAGCTGGATAAAAGTATCGATGGCAAAGAGAGAGAATAAAAGTCATACTTATTATATAATCTATATTCATATTAAAAAAAAAGTAATACAAACAAATTGACATTACTTTTTAAGCCACTTTTATGGTTTGATTTTCTAATTTGCGCTTAGCCCAAGCTTGGATAAATTGTTTTCTTATTTCAAATGCTATCACAGCCACTGCCATTCCCGTATTTAAACTATCAACTCCTTTTTGTAGTGGAATGTTTAATCTAAGGCCATTGTTTTGTGCTGCTAGTCTGAAAAATATTGTATTTATTAATTATATTAAATTTTACAGGTTTCTCTGAACAACAGTAAATTTAGTTGTGGTCAATAGGAATCATCTCTAAATATCAACACTTCCATTTGTAGAATTAATACATAGATATTGTGAAATGCTATATTCATATAAAGTATACGGATATATATTGCCCAAATGCAAAAAAAATTTAAGCAAGACATCAATTTCTTTACCTATAACTACTTTCACTGATTCCTTCAGTTTCACCACCTATTACAAGTGTAACATGCTTAAAATTTGCAAAATCCACACTGTAATATGGCAGGACAGGTAGATCACTGTTAAGAGCAGTTTCATTTTCTTCAACCACTGCTGTATTGCTATCTGCTATGAAGACAGATGTATTTTGTTCTAATAAACTGGGCATATCGTCCCACTCAATTGAAGTATGAATCGGCTGTCTGAAGTGTGCACCGGATGCACTTCTTATTACTTTGGGATCCCATAAGTCCACACAACCTGTTGTTATTTAGAAAGAATTAAAAAAAATATTTTACTTTGATACCAGATGCACCATTTGTGAGTTCTATTCCCACTGGCAAAATTATTATATTTAAATTAATTTCATTTACTTGCTGTGGTAGACAAAGTTTCAAATCAAATGTTTCAAAATTAGAAAGTTGTGAATACTGTATGCTGTTTAGTATTATGTTTTTTAATATTTTAATATAGTCTATGGTACTTTTTATAATAATGTAAAGTAAAATTGAAAAAAATTGCTCATTCCAATTTAGACTTATAACCAAATATATTATGAAATTACTAAACATTTACATAAAAATTCTATTTTAATACAGAGCAATTTAATTTTGTTTACATCAAAATTTATACTCTATGGCTATTAAAGTAATAAATAAAATTATTGTTATTAAAAATAATATTTCGTATACCTTTACTAAGAATAACTTTTTCACATCCAACACCAACTGCTGCTCTTAGTATAGCACCTAAATTTCCAGGTGTTCGGATATTGTCACAAATAAACTGGAGTGGGATTGGTTTAGAGTACCTTTTAACATTTTCATGTGAAGGGGTCTCAAATACACCTATAACGGATTCAAAATTAGTTTTTAACACAAACTTACATACTTAATATTATAAAATATTTAAATTTGCCCTTTGTAGTGAAAATGAATTGTTTTCATTTTAGTAAGAAGACAAAGAGTAGTTGTAAGAGTAGTTGTGTTCTGCCACATATCTGGATAAAACTGTAAGAAAGAGTACAGAGTGCATCAACACTTGGTTCTCTCTTCTTACCTTGCTACAGATATAAAGCAAGCAGTGAAAAAGTCATGCTTTTTAGTTTCATGATAGCAAATAGCCGAGCTAAGAGGGAATAGGGAACCTGGGAACCTAATGTGAAGGTGCATTGTATGTTGAGTGGCAAAACTCCATGTTGTGCTTTGCCTTGTCACGAAAGCAATAAAATAAAAACATTAAATAATGTAAAATGTAATGGTAAAAGTTAATTACCTAATATACCAGAAGAAGTCTCCACATCTGACCATAATTCTATTTCTTTATAAGGTATTTTATAAAATTTAACACCAGTTTTCGGCAAAAAAGGCCTTAAATTTTGCAAATCTTCAACATGACTAAATATTACATATTTTAAAACACAATTTGCTTCTAAGCCATCTACAATTAACCTCCAGCCTTCAACAAGCATCTGTCCTGAGCGTAAACGCTCCTTTTTAGATTTGAGTCTCACAAGAAGTGAACTGAAACAATTAATCAAATATGTAAATAATTTAATCATAATAATAATAATAAACTCTTTATTTCACATCATAATACATAGCATAAATTAAAATTTACAATTTACAATAGCTTAAAAAATAATAAAATGTGAAAAAGGCAGCCTTATCACTAAAAGTGATCTCTTCCAGGCTACCGAATTGTAGGATTAGATAGAGGGGTGCGGGCATAGTGCGTGGGAAAATAATTATGACAATACACGATATATATATATATATAATTATACACATAACATATATATAAAGTCACTTAAAATTCATAATTTAATATACCTTATTCTTCCATCGTTTTCTTTTAGTTTTTCGTAGATTATTTCACCATTGTCGTCAAAAACCTTACATTGATTTAAGTAAAACTTCTGTCGTTGTAATTTTTTTAGCTTGTTATGTTTTATTTCACTTGTTGTTACTAATTTTTGAGTTGTGTCTTTTTCATCGACTTTCTCTTGCTTTGATTTTAGGTTGTTACTTTTCGTATTTCTATTTATATCAGATCTTAAATCAATTATTTTTTCTTCCTTTAAGCTTGTATTTTTATCAGGTTCAATAGGCAATAAAACTTTTGCAGGTTTTCTATGCATCCATCCTCTGTATAACCTAACAGAAGATATCTGCGGATGGCGAATTAATGTACGACACAGTAAATAAATACCTGAAGACATTATAGAAACAAAATACACTCAAATCAATAATTCAGAATTTTTATTTTCATTGAATTTCATTAAATATTCTTTTAATTCATTTCTTTGAGTTTGAAGTTAGGATTTTAAATTTCGATAAGCTGAAAGTAAAATATAAATATGACAGAATGTGTCAAAGTCAAAAATTTTGAAACAAAGTACAGATTAGTAAGAAGTAATGAATACTTTGATTAAAACTTATCATTTAATAATAATTAAATTTCATTTAAAGATACCACTTAACTCCACTTGGATACACTATGCGCAACGTTGTGTCGGCAAACGCCCAGTAAAAATTAAGTATAAACATACTAATTTCTCTCCATAAAGGTAGAATAATTAATTTTTTAGTATCGAGATGTCATATTAAAATGTAACAAATTTTATAAATTACCTTATTTAAAATACTTACCATATTTTAAATTAAGTTTATTATTATTAAAAAGATAATAACAAACTCAATAATTATTACATCAAATTACATCAACTTCTTTTTATCTGTGAGTTTCTTGACAACTGGAAAATAACCAGAAATCGACCAATTAAAACGTGGTACGAAAACAACTCTTGTTAGCTATACGTCTGTGGTCATCAGCTGAAAATTATCGTGTTTATGCGTAGTACATACTTGTGTTTATTTTTATATCGTTAGAAAAGTTTGGCAAAATGGCTACAGGGATAGCACCGCGTGATGAGGATTCATCTCTTACCAGGGCTGATTTAGAGGCAATACAAGACGCAATGAAGAGCAAGAAATTTCGAGATCTACTTACCGAGTACTGCGATGAAGTACGTGACCCGGCGAATCAAGCAATCTATCAGAAAGAGATGACCCAACTAGAAAAGGAACGTGGCTACGATGTTACTTTTATTAATCCAAAGGGAAGTTATGTTATTAAAACAAGCGTCGCAGGCGATAAAAAAGCGTTTATAAATATTTGTAGCAATGAAAATGTGGAAAAGCCGTCTTGTTGTGCGCAAGAGCTAAATGGCCAAAAAGGAATGAACTGGCAGTTGCCGTATACAATAGTTCCTCCACGAGAAGATTTTGATAACAAAAAGGCAAGATGTGTTATTTACGATGTTGTTTTCCACCCAGATACATTGCGCATGGCAGAGGTTAACAAACGATTTCGTGAACTAGTAAACAAAACGGCATTTGAAGGATTGCAGAAAACGTATAATATACAACTTGATAGCAATAATTATAGATTTCCTAAATCAAATTATAAAGGAATGATTGTTCCAGCTGTTATAAGAAAAGAAGATCCAAATTTTAAACTAAATAATGAAGCTCAAGAAATTTCACCAGAACTTTTAGAGAAGTTATATCCTCAGCACACATATTCAAATTCTAACAAACCTGTAGTAGAAAATTGTATTAAAAAAGAACAACACAGAAAAAAAGCTAAAAATAGTAAAAAGCAGTATGCTCATTCATCTGATGATGTGTACACAGTGCCTAAATACACAATAAAACAGCAGCATGATGTAGACCTTCAAGATTTTACTTATGATAAAAATAGTAAACAATATTCTGCAATGCCAACTTACATATCTGTTGAGATCAACTTACCACTTCTGTCTTCAACTAAAGATTGTGTCTTAGATGTACAAGAAAAATGTCTTGAGCTGACTTCTGAGAAACCAGCAAAATATAAACTTAACCTTAATTTGCCATATACTGTTGATGAACAGAACGGGAATGCAACTTTTGATTTATCAAAACATTTATTAATTGTAAAATTACCTGTCCTCCGAAAAACACCTATAACTGAAAAATCATTATTACTAAGAAGAGACAGTGGTCTAGAGAGTGAAGAAAACTCCAACAGTGAAGAAGAGTCTAAACCAAAATTTGTAGAAGAACTTACCATAAGTGTGGAAAAAAAGAATTCTTTAAGAAAAGAAGAAACTAAAGAATTTGATGATTTCTTACTTCCCTCCATTGGTTACACATTTCCACCATATACACACAATATGTTAGATGAAATTGTAGCGTTCACTTTTCATGTTAAAAACACTGACCCTGATTCTGTTGTGGTTAAAAATGATGGAAACAAGGTTTTTATTAAGTTCTCATCTATAGGGTCAGGATTTGTACCCGTACACTATGCAGCTTTAATTTTATTTGATGATGGAATTAAATTTGATACTGCAGTTGGAGAGGCTTGGGATAATAATGTCATTTTACAGCTAGAAATGGTTGGAGAAAAATGTCTTGAGAAATTTCAAATAGGATTAAGCTTAGAAGACATGAAAAATGAATATTTTGATGTGTCCCCACTAAAAATAGCTGTAAAAGATGATGTTCAAGAGGATAAACCATGTATTCTAGGAAATCTTTCACCTTCAATTGAAGTAAGTACTTTAGGTAGAGAAACAAATATTGTTGTATCTTCAACTAACCAGAATGATGATGAGGATGAAGAAGAATTTGAAAAAGAAATAGTTTGGACGGAATCCAATACAGCTGAGAATGGGGCTAAAAGTATTTTACGGAAGCCTATTAGAATGATAAGAAGTTTCTCTGAATCAAGTGCTGGAGACATTGCTTCATCTATGGATTATATTAGCTCTGATTGCATTCCAGAAGAGTCAAGCTTAAAGAAGACAGTTCGTTTTAGCGATGTTATTGCTAAACAATTTTATAGGTAAGCGATCATTTTTAAGGTTGTCTTGGCGGAGGAGCGTAGTATCTGACGTCTTGTATTAATTTCATTGCTTTGGTAGAAGAGTATCTTGCATGGGCAATAGGAATAGGGAGGGCTAGGTGGTCGGCGCATTACGTGTTGACTGGCGGAACTCTACGTCGCGCTTTGCCTTGTTACCATAGTGAGAGAATAAAAATATGAAATATTTCATTACTCCGAGTAGGAATCGAACCCAATGGAACCACATGGCCCACTTATAAAAAAAATGGCCTCAAAAAACAAAACTGGGGTTCCATTGGGTTTGATTCCTACTCAGAGTAACGAACTATTTGGTATTTTTAAAGCGCAAAGCGAAAGTGAATTAGCGGAAAATTAGAGAGGAAGTTTCTCTTGGGATACATTGTAAAGTTAAAAAAATTATTTAATATTTCAGTTCTTTTATAATTCTGTTATTCAAATTCTACTGTTTAAAAATTTTATAAATATTGTTTTAATATTTAACACTCTAAGCTAAATAAATTATATTAAATAAAATTTAATTTAATTACAGATATAATTCATCAATAGAGGGTCAAAAAAGGAAAAATCAAAGAAAAAAGAGCAAGAAACGTAACTTGGAGAGGCGTAAAAGTGAAAGTGAAGCTGAAGAAGAATGTACAAATTCAGTTCAGGTAATAAATTACCTATAATTGTATCTTTCTATTGGTCTTCCTAAAGGACATTGTAGCAAAGCAGTACAGTGTCTGACTGTAAATGCGAAGGTTTTGGGTGCGATCCCACTTAGGATGATGAATTTACAATTACTGCTATATAAAAACTAGGTCTTTACATTTAGTTTACTCTGCTGGGGTAAAGTTTAAAAATTAAAAATAGAGCTAAAATATAAAACATGAAATTATCTGTTAGTGGATGCTTTATTTTTGGTACTTTATATGTCCATATCTATAGTGCATTACTTATGATATCCTGTGTTGTCATTATCAATTTCCTTTCGTATAAATCAAATGAATATAGTGAAATCATGTGAAGCCGTTGTGTCTCAAGCTTGCGACTGTAAACCAGACGTTTGTGGGTTCAATTCTCACCTGAAGGAATAAAATATTTCATATTTTCGTTTTCTCGCTCTGGCAAAGTATGGCGGTAAGTGCCACCACTCAACATCAACGTCTCAACGGCAATGAGTGTTACAATATATTTGATAAATGATTAATAAAAATTTTTTACAATTTACAGGTTTCGAAATCGAGATCAAAACCAACATTAAAAGAAAGGCATGATAGTGGAGTTGTTGATACATCAGATGCAGAGGAGTTCAAGAACACATCGGATTACGAATTACAATATGACACTGATGAAAATGCCAACATAAACAACCCGAATATGGAACATTCTGCTAATATAATTGATAGTAACGGCAACACTACCGAAGATCAGACATCTTGGAACTCCAATCCAGCGAAGTCAAAAACAACTTTTAAACAGGAAAACCATAAAACAACATCTTTTAATATAAAACACAACACTGATCTCTACAATCCTGATAAATTGAACAAAGGGCAATATTTGGAAGTTAAATTTAAGAACGATCTCATATTTGATCTTGATATGTGAGATTTGCCATTCACATTATATTTTATGAATAAGTTTTTTTCTGCTATTTTTTCATGAAGTAGTTATTATATTGTTTTAGACTTTAGTCACCTACCAGTGAGTTGGTTATATATAATCAACATATTATAATAATTATATTTGTTTATAATTGTGTTTGTGTGTGGACACTTGTTTAGTTCTCTTGAAACTTTCCATTATTTACTTATTCCTTATTATAGTAACAGCAATGTATTTTATTATGCGAGTTTATGGCAGTTTTATTGAACATAATATATCTGTGTCAATTATTTGTTTTAAATATAATTCAACTACAATCAAGGTGTAGTGTTGAATAAAATTATTTTAAATAAAATTGTAATATCAAATATTTTATGCTCATATTAGACTATATACTTGTGTAGTGAGCTCTTATGGTACAAATTAGATCTAGATACATAATTAAGTCTGACACAATAAAAATGATAATAAATATGCACATTTTTACACAATTATTTACTTTTAATAAAATGTCACTTATGAATAAAATAAGATACATGAATTAATTAGGCACTGAAAGATGCGTTTCTGCATATAAGTTGTTTATGATAACTACAAATATAATAATTTAATTATTATTATGATTTTTTGTATGATTTTGGCACCATTGTAAGAAAGCGGCATTAATGTCTAATCTGCCATTATCCTTGCATTTATGTTTGTCCTTAGTTTGTATGAAGTGTGTTTAGGTTATATAGTTGTTATGAAAATCGAAAGTTTAATACTAAAATATTGTGATGTTTCGAATAATATAATTTAATAGAAGAGTGAAATTTATCCGAATTTTCTTTATACCCTAAAACCATTGAACAAATTGAAACATGTTTATTTTCTTGACTTGTAGAAATTTGCACTTTGGCATATGGCACGACAGAGTTTGTTTCCCAGTCAGTGAAGGTATTTATTGAATTTCCTCTGATAAGAAAACAAAAGAGAGTTCAACCATTCAACGCGCAATTCATTTTGAATATAAGGCGGAAAGCGGCGATCGGATTGTTTTACCACAAAGTTCTCTCTGCTTATGTGCAACATGTGAACGTCAGTGCAGTGAAACAACGTCGTGTGCTAAAGAAAGTATAAATATTATTTGGGTGTATTGTATTATATTAATACATTTAGGCCATCGTGGCTCAGCGGCACAAGGGTGTGACTGTAACGCGACGGTTGTGGGTTTGATCCCCACTCGAGGAAGTGAAATATTTATTTACGTTTATATTTCCATTTCTTCGCTCGATGTGTAACTATTTTTTTTATAAAAAAATAAATTAATTAAGTCAGTTTCACACTGTATCCCGCACACATCAGGGTAGGCAGAGGGAACCCAGTGTTAAGACACTCCGTTCCCCACTTTCTGCCGAATTCTGGGGTCTGCATGTGGAGTGGCAGTACTCAACGACGCGCTTTGCCTCGACATCAGAGCGAAGAAATGGAAATATAGCGGGTCACAGTCATACGCTTATGCCGCTGCGAAATAATATACAATTTTGATTCAAATTATTTAAAGTGTCATCTATTATTTTACCTATTTTTTTTCTATTAATTATTACTTCACAAGAAACTAAGAGAAAAGAAATCAAAACTGTGAAAATTAATTGAAAGAATTACATGTTTAACTAAATGTTTTTTAATTTGTTTCTATTAGATATTATTTATATTTATTACCTATAGCGACATGAGTTAGACAGGGATTAATTTTACGGCCTCAAATATCTTTGGTCACCTCATAATCTGTCGTCAATCACACCATGCGTATCCTTTGGGATGACCTTATGCTCTCCATACGCTTTTCTTTGATAAGTCTGTCTTGGTAAGTAATTTTACTATTAATTCATTGGATTACTAAGGGATTACTAAGGCTTTGCTAACGTATATTGAACATTTTATTAAAATTAATTTTATAACATTTAGAACTAAAAATAATACTCGGCCAAAAATATTATTATCTTGTCGTGTCAAACTACCTGTGGCAACTTATACGAATAATCCGATTTTCATAAAATAAAAGCTAAGAACCACCGCGATGACACAAAGAAGGCTTTCGATGAAAAACAAGTCGCATTCAATTCGCTTCATTAATTCAGGAGATACAGTGCCACAAACAGATAGACAGGCACGTTACTCACCTCAACTCATAACACCGTTCTTTTTGCATCGGGGGTTAAAAATGAGTAATTATTTCATTAAGTAATTGTAAAAAAATTATTACATTAGTTATGTAAATTAATAAATATATATTATACCTATTACCTATATAATACATTTTTGTAAGACGTAGCTATATTTGGGCAGGGGCATTAGAATAATCACGTTTTTGTTGAATTTTATAGCTCCCTTGAAAGCCTTACGCTGTTAATACTAGGCTTCAAGGAATATTATTTTCTGAGTAAGAAAACCATATTTTAGTTCACTTATGTATGACGACTTTTAATATATAAGCCTGTTTTTTTAGTTATTCTCATTTCTCCCTAATTCAAAAATACAATATTAAATAGAGCATGTTTTTTAAATCTTATACGAATTAATCATAATAATATCAATGAATATTCATAGAATACTTAAATTCAAGCCCTTAATCTTTTTTCCAATAATGACCGTCCAATCAGGTCATACAATTACCTACATTAAAAGCTCACATTTAACTTACGCTACGATTAAATTTGACGAGATTGATTCTCGCATTGTACGACACACTCCAGGCGGAAGAGCATAGCTAGAACGAAATCTAAACTGATGGTGATCTGGAACAGAGGAGGAATCGTTACTCCGCTTAGATGCTGACTCTGGAGACGATAATGAGGATGTAAATTGGTGTATGGGGAGCCTGGGCCCCCAGCCTGGGAGGCGAGGGGGGGCCCGAGGGGCGAGGAGGTGGCCCGGGTAACCTGTGGCGTATCTGTTGCGCCGCCCGCCCTGCCGCTCCCGGCCGCGGGCAGTCTGTCTCCCCGCGCCGGCATCGGTGCCGCTCGCGAGCACCGCGCGCACTTCCGCACTGAGCACGTGTTAAAAACCTTTGTGCTAAAATATCACAATGTTCACGAAAAGTTCGTGCTTCGGATGAATTAAATTGGATTTTTTTCGTACTGTCGTTTCGTACTAACACAGTCTCGTTAAGGTAATTTATTTTGTGTAATGTTTTGTTGATAAGTTGATTTTATGAAATTTGGTTTGGGTAATTATTTACAATTAATTAATATGCCAAATAAAAATGTATATAAAAATATGTGTAAAAATATTCACGATCTATTTATTTAAAAAAATATAATATGTTACGAGCTTATAGAAAAATACTTAGATAGTTTTCTAAAACAAATATCTTTTTATTTATATTTTTATATGTAAGTATATAGCTTAAACAAACAATACTAAACTAACTGAAACGAGTGGGGAACAGAGTGTCTTAACACTAGGTTCCTTCTGCCTACCCTGCTATATGTGATACAACGAGAAGCTGTAGGTATAAACTAAATAGTAATTGGAATTTTCTACACAAAAAAGTTATTTTTTGCTAACATGCAACAAACTTAAATTATATGCTTTTCACAATATTTTCTTATATACCTAATTTGAAAAAAAAAATGCATTTTTTACAATTCTTTCCCTGGATTCTTTGAACTTGTTGCTTGATATCATTTTAAAAAAAAAAAATTTATTATTACCTGATTTCGATCATTTCTCTATTAAGAAAAATTATGTAAAATCTTATTTTTTACTTAAGCATAAATTCCAAAAACAGTATTAGTCATAACAAAAATATTACAGAAATACCGATACGGGTTCTATTTTTAAGAGTTTATTATTGAGATTTATCGGGATCCGACGTCGGATTTAGATAATATATGCGTCTCATGTATTCATATTATGTTATTATAAACGTTTTTAAAACAAAGAGCATTTTCTATAAAAACCTTCGCTTGCAATATTTTTTATTATATCGGTGTCTCTACAAATATTTTTCAACATGATTACATTATCTTTAATATAATTAATTACTTACTTAAATTTATCACTGTGCAATCATTTCAATGTTATTAAAATTACGTCACGTAAATGTCAACATAATAATTAGGTTATACGAATATTTTTTCCACATTTTCCGCCGAATGTTGGAGGTCCTACGTGTTAAATGTCAGGAGAGCGAAGAAATGAAAATATTAAATTTCAGTTCCTGGAGTGGAAATGGAATGAATGAAACTTGTCGCGTATATAACCTTTGCCACTGCGCCATGACTGGCCTATCCGAATATAAAAATAATGAAATATTTACTTAAATTTATATTTCCGTTTCTTCGCTTTGGTATCGAGGCAAACGCAATGCCTCCAGAATTTCGGAAAGTGGGGGAACGGAGTATCTTAACATTATGTTCCCTCTGCTTACCCTGCTGTATGCAGGATACAGCGTGCAGCTAATTTATTTATTTCTGTTTTATACAATTAAGTTTAAGGGATTACGTCTGTCCGTGTCATCGCGTGTCATGAAGACATTACAAAGAAACATATAGACGACTATACGAGACAATACTAAAGCCACTGAAGCGAAATACAGGATAGTTCGTTTCACGCTAATCCACAATTGCAGAGAGCTACCCACTCGGAACAATCCCCGCTCATTAAAGGGCTGAACTTATCTGATATATTCCGTCCATTATCTTTATCAGCTATCTGACATCGATACAGATATACGTATTATTTCGTACTATATTTTATGTTCGTATCATATAACCTTGGAAATATACAATCTTGGAGGATCACAAATAATATTATTTATATATGAAATTCGTTGGGCGGTGTAAATTTAAGATATTTCTATATAAACAATAATATAATAATTTATATTATAATTGTTAAATAATGTAAAACGTATAGTATTTTAACGGCAGCTCACGTCGGGGTCCGTTAGCTGTCCGGGCCGCTACATCGATCCTTGCCGCTCGTCGCGCACCCATTAGATGCATCCCGTGTGTGCAACTGAGATTACGGCTGCTATGGTTTCCAAGGATTCTCCTCGTTTCGCTCCAATCCAAATAAATCGTTTTCGCTTCGCTCGTACAACACTAACACATGCAGAAATCTTTAGTGATGTTATTATGTGAATACTTTTCCATAAACAATCACCTATATATTATAAAAGATAGCGGTAGATAGAAAAGTAAAACATTTTTTTAACAGAGTTTTTGGTGTAAATTTTACAATGATATAAATAAGTACATATGTATATATTTTCTATGTACTAGGTACACTTGATGCTGTAAAAGGCGCGCCAATATTTGTGTTATTAACAATTTCTTGTTAATAGTTATACCTCTGTCAGTTAAGTTAACTTTAGGTAGTTTAGCATATTTTTTGGTTTTTAGTTTTATATAATAGCATAGTAACTCCTTACCCATTTTTTTTTTATTTGGGCGAAGTAGAGAACTAAATGTCTCATAAAGGTCCTCTTGACCTACGCTGAAATATGTGAAAATAAGATAAAAAAAAATTACATTTAGGTATAATATAAAGCAATGTAAGTTAGTCAGAAATAAAAACTAATAACAATAGGTTTTCTGAATCAACAAGTTATTATTGAAGTTAATCTAATATAAGTACCACAAAACTAATCTGTATGGTGGCGGTCAGTATTTATTTATTCATGTTTGGTTATTCATTCAATATAAATCGGTTTCACGCTGTATCCCGCACATAGCAGAGTAGGCTGAGGAAACCTAGTGTTAGAGATCCCCACTTTCCGTCGAATTTTGGAGACATTGCGTGTTGAGTGGCGGAACTCAACGACGCGCTTTGCCTAGGGCGAAGAAATGAAATTATAAATTTCTAATACATATTACATTTCACAGTGTACATCGTACAACCAGTCATGTTTACAGTCACACACTTGTGCCCTTGCGCCACTATTGGCCTCAATATTCAATATAATTATTACTATAGGTTTAAGGCATACATGGGGAAACAAAGTCTTTTTCTAAAACTTAGGATAATGGAAATTATTTATCGCAGGGTCAACGGTTGAGTTTTACGGTCGTTAAAGGTTTATTTTTAACTGCATACGTTTACACTACAAAAAGCAATAAAAACCTATATGTTTGTTGCTTTAAATGTCGCTTCTACATTGATTTTCAATTTGTTGATAAAAAAATACAAGAAATATTATGTGCTCTGAGATAAGTATGAACTAAGTAATTATTAGAATAGTTTCAAAGATTGAATTTTCCTTTTTGTCTATGCATTTTCAGTATTTTGCCGAGTGGCCCGAGAACATAATACTATATTATTCTATTCAGCATTTATATAAATTCTATATGAATTATGAAACAGCATTCACAATTACTTAGCAGGCATCGCTTTGGGCGCGTGTAATGGACAAGATAATCTATCTTCGCGTAGAGTGCGCTACATGTTACACAAAGGACTACTAGTTAATTAGTTCGTTTGATAGTGGCCAGACATACCTACCTACCTACCTACTTACCTACCCGGTATATATCAGCTTTTTGCGGTAGACTGGATAGAGAAAAGTGACTTAGTTTTCCTTTACTACTATTTTTATTTTATACAATGTTAGGTTTTTTAAATTAACGTTGTTCTTGAATAAGCCACAAAACAGCTATTCTTATATGTAATATGTTTCACAATTTATTTAAAAGTTTTTAGAGAGCGCGAGAGAGCTATTATGTTAAAAGATTACAGCACGGTGTACGCCGTGTACTATATAAGTTTCTCAGGAACACGTCGGAGGCTCGAAGTCGAAGGCGTCGTTCAGGAATGTCTGTTATGAGCTAAAAGGATTTTGGTGGGCACAAGCGCATTGACCACTAAGAAAACTCCACTTGCCGTGTTGTTGTTTCAAGTAACTGCCAGTATCTTAGTCACCTGAAATACAAGGCCAATGACATGGCCTTGAAGAAATTGGGTGTCAACGGTAGAACGAGTAAGTACTTCCCATGCCAAAACACCGATTTTTCTATATAGAGCCTAGCTTCGGACACATATGGAGTATTGTTCTTATCTCTGGGCTGGCTGATCATTAGGTACCCAATAATCTATAAAAGGTTAGACATTATGGGGTAGAGTCGTTTCCTTACTGTGCATTCTCTAAGGAATAACTGTTCGACTCGATTCAAGCCCCTGAAAACATTCCAGTACGTCCCAAACCTGAAAGTGTATTTGTATAAAATAATATCATCCTCACCAAATATCCAATAGTGCGGTTTTGTAGAAACTTCCGTCAACATGTCACTTAACTGTGGCTACTTGCGGCAGTGTTTTCGGGTCGATACGACACCTTAAAGGATGATAACCCACCTGTAGCTTCTAGTGTGTAACACAGGGCCGTGAAAGGCGGCGATTGTTTATTATATGACCTGACCAGAATCCTCGTTTGCCTTGACTTTTCTATAAAAAAAATAGCTTTGTCTTGTCTATAAAAAAATAAAATACGAGCGACTCTGGCTTATTTATTTATATATTGGGCATTAATAATGTAGAGACATTACAAACATATAATAATATTCTTGTTAACTTCAAATATTATTTCCATAAATGCATATTACATTAGTAGTTTAATACTTAGTCCGCCGTTATAGCTTTGAATTCAATTGACCTAACCGAAATTATTAATTTCCAAATGAATCAAGTATATTTTACTACAATATTAAACTGTACACATATCTAAATATACAAATTTTAGTAATGATTAATTGCATAATTATATACTAATAATCATATTAGTTTTTAGGGTTCCGTACCATCTAAGGAAAAAAGAGACCCTTATAAGATCACTTTGTTGTCCGTCTGTTTGTCTGTCAATATTTAATATTCAATTTCCTCGTTTCGACAACGAGGTAAAGCGCAGCATTGACTTTTGCCAATCCACACGCAAAGCTTGAAGAAGTTATTAACCAACATATAAGAATACGACCTTACAGCTTTACAATTGTTTTTGTTTTTAATGAACGGAGAGTAGCATTTCTTCCCAACAAATTTAATATAACTCTTATCTTATACATTGCATACTTACTTATGGCTTATTCTATTGTCCTACGGGCTTTGAGCTTACAAAGCCGTTTGTAAAACATATAGCTTAAATTATGTTTTATTAAAGTCCCGCTAAGTTCTCCAGAATATAATATTATTTAGTGGTATAAACCTATTATGCGGGTTAGAAGGGGGGAAATCCGTAGCACGTTATAATCTCCCTACCCTAGATTGAAATAAATGAGGTTATAAAATAACGCTTCATGAAATAATGTTCTGGAATGATCTTTGCTTGGATCTTCGTTTGGATTTATCTCACGTAATTTGTATTTTACGTAACTTTTGCAGGTATTCGCTATAGGCCTTCGTGGCAGTTGAGAATTCTCTTAATACTCACTAATCACTAGCATTGTGGGTTCGATTTCTATCCGGGCTTTTTTATATATCTATGTACCTACATAATCTTGAGGCCAGTCGCGGAGCAGGGCCGTAAAGTGTGACTGTGAACGCCACTGGTTGTTCCCCACTTGGGGGAATGAAATATTTATTTACATTTATATTTTCATTTCTTCGCTCTGGTGCCGAGGCAAAGCGCGATGTTGAATTCCGCCACTCAACACGCAATGCCTCCAGAATTCGGTGGAAAGTTGGGAACGGAGTCTCTGAACACTAGGTTCCCTCTACCTATCCTGCTGTGTGCGCGATATAGCGTGAAGCTGATTTAACTTTATAATAACTAAATTAGTATCAAGTTATACCTTATATTTCTTAACACGTAAAGAAACAAAAAGGCGGAAATAAATGTTGCACAACTAGAATATCGAAGAATAATATTCGTAGCACAATTTCTAAGGTTTCGTTAAAAGCATTTGATTGGAATGATAAAACTATAAAGTTTCAATTTGTCATAGGAAAGGTAGTTTTTAATAAAGGCTGTTCTTCATTACTTATATTTTTTCTTTACATTTTAATAATATATATCTTTAACATTATTTTAATATTCATTTTATAAAAAATAACAAAATTAAATTAAGTTTGTAGAGAGGACGATTTTTATTAATGGTGTAAACATTGCATAACACACATAATTACTTAAATGTGGAATAAAGGATTTCTTTTCATTACAAAATATTTATAAAAGTGGTCATTATCTCCAGCCCAGTTCAAAGGCAGTTATTGTTCTCATTTCACATTTTTTACTACCAATTAATGAAGAATGAGGCAAGGAAAGCGGTGGTGTTTTCCAGATTTTGGCAAACAGCCAGACCACGTCGACCAGCAGCTAATTGATTGAATTCGTTCAAAGTATGCATGGTTTCATATAATTTGTATCAAAAATCTACATAAACAAATGCCAGTGATATTTTTGACGCACTAAAACTATTACGATGTTAATAGTTTAATGTTTAATGAATTTATTTTAACCTCTTATTTTGATGAAAATATTTAAAATGGAATTATTATGAGTATTATTTGTTTTTACTTAGTTGGTACTAAGTGTTATCTAATGAAATTTGTTTAAGATATCTTATTTTACTGTTACATGTAATTAAGGGTTTTACGATCTTACCACAGATACGTGATATATGTAGGTAATAGATATCATTATGCGTATGCTATCTACCATAGATAATACAATTATAAACGAAGTAATCCTTTGACTGATTATATTTGATCACATAAAAGTTATCCTACTTGTAAATATGATTATCAAAACCTAAAAAAACATCGAGTCGATCTTTGGTCTCTTCCGTTACACAATTTTTGTTGTACTTAATATAAAATTTAATTAAAATAAACCTAGCGCTAATAAATGCAAGATTCCAATATGTTAGTATGAATAGGTACTTACTATATTTTTTATCTGTCATACGTGTTCCTCTCTTCCTTTACACATTCCGTAGAGAAAAAAACTAGTATTAAGATATTTCGGAGAGTAGAGAAATTTCCGACCAATTTAATGATAGCATGTGGAGTGATGACCCAAAGCATTTTAAATATAAACGGTTCTGCGCGTGAAGATTTAACCCAAAACAATCATATGTGCAGTCAAAGATGGAGCACCGTATGGCGTCCGAAATAAGTACAACCATTATTTTCAGCCAGAAACTGGAGAACGTCACTAAGATTTAAGCTTCATGCATCTCGTACATAGCTGGGTAGGCAGAGTGAATCTGGTAACCTATTGCAGAAACTCATAAATGTATAATTTGTGAGCGAAAAATGCATCTCAAGGTCGATATTAGAGTTGAGAGCGATTTGAAAATACGAGCTTAAGACAATTAAGTAACCAAATACATGCCGCCGAAAAAAAATCTCTACATTGACATTCAAGTCATTAATCCATATACCAACCTCTTATTCTCACTACACATATGTATGTACGTACTCATATAATTTCAAAGAGACTTATTTTTGACGTAAAATAAAAAAAAACCTCAGAAATTGAGATCATCATTAATTCAATGTGCATTTGTGTCACGCATTGTTTACCTTTTTAATAGCTTTCGTAAAAATACGGGTTAAAACCCCTTTTTATTTTGGACTGCCGCCAAACCGTCACGTCATGGCACTTACTGTAATCTCTGTCATCACAGTTCGACAATTTTAGGGTTATACGTTTTTTCACCTGAAGCCTAAAAATACTATCATTTATTTACATTTTTAGAAGGTTAAACACATACATAAAACATTATGGCGCATATGGTTAGTAGTGAGGCGATCATTTCGAATCTGTAAACCATTATAAATTCTGGAGAATAGAGCTAAATCACTGAGCTTACATTTTAATGTGGCACACATGTAGGTAGCTATATGAAACTAAACAGAATAGAATACTTTTTCAGTATTCTTTAATTTTAAAGACATCACCGCCATTATATTCTTATGGAAAAACGAAAACATAAAATGAAAGAGGCTTCCCCTGCTTGCTTCAAAGAAATAAAACTCTTTGAAGGACAACCACGTAAATTTCTCCTGCTCATACATTATGTTCATGATTTGACCTTCCTGTATAAAAGTCACTCGCATGTTTTTTTTATATTCGAGTAGATATTATAAAGATGAAAAAAGGAAACCTTGAATAGCAATACCATTCGTAACATCCAAATTTCTTAAAATGTGGTCAAGTCCAAGTCGGGCTTGCCGTTAAAGATTAGAAGATTAGGGCCACTTAACGTACCTTAGCTAAAACAACGCTTTTTTTTTGGAAAGAAATAACTTCATTTTTCATACAGTAATGTGTACATGTTAAAGAAAGTTGTCAATTAGGTACATCTCTATCGAACGAAATTTCGTCGAAAGTTTCCATTAAGCTCTACGGTATATATTTTTTAGAGTTCACCATTTTTTTAAAGATAGGGGAATTTAAGGGGGAATAGTATGTATTCATTATTATCTGCCTTGAAAAATTTTTCAAAAAATTAAAAAAAGTCGTAAAGTGGTCCAAAAATATATCTATCTATCAAATTTTAACTGATTAATGGTAATAATTTTAGAATAAAATATAGAGTTAACTACTTCGGCTACGGAGAATTAGCAAAATCCATGTCGTAGATTGTCTAAAACATTTTAGCCGGGGACTTGTATTAATCGATGACATTACTAATTTAACTTTAACTAACGAGACTAAAATGAATGGCCAGTGTCACGTTAATTTAATGGGTTAGACACGTTAGGAGGCAACTCCTCGTTTCCATCGCTCGGATTGTGAGGGGTACTTTAAAGTACGACATTTATAGGAATTCTTCAAAACCACCCGACCTATATAGAATGTACAGTTACGTTAGTTAGTTAGTAGAGTTCTAGACCTGGTTTTTATTAGATTGTAACTTTTTTAAATTTGAAAAATATATTACGAGGATTACCTATTAAGAAATTTCTATTGCGGAAAATAACGTTTAATAAAGAATAATATTATGTATGTATTACATAAATTTAGACTTTTCACTCATTAAGTAGGTAACTTGGTTATGTTTCATAAGATAAATTAATGTTTTCTATTTACTTTTTTCGAAGTGTTTAAAAATTTTAACGTAGCGGACGATTTTTTACGTTTTAAAAAAAGTATTTTTCTTTCTCAAGTGTGGAATAACAATATATTATTTTTAAAAATGTTTCAAATCTATTTCTCATAAAAAAACTAAAAAAGCTAGTTTTTTAAAATCTATTTCTCATAAAAAACTAAAAAAAGCTATTTTTTTAGCTTCACGCTGTGTCCCACTTATAGGAGGGTAGGCAGAGGAAACCTAGTGTTAAAATACTCCGTTCCCCATTTTCCACTGACTTTTCGAGATATTGAGTGGCGGAACTCAACGCCGCGCTTTGCCTTCTTACCAGAGCGAAGAAAACCCCGATCTAGATCGAGTCGAAATTGAGCCCACAATCTTCGCACACGGTTTTGCCACTACGCCATAACCGCCTCTAACAAAACTCATTTAATGGTTGAAATGGATATTTAATATAGAGAGTAGGTATTTATTTATAACAAATATTTCTAAGAAACAGGACTAAAACTTTCAGATCTTTACGGATGTTTTGTAAGTAAAATCTTTTTTGCTTATGATTTCATACCATTAGGGAAAAGTAAAATTTTAGTCTTGTTGAAATTGGTACTCCGGAGACCACTTACAGTTTAAAAGGAAACGAGCTGGCGAGCGCTATTTATTAAGGAGATTAAAAGTAAATAGTACATTTCTACGTTAAGTAAATAATTTAAACACCAAGTTTTGACTGTTTTCGAGAGATTAATTTAAAAAGATAAATAAATCTAATATTATTTTGTTAAACTTAGTTTATTTAGTTTTTATATTTTTCCCTTAAGCCTATTTATCTATTATGTTAAAAGATATCCTAGTGTTGAAAACATTCTATAAGAATATTAATCACTACTTTCTACCTAAGGGCTTCGGTTTGATGTAAAATCAATAAAGGTATTTTAAGGGACGCCATGAGTGGAACAGCAGAAAAGAGAAAATAAATTCTTTTTTAATAAATGCAGAATAATCTAGTAATTCATATTACCATACATCTTAGCTTCTTGCTTTCGTCAATTAAAATTAGTGCTATTATTATCTTAGGTAAATTAAGCTGTTTTTATTTGGTTTTCACCAATTTTTTATTATTATATATAGATATTTGTTTACAATCACCCCAGTCACCTTTCGATTGAACGAGAACAGATGTCTCGTGAAATCTGACATGTCCTAATTGCTTCACGATAGTATCTGACAAAGACATTGTATTGTGCGTGTCTAATGATCTAAAAAGAAAATGTGTGAAAAAGGGAAAAGCAAAATTTGCTAAAATGAAGTTTACAGACAATAGCAAAGCATTTTTTTAGTTATTTATTGCATAGGCCTAATTAAAATAGCATGTATTATATACATGTATATTTTACTTATACATATATGTTCCGCCACCCAAGCCGCATGCCTTAAGGACTCGGCGGAAAGTGAAGAAAGGAAGTGTTTTAATGAGAACGGAGTGTCTTAGTGCTTAGGTTTCCAGGTTCCCTCTGCCCACCCTGCCATGTGTGGGATACAGCGTAATATATACGTTATAAATACACCATAAAATAATTCCTCCATAATCAAAAAACAAATACTGTGAAATAAAATCTTTTTTTGAGAATTACTTTTATTTCTATTTTTTATTCACTACACTCTCGCTCTGCTCAGGCAAAAGTTGAAAGCAATAAAAATCACGTTCTTTATAAAACACTAGTGACGTATCGTGCGTATTTTCTGTTCGGGCTTTGCACTAGCTGGGCAAAACACTGTTTGAATTTTAAATTGTATTACGCTGCAAATATTTTGGTGATAGACAGACAAGTTTATAACACTTAAACATAGTTAGAAAAAAAATAACATTCTTTTTATTAATATTTATTTTAACAATAGTTTTTATTGGGAGACAAAAAACATGATAATTTTAATAAATGGCAATACCTGGGCACTCGCACTAAAATAGACG
Source organism: Heliconius numata (assembly GCA_016802625.1). Classification (NCBI taxonomy): domain Eukaryota; kingdom Metazoa; phylum Arthropoda; class Insecta; order Lepidoptera; family Nymphalidae; genus Heliconius; species Heliconius numata. The sequence continues at coordinate 4,651,509 of JAEBDU010000001.1, read as the reverse complement.
CTTAGGGCATCAAGATTTTTTTTGAGGAAAACAAACAAAATATACAAACTTAATTTTTAATTGTGCACTCGCCAACGAAATTTCCGATTATTCCAAAGCAACCTTGAAATTGACTGAAATAGCAATGTGAAACGGTAGAGTACTAAATGTCCACTTTTATGTAAACTATACAACTGCATGCATAAATGCACGCTAAAATTACGAATATTTTTGCATCACAATTCATAGGATTTATTTTATATATTCAACTAGAAATTTGTTTATTTTTCTTTTTTTGTTATAACAACTAAATATGACAAGGTAAAAACAAGCGGAGGTTATTTTTCAAAGATTTATTAACACTATATGTACTATGCACCCCACGCTTTTATTAAATTATTCATAATTCAAATTAATAAAGATTCTACTTTTTTATTTTTAGTTGGTTGGTTTAATTTTTAACTCTTTTTAGTTGTTTTTTATTTTTAATTCTGTTTTTTTTAATATTATTTATCATATATTGCACCCTCGGTTGGCGAGTCCGACTCGCACTTGACCGTTTTTTTGCATTGTCATCGGATTGATCCTTGATAACAACATACGACCGAAGTTAATTATAGCGTGCTAAAAATAAATATTAAACCTTTTTTTATGTACTTACCTGTGCCGTTGATCTAACCTAACATTTATTCATGTGAAATGAAGGCAAAATTTCCGGAAATTCCACAAAATATCCGGAACCGTTAAAAAGTCAGGGTTTCATTAATTATTCCTCGTTGGATGTTGGATGTGGAATGGTGAGTGAGAAGATTATACTTTAATGAATATTCCACATGTACCTACCTACTTAAAAATTAGTTTATCTATTCCCACACAACCATACGAAAATATTAAACAGTAAGCAAAAATATAACATATTAGTTATCGCCAAGTTCTTTTGCGTGTACTTTATAAACCTTGTTATACATACTCTATTTTCATCTCCTCCACCCTTACTTATACTGCAACATGTAATACCCAGTTTTCTTTCTATTAGAGTTACGGGAAGTCCTCCGGACTTCCTACACTCTCCGAGGAACCTACTTGCCAAATTTTAGCTTTCTGTAAATATTGTTAAGTAACTAAGTTATAAAGCCCTTATACCTGTTCAGTCTCATTCTAATCCTCATCTTAAATTTAATTAAACGCTTAAATCTACTGACATATTTTTGCGTTTTGGGGGGATGACAGAGAAAGAGATAGAGTTTATTGATTTCTATTCTGTCAGAGACGTTTCTTCCTGGGTGGTCAAACTCAACGCCTTATTTTGTTTATTCATACCGGAGAATTGTGTAGTATGAAATTAAATATACACAGGACCCATTCTGCCAGGTAAACGATAAGGTTTTATAAACATTTAAAACATTAGAATTCCTATAAATAACGTAATATATTCCTAGTTGCTTATTTTTCCTCAACTTGGCTCAAATATTACCCAAAGCACTTACATACTAAGCTATAAAACTTGCAAATTATGTAAGTTGGGTTTGACGTTGATCTATGATACAAATATTTCAAACTCCATAAAATATACAATATATTTAGATATATTCTATAAAATACAAATTTCGGTCAAGTGCTTGACATTAAGGATTCTTCTGCCAGTTGGCAATTTTAATTTGGAAGTAATGGGTACTTAGGTACGTTTTATACAACAGTTACGTTTTCAAATAAAAAACATCATTAACTAATAAAGTTTAGTATTGCAAAATGTTAATTTTATGAATTGATTAAATTTTTGCACTGTCAATTATCATATAACATTTGGTTGTTTTGTTAATCTTTTACATGGAGCCCATGGAGCACTTTTAGAAAAAAAATTAAAAGAGCATGAAAATAGTGAAATTGGAGAAATAAAAATTTTCGAAATAATAAAAAAAATATTCATAATCATTATTCTATAAATTAAAATAAAAAGCTAATAAGTACCTACATAATGTCACTTAGTTTTTTTTGGAAACCAACGCATGCGTACATTTGCCCTGTATTACGGGTAACTATACCTACAGTTTTTAGTGTCAGAAAATTTTCTCAATTTGCGTAGTGAGCTCTTTGGTTGTGTTAACAAAATTAAATCTATATAAGTTAAAAGTAGTCAATATTTCTTTAAGCATACACTAACATAATATAATAGTTAGGCTTTTTTGATTGAGATCAAACTTATTGTTAACTATATCCAATTCCGACAAAGGAAACTAAAACTAAAACTTTAAAGCGGTTTCAACAAGTTTAAAATGTATTATTCCATATATTTATTATGTGTTGACTAACTCTTGCACACTTTCGAAAGTAAACAATTATAATAAAATTTTAAATAAAATATATTTTTATACACTTGTATATAGATTTTTACGAATCTCCGCCATTAAAGACAATTTAAAACTTTAATAATTAGGCGAGAGAGAGAATGTGCTTATATTATTACACAACTTATATTAACTACATTTTTATACATTTAATAAATCTTAATTATCAATTCCAAGTTGATATAAATAAGTCAAGTTTATTCAAAGTGGAAAACATCAATTCTATTCTCTATTGTCTAATGGTTCATCGTGCCTTACTAAAGTAGTAAAAGTTTATGATTTAATTTTTTTTATTCTAATAAATCTTTTTCATATTTATATGGCGTAACTAAATAAGCTTTGATATGAGGCAAATAGATTCTAGCATGGTCACGGACAAACTGAGGTAGTAGAATCCTAAAATCGATGTTCTCCTTTGTTAGGACAATGTCGGTAAGCTCCCAGTCGTAGTGTAGCATAACAACTTAGTGCTCAAAGTTTAACGCGAATGGTTAAATTAAATATTTATGAAATTTTACTTGCACGTAAACTTTTTCAACAAAAACGTTGATACTTAAAACAAGTTTATAATACTCGCGGCGTTGTAGTACGTCCCAGCACTCAACATGCAATGCCTCGAGAATTCGGCGGAAAGTGGGAACAGAATGTCCTAATATTAGGTTCCCAGGTTCCCTTTGCTTACCCTGCTACGTGCGGGATACAGCGTAAAGCTAAAAAATAGTTGATAATAATTATTTTACCTGAGTGTGGAGGCAACTTAAAGCTATAGTTGTTCAACAATAAATTCATCAAACTGAATAGGTTTATAAGACTTGGATTTTAAGTTATTCATAATAATAAATGTTAAATCATATTTAAGCATGTTTTTCCATAGTACCTACGACGACAAAATTCATAGAATTATTAAGGTTCGTTTTTACTTAATTTGATTTCATTAGAAACTTGTGTCCGATAATTCTAAAGCAATTCCTTTTGGCTTGCAATTTAATCTATCCTCATCATCATCATGCTCATCATCATCATCAGCCTGTCCTTGTCCACTGCTGGACATACGCCTCTCCAATGGCACGCTACTGAGCTCGATCTTCAGCTCTTCGCATCCAGCCGTTGCCCGCCACTTTGCGAATATCGTCACCCCATCTAGCTCGAGGACGTCCTACCTTACGCTTGCCGAAGCGTGGTCTCCACTCTAGAACGAATCCTCAACGTACGAATTTTATCCTCATATAATAACAATAATTTATCTTATTTATAAATCTTATATTTTTCTTAGCTGTCTCTAATTTTATTATCAAACAAATATACAGCTTATATTATGTAATATTTAAGTGATACATTAAAAGCTTACTAAAAGGCAATGCGGTATTAAAGGATATAAAGAAGTCAATTTTCATATTATGAATCAAGTAGCATTAAATTTCCTAAAGTAATTTCTTATCTAAAGTGATTTTAAACGAAGACCGATGCGCACATAACTGTTGGTGAAATAAAAATTGAACTCTAAATTTCCGTCTTACAATATGAAAGGACAACATGACAAGGTAAAATATGTTTTTGGTTTCATAAGTCAAAAGTCCTTTGTAAAATTTTTTTTTTTTAATTTTTTTTTTTTTTTTTAGACTATTAATTTCAATTTTAATTTTGAACGTATGTAAAAAGTTCATTTCTTTTATATTTACTCCATGTTTCATGTAAAAGTGGAAACTTTATTGGCTAATGTAATATAGATATGTAGTATGTTAAAAAGTATTGTAAAAGCTGTTTGTTTCCCAATTTAAAATAAATAAAATAAATAAATAAAGAAATAAGTCGCAGTAGGTTATGAATTTCTTTATATATTTCTGATAGATATCTTTTTTGAATTTATTTTTTTTATAAAAAAATGTCATTTTTAGTTTATATAGGCTAACTCAAGCTCCATGGCTCTAGAATGTTCCAGCACTTAATAACTTGAAAAGTAAACGCTCACGTACGCTTCGTATTTAAATTATTTTTTAGTTTTATATAAGTTTTATATAAAGTTTTATATATTAATAAAACGTATATTTTAAAAACAATAATGAAAAATATCATCTTAACTTATTGTAATAGTATACTTGTTTTAAATAAATCAATTTAATTTAGAAAAGATCCTTTCATTTAATAAACAATAACGAATTTAATTTCGATAAAGTAATAAATGAATCTGCCAATCCTGCCTTAATCAAAAATGAAACTTTTCTCATCTTTGAATTCGTGCTTATTCCGAAATGAAGTTTCTAACCGTGAATCGAACAAGACATAATTAAGATATTGACGTCTATTATTATTTGTTCAGCAGAAAGTACTTTTCACTTTCAACAACTTCAGTAGAACGAACGAAGTGAGTTATCAAAAAAGTTTTTCCTACAGGTAGACTTGACAATGCATCTTATGACTGTTATATGGAAAATGAAAATATTTCAGTACTTAAAGTCTTTATTAAACTTTGTTTCGTTTTCTTTTATAAAATTACTTAATCTTACACAAAGAAAGAAATGTTCGTCTTCTCTTTATATAATTACCCAAAAAAATATTATTAATTAAGATTATGAACAACAAAACTTAATCAATTTAAGGAAGGTTTATTATATTTGTATTTCTTTTTAACGTCTTATTCTGTTAAAAATTCATTCTGCGTCCCATTTTAATTTGACATGAAGGAAGAGATGAATGAGATATTTCTATTTGTTACTATACTATACTGACATCTTGCTATGTAACATAATACAATTTAATAGTCGACTATTTAATTTAGTAAATAGTCGACTAAATTAAAAATGTATTTAATAGACGCCCTATTTTATAGTTTTTTTTTATCTACAACTAAGGAGTTGTCCTTAGCATTCAAAACACGTTTTCCGTGCTAATAACAATTTAAATGTATTCACCAAAGATCGTAATTAAAAAAAAGTTACTGTAATTTCAATAAACGTTTCTTGAATATACATATGTATAAAACACTATAATTTACAGACAAAATATTTACATTAGCAGTGCAATATATTTGGTACCAAAAATATACAAAATATATTTGTAAAAATAGGTACTGGTCTGCCTAAACAAATGTACGAGGTCGTTAGGTTCTATTTTCAGGGTTCTGTACCTCAAAACCGAACATCTGTTCGTCTGTCAAGACCATTTATCTCAAGATCGCGTGGAGGTATCAAGCTCAAATTAATATTAAATATTCAAATCTATGGTATCTTGAAACGTAGAAACCTAACTTCTAAGTAGAGACAATCAAAAGATGCCTACATTTATGCATCGTTTTTGTAACCAGTTTTTTTTGTATTACTTTGTTATTATTTGCAATATCCATACATATAATATCGAAGATATATGAGAAAATATGTTATTGGGAACATTGATTTTTAAAATTTTCATCTGTTTGTCTTTTTATCATTGCGTTTCTGTCTCCACAACTAAACAAAATTTTAATACATTTTTTTTTATTTTTATTTGAATCGCTCCATAAATAAAAAAAATATTTCAATATAAAGTGTTATAATCAAAACCACGAAAGAAAGTGAAGTTAGTAAATAAATAATTGTATAGAAACCGCGAGCGTAGCTTGTTTTAAATATATTGCTATATGGAACTAGAATTGAAACTAAACCGCTTAACGGTACGAAGTGGTTCACCACCAAGTAGATTACGTTTTGTATCGCGTAGTTTCGGAATTCTCTGTTTAACGTAGAGATTCTGAACTTTATGTGTCAGATGAATTACAAAATCATTCGGATGGCAAAGCAACACTAACGTAAAAGCTTTTCGTGCTAAAAAGGAATAACGAGCGGTGCTTATATACACATAATACGTATTATGAAACCCAAATTTCGAAACACGTCCAAATTTTCTTCTAAAATAAAAAAAATAACTTCATTTTGTATCGGATACCCCGATAGTATCGATATCTTTCTGACTGGGAGATACGATACTATCGATAATATCGATAGTATTGCAATTGTCCGATAGTATCGTACTCTTTTGAACTATCGATAGTTTCGATACTATCGATTAAAATATCGATAGTCCTACTATCGGACAACTATCGATAGAATATCGATAGCCTATCGATAGTCGACTATCGATCGGCAACACTAGTGTATCCCGTAAACAGCAGGGTAGGCTGAGGGAACCTAGTGTTTAGACACTTCGTTCCCCATATTGAAAATGCGAATGTTGCGAATCTCAACGCCGGGTTTTGCCTTGGTGGCAGAGCGTAAAAATGAAAATATTAATAACTAATAATTCATTCCCTCGAATTGGGATCGAACTCACAACCGTCGCGTTACATTCTCTCCCTTGTACCCCCACCTCCACGTTGCGCCACGACTGCCTCAAATTTTCTTCTAAGCAAAACACAAAAGAAAAATAAATAAAAAATAATTAAGTACCATAACGAAGGAAAATGTAATAGTGCCAAACCACCTTCATTTACAAAATTTACGACGTAATTTACTTAATCAAATCTATTCTTATATCCCAATAAGAGTAAGATGACACTCGATAACGATGAGTAAGACGCCTTTTAGTTACAGCAAAGATTGTTTAGAACCTAAAAAATAAATAAACCTTGTTTAACACACTTTTATCAGCTTCGCCAGCTTCTATAAAGGTAATCTATCCGTCGTCTTTATTTTTGAAATGTTATTTTTAATTCTGGCTGCCCGAACTGTATCAAAAACTGCACTCACATCCAATAATAATATTGCATTTTTTTTTATATTAAACCGAATACAGAGCAGAATACAGTAAAAATACTAGTGCTAGTAAAACATTGGAATTTTAATTAAAAAACATTATTGACTAAAATTAAAAAATACAGTTAACTTTTGGTAAAATTACTCATTGTATGTATATTATATTAAATATTTGCAAGCGTTAAAACTCACCACAATCGATCAGAATGTAAAACAGTGTGAAACAACGCGAAGTGAATTTGAAGCTTCGCCTAAAAGCCATTCACAATGAAATCAATTGAATTGGATTCTGGATATATGTAGTTGAGTCTTATCTTGTTTAAAAAGTATTACAAAAATCTAAGTTAGCCAATTATAATCAATATTTGTTGCAACAAAATTATGATATAAATTTTTAACGAATCAACGAGATTTTGGTAAGGAAAGTGTAGATTTAAATAATATAATTTTAAATAGGTATATGTGTATTATCTATTCTATTTAGATTTAAAGATAATCTGTAAACTGTAATATAATACGCTTCTTAATTTGTTATGTTTATTTCTTTTGTTTTCAGCTCATGTGTTCCTAGCTCTATATTTACTGTTGTTTACTTTTAACCTGTTTATTGTGAGACATCTTTTATTTTAACGTAAACAAACAAACAAAAGGTAATTGCGGAATTTCAAAGTTATTTGTTTCAAAAATTGAATGTGAATATAGGTCAATGGTTGTACAGTTGCAATTTAAAAAATCGGACAAGCGCAAGTCGGGCTCCCAAAACGAGGGTTCCGTACAAAAATTAGAGGTCTCGCTTTTTCTGAAATTCAAGCTTAGCTTTACCAGAACCTCTGATACCTCACTTGAACTACGGGCATTAATACCAAAATATGTCCCCATTTTAAGACATATTTTATAGAGTTTCACATTTATTTACATTTATTTACTGATCGATTTTTAATACATTGCAAAAATATATATTTTTATAATTTCAATATAAATAAATATGTTATAACAATTTCATGTATCCCTAAGAATTCTTGTTATTGCTTCGACAATTTAATATTACAACTTACGGCTTCACATGATAGATTTATACGTAACTTTATTGGTTTCTACCTGCGAGAGCAACTACTCGTTATTGTGGGGAGAATATGACCAGCAATGAGGCACCACCTCTAAAACCCATTAATTCATATTTATTACCCACGCATTTATGAAACATCAAAAGTTTACGAGAAGGTAGAAAGGCTGCAGGCATATACCTACTAACGTCTCTCTTTATGAGTCACCTTAAATAAAGATTTAATTACACAGAAAGATTTATGGAGACAGCTAATGAAAATGAGGATTATACTATACGTCTGTAATTACAATTTTTATGAAACATCTTAAATTATAATTTAATAACCAAGCTTTAGCACGTAAATAATTAAATAATATTTCTTATACACATCGTAATTTTTCTTCGTTTTACGGAAAATTATCAGCATATTTCAATGCCTTGTGACCTAAATCTGTATGTGAAAAGAAAAATACACACGTTTCAGCTTCCACAATATAACAATAGTGGAACATTTCCTTTCCCGCATTCTAAACAAAAAATCATCATACAAAATCCATGACAACAAGAATACGGACAAAAAAACTGCGTCGTCTACCTATCTCTATGCACAAAAATACATTCAAAGATTGTTATAGTTATGTAAAGAGAATATCAAAAAAGTTTATTATTATTTTTTTTACATAAGTGTAGAATAAAAAAATGTAAAATATTTTTCTTATATATTAAAACTTTTTCTTTTTTTCACGTACGCCTATATTTAGCAAGATAGGCAGAGAAATGATAAATATTTCCCCAGTCGCGCGCTTTTATAGCACCTACAGTTTAGTATTATAATATATTAAGCTTTATTAGTAGTTAGTTCATATATCACCAGCGACGAATGAAATCAGCTGCAGAACAATTCAATTTTAAACTAAAATATAGAGCCGCAATGTAACTGTGACTTATGTAGACTGTAATTTGCTAGTTTAGTTTTGGAAATTTCGTAAATTTTAATTGAAATAGTTTTACTTTTGGCGAATGACCTTTCAAAATATTTGTTTAGGATTTCATGTGATGTTTTAATTGCAGGTGGGGGGCGGAGAGCGCGAGGCGCGCGGCGTGGGGTGATGCCGGTGCGCAAGGGGCTGCTCGCGCCCCAGAACACCTTCCTCGATACCATCGCAACACGCTTCGATGGCACACGTGAGTGGAATTACCTGTAATAGACGCCCAAAAAGAATAGAATTACTTGTAATAGATGCACAAAAAGAATAGAATTACCAGTAATAAACCACTCCGTTCTCCATTTTCTATTCACTTTGGAACATTTACTTGCATATACAATTTTATGTATATCTTTTCACACTAACTATCTACGTCTGCTATCTACGAGATCTACGATAATCGACGCAGTTTTGAGGTGTGGAGGAAGAGAAGGCTGCCGTGAGCACTGAGTAGTATATCACTTTAAAGTGTATATTATACTTTTACTATAAACAATAAGACAAATAAACGAATACAATATGTTTGTCAAAATATCAACTACAAGTATCTATAAGTACTTACGTATAATAAAAATGTATCTTATGAAATGACATAAAACCTATATGAGTAAAACTACTATAAAATGTATTTATTTATGTACTTATATTGTAATAGAAAAGAAAAATATATATTTTAGAATTTTTTTATATGTTTGTCTGTGCGTTTTAACACGTTTATTTCAGAAACGGGCAAATCGATTTAAATGCATCAACCACGATATTATTAGCAAAATTTCCTAAAACAAAACTCAGATCTCAAAACACACCACACACTTACGCACATCTGGTATATTAGAAACCTGAACAAGCTAATTAATAATACAAATTAAACTATAGCGAAAACGATGGAAGCGCAACGTATAACAAGCGACTGTTATAAATTAATTTGAAAAATAATAATGAATGCGCCAAACATAATTATCCATACCTACATACATACATATATTATAAATTCGAAAGTAACTCTGTCTGTCTGTCTGTCTGTGTTTTACGCAATCAGGGCCAAACCGCTAATTTAATTGTGATAAAATACTCATATAGAGAGATACTTGAGGGTCTCGGGATGAACATAGGATACTTTATTTTCTCATATTTGTATATTATCGATATATACCAATATATTAAAATACTTATTAATTTGACATGCTATTTATTGCGCCATGTTAATAACAACCGCCATTGCTAAGCAACGATTTACAAAGTTTGTTGTTAGAAAACGTCAACCAAAATGAGCTTGCTTAACGCATGTCTCTATTGAAGACTGAAAATAATTTCATAAATATTCGTATAGTTCAAGCGGGCGTAGCCGCGTTCGGGTCTACTAGTTTAAAAAAATATAACATTTCATGTTGCCTTTAAAACCGGCTCCGTTTCTAAGAGCAGTAACGAGCTCTAAAGAAAAATAAACTAAAATGAACTCTCAACGTAAGCGAGTCCGAGTATTGATTTCAAATGGAAGTAAGAGGTCTTATTACAGATTTAGTATGACTCAAGAGATCTGTGAATATTATAATTGATTGACCTACAACTTGAAGAACTATTCTATTCTTTGAAATCAGAGATATTTCCTTAATGAAAAGAAAAGAATAAAAACATTATCAGTAGCTTTATCAGAATTAAATTTGTCGAAGTGTTGTATAAGAATATAATTACTCTGTCCTGTGGATTTAAATAGAGAGATCTTAGAGATCTTCGTGAAAACTGCATCTATTTTCTACTTCTCACCCATTACATCTCCCAAAAACTATACTTTTCAAATAGATATCACTATTAATTATCACAACATATAAATTTATAGAAAAACTTGGACAAGCCGAACGTCAGGTAGCTGGACGTAGTCGTAGAGGATCTGAGTACTTTGGGCGTGGAGAATTGGAGAGAGAAGGCCATAACAAATAGGCACAGTAGAAAAATATTTTGGACCAGTATTAATTGTAAATTAGTTGCTAAAATATTATATGTAGTAGCTGAGTATTTTGATATTATTCATAAAATTAGTATTCCAAACAGGGTAGGCAGAGGGAACCTAGTAGTAAGACACTCTCCGCCCGGTTTTTCCTCTGAATTTTGGAGGCATTGCTTGCTGAGTGGCGGGACTCAACGCCGCACTTTGCCTCGACACCAGAGAGAAGAAAATATAAATTACAATAAAAAAATCATTTCCTCAGATGTTGATCGAACTCACAACCAGTCACATACTTGTACCCCTACGTCACGACTGGCCCGTTATAGTTGTTCACTAACAATGATTTTCAATACATACTGACATAAAAGGAGAAATCGTATTTTCCATTTTAAAAAGAGTATGGAAAATGAATTGCTTTTCAAAATAAACTGCTGCATTCATTTTTCAAACATTACGGTCGATTATGTTTTGTTTACTCCCAGAGCTATTCTTTCGTATGCGAGTATTTGGTATTAGAATTTTAAGTTCGGTATTTTTTTGTGTAATTATGAATGAAGTCGTTCACTTTTAATTATGTCTTAGAACATTAAATAAACAATAACTAATAAAAACATTGTTTTTTTGTTTTTGTTTTACGTTGTATGGGGAAGATGTAGGCAGAATTAATCTGGGGACCTAGTGTTAAGATACACCGGTCCCAATAACACACTTCTGTTACTCAGGTTCCGCCGACTTCTCGATGCATTGCGTGTTAAGTAGCGAAACTGAACGTCGTACTTTGTTTGCCTTTTTACCAGAGCTTGGAAATGAAAATATTAAATAAATGGAAAATATTAATAAACTAATATTTAAATGCACAAACTGCATTTACAATAATAAAATCTTTCTCACATGTAAATAACTGTTATTATATATATTTTATTATTTTCTTTCATAACATATTATTTTCCTATCATAAGTAAGAGCATTTTGTATTTCTCTTACTATAGATTTTTTCTATAAGTGAACTGACTGTTTCCCTTTTTAGTTCATTCAGTGCTATTGTAGTCCAGGTTCATTATATTTTCTATACCTTACACTTCCAAGTGTCCTTTTTCAGTTCATTCAGTGTCATTGTAGTCCAAGTTCATTATATTTCCACTTTTACGTTTTACTATTTTGATAATTTGGCCTATTACTTTTTCTCGTCTAGTGTAGCAACTGCCTTAGTTAATTATATTTATAGACATATAGAATGCGAAACATCTTATATTTATATTATAAAATAGGATCTTTCTTGGAATCACATACCAATTTTGGTATGGTTTCACGCCCAAAAGGATCTAATTACGGTGTTCACGGTCTACCCTTAAAATTTGGTTATAATATACTCACCTATAATATTTTAGGTTATATTTATTTTTAAATTTCACCGTTCAATACTGTTGCCACAAAAATGTAAATAGATAAATAAATCAGCTTCTCACAGTAACCAGTACATAGCAGGGTAGGCAGAGGGAACCTAAACCTGTTAAGGTACTCTGTTCCGTACCGCCCAATTCTGGAGACATTGCGGGTTGAGTGGCGGAACTCAACGCTGCGTTTTGCCTCTCTACCAGAGCAAAGAAATGAAAATATAAATTTAAATAAATATCTCATTTCCTCGAGGATTCAACCCACAACTACCCGCGCTACTGGCCTCAAAATTTAGATGATAACGAGTCAAAATGACGCTTACCTAACTAAATTCGAATTATACTGCTTTGGAACTGATTTGCGTATTAAACGTACTGAAATAGACACCTTTGAATAATATGTAAAACACAGGAAGCTGTATTTATTTGTGTATAAAATTATATATTTAAAGTACATATTGATTTAGCTGAAAGATAACATTACAGTGGGCGCACTTCCTAAGTTGTTAATTTGATTTATGATATTACAGCAGATATTCGAGCAGTGTTTGGTATACGGGAATGAAAGCGGGTTTACAGCTTCACGCTCTATGTAGCAGCCTTCCACAAGTAGCAGAGTAGGCAGGAATCAACGCTGCACTTTGCTTCGACACCAGGGCGAAGAAATATAAGTATGAAATATTTAATTTCCTCGAGTAGGAATCGAACTCGCAACCTGTAGTGCTTACAGTCACACGTTTGTGCCCCTGCGCTACAACTGGCTTAAACTAAAAGAAATTATTACAATTAAGTCAAGAAAACAAATGAATATAATTATCAACAATTTTTTTAACGAAGTCAGTAGAGATTTTGGTTTTTCGCGATTTTTACGTATCTAAATAAATCTAAGTTTTAATTGTAATAATTTCTAAACGCGACAGGTTGCGGGTTCGATTCCTTCTCGAGGAAATTAAATATTTCATATTTTCATTTTCATTTAAGCGGACTAACTGGAACACATTGCAGTAGTCCGTGATCACGGGTAGAATGGGGTGGCACTCGTCTGTTCTCATCTCACTCCAGCAATTTCTTAATTGCCTCGTACACTGCTCTGTATTCTGGCAAAATAAGCTGAATGTATCTTGCATTCTGCTGAGTTTCAGAATTTAAAGCTTTTAAGATTAGATTCCAGCTAGTAGAAAGTTTCCAAATGTCTTTTTCATTGAAATTAAAATGTTTTTGTATCTATTTCAGCTGAATGTCCACGAACGCACCAAACACGCAAGGTTTTGTAAACGGGTTTCCAAAAAAAGTTAATTTCAAAATAAGTATATGCGATTAACTCGGCTTAAGAATTTCATTTGAAGATTTCTAATATATTATACGATAGGTCCTAGACTAATTAACACACAAGTATGTTGGTGTGTTATCGCAATAAATTTCATGGTTAAGGTTTTTCATATAAATAATAATTATTAATTTCTTCAGCACATTCGAATAAGCATACTCAAACTTACTAACAGAAATACGAGACATATTCTTAATTATTCTTTGAAAATTGGCATACATAAAACAATAATTTTATAAACATATTAAGCTTTTTACTATTATTTACATATTTTCGAATTGCTTTCACTTCTTTATACAATCACTATTCTATCTATGGTACCTCTTTTGATATAGACCTATATCGTACGAATTATGCAACGACACGCACACGTCCCAACAACGTAGACAAGCGTGAGACGTACAATGCTATAAAATAAAGTGTATACGTTAAACATCTTAGGTAAATGCATCATCTCATTGAAGTAATTTGATTACGCATCGAACGCAATCGGCGCCAGTTTCAATTAACTGCCTGTTATTTCGATGCAAGCGCGATGACCGTACGTCTGGATTTAGCGTTTGCTAACATTATCGAACTCGTGACCCCCGTAAGGGATCAGTTATTTTGCTTAAGGGTAAGCTTAAGATCTTCTTCTTTTTTGCACAAACATAAAACACATGTACCTATATAAAAAGAAAACCATAAACAAAATCTATATAATAGAGTTAAATAGTAGTAATATAAAGGTAGAGTTGTTTTACAATAGCCGGCTTTCCATATTAAAATAAATACATTTTTTTTTGTTCTAAGCTTGCATCATGACAATGGACTAAATTTTAAGAATTACTTTTAATTTTTTATGTACATTTTATACAGCACAGCCCAAATATATCATCAACTAGTTTCCTAACTACTTCATAGATTTTAAGCCATAATATTTATTTATTCAATTATTTATAAAAAAGTATAACATTATACCGACATAAGAGTGACGTTATACTGTATTATAAATAGATACAAATAGAGTAGATCCTTATCACTCGAGAACTATGGAGTTTGCTAGAGCTTACGTCACTCAAGCTTCAGGCCTACAACGAAAGTGTTACGTTCATTATTATTTTAGATATATTTTACTTGCAAAAATTGATCATAATATAATAAATATACTGGAAATATATAACATACTGTTTGTTATGCAAGTAGCCTTTATATTAGCAATACACATGTGTGTATATTGTAAATATTCTAACAATATTACCTACTAAAAATCTAAGTGAAAAATCAAATGCTGTATCCCGTATATAATAGGGTGGGCAGTAGGAACTTAGTGTTAAAACACTCCCTTCGCCAATTTCTGCCGATTTTTTCGAGGCTTTGCGCGTTGAGTGGCGGAACTCAACGCCAGAAATGAAGTATCTATACTATAATAAAATCGTAATAGATCAATGTCTACACATGGAAGATAAGAAAATATATTATTGGTGGCATTTAATAAATTAATAATACATGAAATATTATTTATTGAAAAAACTATTCTCAATATAAATAATTTAACAAATAAATAAAAATAATAAGATCACACGTAATTTACGAGTATACTAACATATCACGTTAAATCTATAGATAGACTTAATTCCGCAGAGTACTGACAATATTTGATCACTCACGAACATTGATAGTTGTTAAGAGTACGTTTTCAGTTCACTGTATCAATATGAACTGCAATTGCACTGCAATTTTATATGTGGTCCATAAATAAAAGCGCGTCTATCTCCACCTTAAAGGCCGGCAACGCACTTGTAGCTCCTCTGGTGTTCCACGGGTTCAAGTCCTTTTCCATAAAATAAAAAATAAAAAATTGTGTATATTTTTTTAAGAATGGAGTCTAAGTCTAAGTCTTAACTGTTTTGTGGGGTTCCGCACCTTAAAACGTAAAAACGGAACCCTTATGGGATCACTGTACTGTCCATCTGTCAAGATTATTTATCTCGACATCGCGTGGAGGTCAAGCAATCAAGCTGCAAATATTATCTAGATGGTCTCTTGAAGCACAGAAAAAATCAAGATTCTAAGTCAACGCAATCAAAAGATATGAGCTTGTATTTTGTATGAAATTTAGTTTTGAATACGCAAAATCTACAGGTACTTTCCGTGGACCTACAATTATGAACGCACGAATTACGATAGCACGAAGTAAGAACTTACAATATCAATAAAAGAACTAACCCGAAATGTAATTTTTTTAAAGTATTTCATGGAAAAAAAAAATATTATAATTACATGTACTTAATATAATAAAAAATGAGTGCATATGCCCGCAAACTTAAGTTTGTCAACTTTTAGAAGTTGTACTTCCCGTTGACCTACAATTCTGAAATTGGTACGGAAGTCTCGCCTCGGTGGGCAATTCCGACTTGCATTTTCTTCGCATACCTCATATTTTATATGACCTTGCTGTGCTATCGTTTTCAAGTGAAAGAAAAATATAGATAACACTATATACAAAACAAACCCAATTGACTTAGAATTTCCCTGAATTTTCATCTGGTCTAATTTTAGTGAGCTAAATTAGGTATGTGTAAAGCGGCCCTTTGAAAATATAATTTGCAATCCATGAACTGTCGTACAGATTTATGGAGCAGATGTTCAAAAGAACATCAAAAAGTTTGTTCGAACAGTAAAATAAACACTGAAAAACTAACGAAATACATTATTTATCGTCCAACTAATGAAAAACATACTTTTATTAGAAGTATACCTACATAAATTTTAGCACAAAGTGCACATCCGTCGTTAAGATTTCTTTGAAAAGGAGAATTCTCTGTGACATGGTTTACAAGTGAGAAGTAGGTAGAGAAACTGAAAATATACGGTAGGGGAGAGCGGGGCTAAAAGTTACCGAGGTAAGTTGTTCCGATGGAAATAATTTCGCGGGGAAAAGTGATAGGAATATTTAGTAAACATATAGTGAAATGCTATGTGATAGCGCACCCATGGCCATCATATTGAACAATCCAGTGGCACCTGAAACCAATGGAATAGCACACGGGTGTCGTTGGTGCACGTTTGTAAATATTTTCGCATTTGATATTTTTGGTCTGTCTCACAAATTTTAACGATTAGCCTCAAGTATTTTAGTGTTTCTTTTACATATATTATCTACTATTTCGGAACACTATTTGTAAATTATTTGTGTTTTTCCTAATCTTATTTATATTACATTTTTTTTCAACACGTGTTTTTGGGGCTAGATGTTCCCTATTTTTGGGGCATGTTGTGACCTCGGAAAACTTTCGCTAATTCATTTGTACTCATAATGGGATGTAAATATTGTAATTTTTCATACTAAAAAGTATTGTAATTTATTAACATGCGGACTTATGCTCGAAAATCAACTCGAGGTTGTGTGTCATATGAGTTGATGCAAAAAGCAGCGGAGGTAGTTTTGAAAGATTGCAAGAATAAGATAAAAACTATTACCAAAGGATTACATATACATATTGAGCGCGAAAAGATAAAGCTATAAAATCTTTGTTTATTATTTTGGTTTAACAAAATCAAAATAAGTTTTATTTTATATAAAATTATCTTTTACTTTTTAGTTCGTTGTTTTTCGGTTCAGTTTTTTTTTGTTCAAAATTAATTCTTTTTACGATTTTAAGTGATAAGTAACCTTAAAAGGATACTTTTTAAATGAGTGTTGGTTGTGGTGGTAGTGGTTGTTAACGAGTGGCATCTGTTGTGATATGTAAAACTTGACTCAATTAGGTATTATTTTTGTGGAAACTAACATTTTGGTATATTGACAAGAAAATACATAAAAAAATATTCGGGCGAATTGGGAACCTCTCCCTTTTTTGAAGTCGGTTGAAAATGAAAACATATTTTTTGAGGTTGGTTGAAAAGAAATGCAACGATGGGGAATCTTACTTCTGACAATAATTTTAACAAAGTTTTCCCTTGTAACTATTCCAGTATAATTAAAATTTACCAAAATAAAAACAAATTTTCTCAATTTTGACTAAATTTTATAATCGGAACCTAACCAAATTTTCATCAAACTATCCTTGAAGTGTATCCTTTTAAATAAGAAAAAAATCATTGGAATCGGTTAGCGTGATATGGAGTTATTCGTCATTTTGTCGCACACATACCAATATAAATTTAATACTTATGTGATTTTCTCATAGATACCATTGTCAAAAATAGAACTAAAAAAATTGGTTCCCACATGGGAAGCACTACCTTTGAAATAAAAAAAATCATCAAAATCGGTTCACCTAATCAAAAGTTATGAAGTAACATACTTACATAAAAAAAAACAGTCAAATTGATAATCTCCTTTTCTTACAGAAGTCGGTTAAAAAAGATTTGTTTTTGCGCCTGGTGATTATTATGATACTGTTGATTATTCCTTAAATAAACAGGCTTTGTTCGATTATTTATTGTTTTTTATTGTGCAAATAATAGCTTTAAAAAATATGGTAACAATTTACCCCGGTCTGTTAACAACTTGCCCCAAATCGGGGTAAGTTGTTACTTTCCGACTTCAGTCACAAAAAAATTCATAATAAAAAAGTCTTACAAAGAATACCCCAAATTACTGTTTTAATTGCAAGTCTAGATATGTAAGTTCAATTTGATTATATTGTATAAATACTGAAATCAAGTATTCGTAGTAATATTTGAGGTTAAAAAAAAATCGGAACTTTTGGCCCCGCTCTCCCCTACTTATTTACGAAAGTGGGGTCGCTCATTTCTCATATAACATATGGCATATTTCGTTAAGAGGTTTCAATTTTGAATATTACTCGCTCATAACAAATATTTGGTAGAATGTTTTAATCAAATTTAATGTTGTTAATGTTAATTAATTAAGTTTTCGAATAGTTTGCTGGCACTTCGCGATCTGTAAATGAAAATTAGTTCGGGATATTTGCTGAACAGTTCAAAGACAACTCAACTAAAGTAGTAAATAGTAAATAAGCAACTTAAAGTGGATAATCATTATATAATTTTAATTCGTTATGTATTTAATAATATGAAAAGGTAGATTTAATTTGAGTGTAACAGTTTTGGACAGTTATTCTATTATAATTATAATCTTTTGCACTTGTTAGTTTAAATGATTTGGACGGGAAACAGAAGAAGAAGAAGTTATTCGTACTATACATTTTTAAAATTATAAAAACATAAATGGAATTTTAAAAAAATATTTAATTAACTACGGCGTATGTAGCTTTTAATGAAGTTTAGATATACATACATATTCATGTGCGAGAAGATAGTACCTACCACACTAACATTATTAAATTTGACTTTTACAATATTTATATGTCCAATTTAGTATAATTATTTATTACAGTAGTGTATAACTACCGTAGGCCGTATAAAATGAAAAAAAGGAATATATTTTCACAAAAATGCTGTCGTAGCAATATATTTTTATGTAAGTTTTGCTTTAATGAGTATAATATTTTTCGTGGCGAACTGACGATATTATTTCTCTCATTACTCAGTATATATAGAAATAAGATTGAATATAGGCTCAGGCTCAGTATAGAAATAAGATTGAATATAGGCTCAACTTTCAGTAAAAGGGACGCGATAGGTGAACGAACTCTCGTCATGACATACCTGCTCTCATTAATTTTGTCTTTCACTGAGAGAACTTTTTACGATTACATGAAAAAATATGTATTAAATAATAATATTTTTAAAACTGATTACATATTATATGTATGTCGATATATATCTATCTCGACTATATGTAGGTACAGGTTTATATCTATAGGTATATACCTATAGTATTCAGAACACCATATTTTTTTATGATCTGTGCAGTTAATCTGTGCAGCAAATATATGAAGAAGTATAAAAATTTTAGCGTAGCGGATTTTTTAATGGTTTTGTAACAAAAGGTGTTTTTCTTTCCCAAAGCGTGGAATAACACTTTAAATGCTAAAACTATTTAAGAAAAAGCTTTCTCTCTTGCCAAATGATAATTCTAACCAATTATCTTTAAATGACGCAAATTTGCAAAAAATCTTCCATAAACAGAAATACTCTAACAACATTAATAAATATAAGAATTTCTATGTACCTACTCGTATCTTGATGAGAACGTATTGCTTGTGTGAAGGAGAAAAAAAATAAAATCAATTTAAATATAATTCAATTAATTTACACATGTGTTCACGAGGCTCATATGAGGCGTTTATTGCGAAATAAATTCCAATTACTTTAATATAATTAATTATAATTAATTAGTGGCACTCTTCGCTGAAATTGTTTTACATATACAAGGCAACGTTATCATGAACTAAAGTACTTGCTGCATATATACATTATGCAATGCTTAAAACTAAGAAATAGTGGTTAAATGCTATACATTTCTAAAGTATGGAGAAAGTTCTGAGCAAAACACAGTGGGTGGTTAAGGCAACGAAGAGTAATCAAAAGTTACCCACCCATCAGAGTAGGTTACTCTGCTACTAACATTTTCTAGTAGATTTAATTTTATAAATATTCCTTCTATATCTATATACAGAGTGGAATTGTCAGCACCACTTTAAATGAAACCACAGTTTTAACTACTCTATAAAAGCCTAATATAATACGGAAAAAAAATAATTCCCAAAAATGAAAAAGTAATTTTTTCAAACAAAATAAATAATAAAATTATCGTTTTTAAATAAAACGCCATTTGTAAAGTATAACATAGGCACGCACACACTTACCTGTCAAAGCGGCAACGTCGCATACGTATGTGTGCGTGACACGAAATACAGGTATGGATAAAAATCGTGAAATGAAAAAAAAATCTTACGTCCAAATAGTTGAGGTATCTTGACTAATTTCTTTAGTTTTGGGTTTGAAATATTTTACCCTATATGCAGTTTCAGTAAAAGAAGCGCTGCCTCTTCCACCCTGTATATGTCGGAGTCGGGTGGATTTCCCTCGCACATCGTTTTTGAGTACTCTGTCTACTGTGGGCTTCAGTGGATAATGTTAGCAAGAGTAAATACAATTCGTGATATTACGAATTAATTACAACTCCGTAACCAATTCACAAGAAAGCAGCTATCCCAGTAGGTAGATACACAGCACGGAACGCGGGACAGTTTCAGTGTCGTCTGCACCGGCCGACCGCCAAACACAAAGTGAGTCGATGTCTGTCGGCCACGCCTCGACTCGCCCCTTCCATAACGATGCAAAACACTAACTCTGTCGAGCGCCAACAGATGGCGCTGGCGTTCCGGAACCACCTCAGTACTACAAATTCCGACATATATAAAATCGAAAGGTCACTCACTCATCACGAAATCTCAGAAACTACATGTGCTAGGAATCTCAAATTTTGCATAGGAGTTATTTATAGGACGTAGGTGCTCGGTAAGACGGGAATTTGCAATATTCGACTTCTAAGGGGTAGTTTTTGGGGTTGAAAGTTTGTATGAAACTTCGTTACTACAATTCCTAGGAGTCTCAAATTTTGCATGGACGTCACTTATAGGACGTAGTTACTCATGGAGACGCAGGCGAAGCCGCGAGCGAGCCGCTAGTTCTATAAAAAGATAAAATATATAAACGGTTAAGAATATCAAAGAATCTGGAATAAAACAGTAAGTTTATACCAGTTAACCGATAGAACTTGGTAGTTCCAAACAAATGCATTTCATTCTCTAATTGGATTTCCATTTAACTACTACCTACTTCAATATCGAATGCGGGCTATTATGGGCTATTTATTATTTATTATATGAAATGTAATCGCTCGTAGCAATTATAATCTAGTCTTGTATATACCTGCCAATATCCGTCATTTGTACGTAGGTTACCAGTGTGTTCCTTGTTCTTTTTTCTTTATTAGAGTTCCGTACCTCGAAAAGTTTATTGCCTTATAGGATTACTTTGGTGTTCGTCTGTGCGTCTGTCAACATCATTTATCTGGAAGTCGCGAGGAGGTATCAAGCTGAAATTTATATCAATTATTTATGTATCGTTTTTATGCACTTCATATGAAATTTGGCACCACGTAATCAAAACCTTTAGGATACCTCCCGTAGATATATAAACCTTGGTGGGAAAGTCCGATTCGCACTTAGCGGTTCATCAAACTTTAATAGGTTTATTTAATTAATAATAGGTATAAATATTTTTTTTAATATCCTCAGGTCATGGCAACATCAGATACCTAAAGCTGTTTTTTTTATCTCATTCATATTATTTTAATTTCACCTCTTGTATATTATGGCGTAGACAGAAAAAATGAAATAAAATATCACTTGTTTCTCCTCTTTCTGCACTGATAGAAAAACTAGTTGTCGAGTGAACTTCTTTAGCTTGTATTTTATAACACTTTCTACACTATTTCCTGTACTATCCGTAGTGCAGCTAACGTTATTATATGTGAGCTTACTTTATGAAATAAAAATATATCCGATACATTGAATATATTTTCAAAAGAGAAATGCATACATACAAGTTACAGTATTGCTATCCAGCTTTTCTACTTTAAATATGCTTCAATTCTCTTCACCGGCCTCTATCTGAATCGGAATGAATTATTAATTAACATGCAATGTCTCAAAACCTTCGTAGGAATGAGGAAGGATGGGGAGAACGGAGTGTCTTAATACTAGGTTCCTCCTTCGGGTCCTGTTGTAAGCGAAATGCAGCGTAAATCTGATTTATTTATGATAAATAATAATAGAATATTGTGAATTCGTAGTGCAATTAGGTTATAGGTAATAATCTGAGAAGACGCCGTTGTTTTTATTTTGTGCACATTGAAGAGAATAATGTAGTAAACCTATCTAATCTTAAAAAAGAAAAAATCTGAACACGATCAAAATAGCAAGTTCCTACTTTAATAAATAAAAAAAAAATCTTTATTTCAAACATAAAAGAAAAATATACGGAATGGAATCACAATTATAATACAATATGTACTAACTCTTTTAACCCAGGCACTATGAGACATGCATTATTCATGCTGATAAAACTAACTTGTGCGGGCCGCCTGGTCCTTTCAGCATTTTAACTCAAAGGGTCTTTTGATAAATGAAGATGGTTCAGCCGACCGTAACGAAAATACTGAGTGATTACACAGTTCTACGTGTGCCTGTGCCCCCATTAGTTCTAGTTCATATCTATATTGTTTTGCAAGGCGGTAACTTTAAGATTTTAATGAAGTTAACTTTTTTTTTGGTTTATATTATATTCACACGTGCTGACAAAATGTATATATTATTTATTATATATTATACATATAAATATCTACATTTATACGTTGCCTGTAATATGGTAATAATATTTACATTACTGAGCTAGAAAAAAACACAAAATCATGTATTTGCTTAATTAACTATTAACGTTGTGATCTTTCCGTTTTCTTGGAAGCTGAATACAAAATCCAGGAGAAATAATAAAATCATATAAATTACTAATATAAGTATTTTTTAGTATTCCCTTTAAATAGTTTAATTATTTTTTTATAAATAGTACTAAGTTTATTTTAATCATGTTTAGATATTTAAAAGCTGCAGTACTATTTCTGTAAGAGCTTTTACGGTCTACTTACCGTTAAGGCCACGATGTCACCTGCAGTGTCTTATGAAAAAAATATGAAAATTATAGAATAGTTGCTTCGTATAACATAAATGAGATTACTTAAAACTAACTTTAACTAAAGCCGTAACTTTTTCTACATTTTTTACCAGGCTCCAATAAGGATTTTTAATACTGCTGAAATATAAAATCAAGAAATAAATTAACAGGCAAACAACATTTATGCCTAGTCAGTTTTATAGCAACAAGTCGTATAATTATATGTGTGTATGTATGTGGAATCTCTGGTATAAATATAAAAAAACCATACACACCATTAAAATCGGCTATCCAAAATCCAAATGCTAGAGGCATTATCCACCATAACACCACTATACCTAACCAAATATGCATTTTTAGGTTTCCGTATCTCAAAACGAAAAAACGGAACCCTTATAGGACCCTTTATTACCCTTTGTTGTCCATCTGTCCGTCTGCCAAGACCATTTTTTCTTTCCATAGAAGTATCCTTAGTAGTCCTTCGGAGTACAGAAAAAATCTTATAGGTACATCGTTTTTTCTGCATTTTGTATGAAATTCGTCGCGTAATCAAGACCAAAAAGAATTTAGGTGGATCTATAGTAACGAACTACTATTATTTAGCACGAAGTGAGAACTTCGAATACAAATAAAGAAAAACATCGATTTATATGTATTACAGAGAAAAAAATCACTACAAATTTATATTTGTAATTACCGTCGACCTGCAATTCTGAAATTGGAACGGAACCCTCGGTTGGCGCGTCCGACACTTGACCGGAAGTAAATGAGTAAATGACTTGAGGTATGGTCGTCATATGTTTCTGGTGGCGTAATGATTTCATTTACTATAATAAATTAATGATATCGGTACATTTAAATTATGTGTTCGAAAAAATTATAACAATAGCATATATACAATGAAGGGTTCGTCTGCATCATATATTTCATCAGTTGATATGCCTGTGAGACGGCAATTTAAACTTGCTCAAAGCCTCAAACTGTAACTCGAACATTAACATCTACGAACAAAGCTAGATTGGGTTATGGAATTCAATTAGCTGGTAATTTAACGTTATATTCTGTTAAAACAACACGCATATATATCGCTTAGGGGATCCGTATTTAGATTAATTTGGCGAAATAATTGGATTAAATTATATAGTGCTGGTACGCTACGTACATTTGTTCATTATCTCTTCTGTTTTAACAAATTTCTAATATATTTGTTTTGTTTTAACGTATTTCTTAAAATATTTGTAGACATTGCTGTAAAAATTGTTACATTATGAAACAATACTGAAATTCTGTATGTAGAAGAAATGAACGAATGATTACTTTACTTATAGATAAGACCAAAATAATCTTACTTTTTAGATAATTTTTACCTCCGCACCCTTCGAGCAAAACGAGTAAAATTTGTTTTGAAACATAATTTTTTTCCTATTACATAATTTAATACGTTAAAACTATTTAGATTTGACAGAAAACAATATTTTAACTATTAAAGAATTACCCGTATATAATATTAAAAGAATATGTCTAATTCGTGAACTTATTCCTCCAGATAGCAACTTCGTCCTGGGCAACGCGCAAGTACCGGCCTACCCCATCGTGTACTGCTCTGATGGCTTCTGTGAGCTGACGGGGTGGGCTCGGGCGCACATCATGCAAAAGGGATGCGCCTGTAAGTTCCTGCATGGACCAGACACGCGGGAAGAGCACCGCCACGAAATCGACACTGCCCTGGATTCTAAACATGAACTTAAACTGGAACTCATATTTTACAAAAAGAATGGTAAGTTTCAAGTTTTTGTTACATAGTCGTGAAACTCGTAGAGTTGGGTGCAATTCTTCAAATATTTGTTCTAAATTTGCGCTTCAACTTTAATGTAAACATTCGCTTGGAGATGTAACCTAGTTGAAAGCAGTAGTTAGAATCGATACATTATCTTTAAATTCTATATAGAAACTTGATTTAAACAAAATACGTAATATATATGTATGTACTATTTAGATATTTTCATACATATATACATTATTTAAGGTTGTCACGTAGCACGCAAATTGCTTCATTAAGAATTTTTATTTTACATATTAAATGAACACAAACGTGATATATTTTATTGATATATTTTTTAACTTTATTATACTAATGTATTATCATATTTAACTTATATTTTATTACTTACTTAATATATACTTACTTAATATACTTACTTAATATTATAAGCTATGAATAAAACTTAAGTAGAATTCTGCCACTCAACACGTCCAATTAAAACGAGAAACGGAGCCTCTTAACACTAGGTTCTCTCAGCGTTTTAGGTAATATAAGTAAAAAACTTACTTTACTTTCGATTTTCGTAGATTTTTCATGTTTCGAGAAAACTAAAAGACATTCTGATTTTCTTATTTAGATTTATAATATAGAATAATAAATATTTATTTCTATTGTCACTATATTATTGCACAGTGAGACTCCAAAGGTCAAAATGCGCTAACTTGACCTGAAAGACCCTATTCGTTTTAGGTGTCCAAATCCAGTCCAAATGATCAGGTGCTCCAAATCTTCAAATTACAAACGTCATCAAAAAGTGCCTACTGCACTGCTCATCTTAAGGCGTTATATTCATATCTCTTAACGTCTAGCTGGGTTGCTAGGATCTCACATCAAACACTACGTTTTTTACGTCAACAGGAGGTGCTCACCATGTTAACTATCTTTTATATTTCTTAAAGATTAAGCGGGTTGCTAAAATTTGATAACTGGTATTCCAATAAATTATCCTATCCTATCCTATCCTATATCTTATAAAACAAAGTCGCTTTTCGTGTCTGTCTGAACTTTCTAACTCTTCTTCTTCTAAACCACCCAACGGATTTTGATACGGTTTTCATCATTATGTCGAGTATTTCTCAGGGAAGGTTTATATATAGTTTATTATTTGAACATTCTTATGTAAATTAACATAAATACGATAAATGTGTATAAAGTCCTACCCGTTGAGACACTTTCGCGCATGCGCTGCTTTAATGGTAAGCACTACATGAAAAATAATGTACTGGAGTATTGTTCCTTTTAATAGGATCTACAAAAAAGTCCGCGACGGCATATTCGTATCTTTTAAGAATAACGTGTAGTGATCATATTTCTATCTAAAAATTGTAATTTCAATATTTTTTTTTTGTGATGGATATTTTTCCATAATGGTATTAATCTTTATCCTTTAAAATACTTTATTAATTTTCTACGTTAAACGAAGATAAAATTTGCTTTTTACACTATTTCGAAATTGCGATTAGTTTTAGAGAAAAACGCATTTAATTTTTGACACATCCCGCCGTTGACACATCAGCTGTATGTTACTCAAGTTTCACTTATCCCTTACTCTCAGCATACAAAAAAGTCTATTAGTTACGTTGGCCATTTAATGTAGATCAAAAGTGTCCTTTACTGTTTTTCAGTTTAATAAGTACTTTAGAAGTTGTTACAATATCAAAAAATCCTTGCTGCGAAACGGCTCGCCACTCGCCATGCGTCCCTGCGCGCCCCGCGACGTTTTGCGTCCGCCGCGCCCGCCTGCCTTACACGCATCGGTGGTTCAGTGGTAGAATGCTCGCCTGCCACGCAGGCGGCCCGGGTTCGATTCCCGGCCGATGCATTCTATATAATTTTCCTCACAGGCAGCCACGTAATGCTTGCTTTTCATCAGGGACAGAATACCCTCTTCAGCATTAACCACAAGCTCGAAAAAAAAACCCACCTGCCTCTATAGCAACGAAGATTTAGATGCGTTTGCACGTATTGGATAATTGGAGTTGAATGTATTAGTTCAGCGCGATATATTTGGTTTCATATTTTTTGTAGTAGTTATTAGTAAGTAGGTTTTTGCTTATAATTTCTTTCGTTTAAAAATAGTCATTTAAGTATCTAAAAATAGTCATTTAAATATATTTTAATAAGTACTTGAAAAGATTAGTAGCACAGATTTAAAATTACGGTACCTACTAAAAAATACTTGCTGTGTATAACAATTGGAAAATCCTTATTGAAACTACGAAATGCGGGTTGCATTAGGGTATAATTAATTTTCACATTATCTTACGTGCTTTGCAAACATACATTACATGAATAATCCAGTAGTAAAAGCGGGCGAAGCCGCAAGAGGGTCGCTAGTAGCTTATATATTGCAAAGGACTAATAGCTATATAACACAAAAGTTTGATCAAAATCTGCCCAGTAGTTTTTGCGTGAAAGGTGGATAATAGACAGACACATAAAAATTTGTGATAGAGTTTTTTTTTATTTATATTTAATGTACGGAATTGAACTCTTTACAATTATATTATATACCTATAATTAAAACATTAAAAAGTTAAAACGAAAAAAGTTATTGCAATTCTAATAAATATTTATATTTAGTCATTAAAAAGTACCCCAGCAATAGTTCTCTTGTATGGGAAATTTAGAGAAATTGGAAAAGTTTGAAAATCCGTCGCCGATCAACTTCCAACTGGAAATAACAAATTTATAATATCCCTGAAGCAAGTTAAAAACTTATATAATGTAATATTCGTGGCATCTGTGTTATCAAGTAAATTACATTGCACTATGTTGATTAATATAATTATTTACATTTTTGTAATAAAAAAAAAACTTTCTTATTAGAAATGTTATATTTAACAACTACTATAATTTATTTAAAGACAGTAACAAAAAGGCAATAGAAAGGTATAGAGTAGAGAGAGATAGAGATGTGTTGACTTCATACTATTTAAAGATTCGATGTAACGTTGAATTCGCCTACGGCCGTAGCACTATTCGGTCGCGATAATTAAATACGACCACGCGACCGCTTGCATATAGCCTAGGATTATATAACCTGGTGAGATACCCTTCTACCTCGCAAATTAAATATAGCCAATTATATTCATATAAAGGTACTACAAGAAACTCATATAATGCTGAAATACAAAACTTTCTTAGAATCAGCTGCCTCTAAATTATCTAACAGCTAAAAATAAATCAAAATAATAATCTATATGCACTTATAATAAAATCGTAAGAGGGTCGGTGTCTGTACTTGGAAGAAATTTTAAAAAAATGTTACTGGGAACCTTTATTAACGTAATAGAACCCAAAACAATGATTTATAAAAATGTTGTTTGTTTGTCTCTGCGTTTGTTTTCGTTAATCTCAGAATCGGCTTCACTGATTTAGATGCGGTTTTCACTATTGGATTTTGGCAAGCTCCCGAAAACATCTAGGGTTTATTTTATTACAATCGGTTCATTAATAAAAAAGTTATGTCAATTTAAAGTACTTAGGTCAGTTTTTCTTAAATACACTTAAATAAACATTTGTATAATACAAGCGGGCCAAGCCGCACGGGCCCACTAGTTACGTAATAATTACATATTTGACAAATAAGAAGCTCTACAATATATTCATTAGGGATTGCTTTTAAAATTTTGCAGTAAGTCGTTCAAACCGCAATCGTAAACCAAAACCAATATAGGGTTTACGATACCATTAAACAAAATTAAATTGCTTCAAGTGCCGATCTATTTAGTCGTCTGTTGTCACAATACGTTCACCGAGCTGGCTGGACTTTTATGGAACATCGTAGAAATGTTAATTAAATTATTATTTTGTATATTATATTAATATAACGCTTTTTATTAAAGCTCTCCTAGAATTTTTTTTTAATATAATGTATTTAGAATTGCTCCCAGACCCCTGAGTAATTAAACATAAGTAAATAATTGTCCAGGTGTGGTCACCGTAGGAAATTAAATTAAGACTATAGAATGGAGTTTATTTATTAGTAACATGTGGGTTATTATTGTTACTATGTTATAAAATGTAGTATGTAAAAGTATCTCACTAAGTATCTTCTTCTACCTGGTATTAGCCCCAGCTTTTGCTGCTGCTGCAAAAGTTATTCTGCTGCACTAGTGGCCTCCAAGAAATGCAATATATTATACTTTTATTATCCAAAAGAAATAATTAATTCATTATTATAATAAAAAAATATTATTATACTACGAACAATTACATAAAGGTACCCCTAAATAAAATGTGTGCAGATAAAGCTTTTTCATTAACAGTGCTTTCGAGTCGGCTCAATCAATCTAGATATTGGTATACGCTGATGTAGGTATAGTGTACACTCTATTACTATTTGATATATATTTTTGAGTGTAATATTTTATCGAGGCCAGTCGTGGCGCAGGGGCATAAGTGAATGACACAACACAACTAGTTGTGGGTTCGATCCCCAGTATCCCCTAGTTTTTGTGTGAAAGTGAAACAAACATACATACTAACTTTCACGTTTATAATATTAGTAGCACTAGTAGAATTTCATAATGTAAAAACAATGTAGCTATATATTAAAATATATGTACCGTAACTAAATAAGCTAATAATAACATGGAGTCTTAATTTAAAATTTACGACCTGCCTGTAAAATGCACAAACCGAGACATCAAAGCGAACCGATACCAAAATGGACAGATTGACAGAACTCTAGTTACAATGTCAGTGATTACCCAGAATATCTATTTAGCTCTCTTGCAATCAGATATTTGTATTTCATTAATTTAGATATACTTTGAGACCAGTCGTGGCGCAGGGGTGCACTAGCGTGTGATTGTAAGCGCGACAGGTTGTGGGTTTGATTCCCACTCGAGGAAAATGAATTAATTGTTTAATATTTTCATTTCCTCGCTCTGGTAACGAAGAAAAGTTCGGCGTTGAGTTCGCAGTGCCTCTAAAACGCAACACGCAATGCCTCTAAAATTCAGCAGAAAGTGGGGAACTGGAGTGTCTTAATGAAAACAGAAAGCGGAATGGGAACCCCACGTTCTCAGGTTCCCTCTGCCTATCCTGCTATGTGTTGGATACAGCGTGAAGCTTAAAAAAACAATTGGATATTTTAGAGTTTAGTAGTTTATGTGTCACGCTTACATAATATATGTAATTTAAATGATTGTTTTAACAGGCACTCCGTTTTGGTGTTTGCTCGATATCGTCCCAATTAAAAATGAAAAACGAGAAGTGGTTTTGTTTCTCGCTTCGTTCAAGGATATCACCAACACCAAGATGGCCGCCATGAACACTAATGAGGAGTTCGACAGCGGTAAGTGATTCTTAAAGGCAATAAATACTAAAATAAATGTAAAATAAATAAAAAAAAACTTTTTACACCTCTCCTTTGAGGCCATTCATTCTCTTTATTCAACATTTTTATTATTATTATTATAATTGTAATAACGTGTACTGAGCTATATGCTCTAGTACCATAGGTTCACCATATAGCTCCCATAGACCCCAGTTCGTGGTAGCGAGTTACGCGCATCATGGCACGGTAAAGTCTGTTTACAGTGTTTTCTGGAATGTTCTAGAATCACCTATTCAATGTTTCTTATTATGGTTATGACTCCAAGTAGTATTTACAATTTTATTAGTATTTACGATTATAACTGAGTAGTTTGTAGTGTTTTTGTTAGAGATATGTCGTAGTATATATTTGTAGGTAGGTAAAATTACCTTTTATAGATGAAAACATATTTATTTCCACTTCAGTCAATACACTAGTTATTCAACGCCATACAATTTAATACTTCATATATTATGCAGTGTTGTTTCAAAGTAAGTAATATATGCAATAATATTTTGAAAATATTATTTCCTTTTAAAGTGACATACCTACTTTTAAATAAAAATTATAAAGTTAAGTATAGTCGTTTTTAATAAGATAGAAATATTTCTTGTAGACTCTAAATTTTCTTAATAATCTTAATAAGTTAGATAATATGTGCAGATATTTTGTTACAACCACCCTGTAGTAAGATATAAGGTTTTTTTTTATAATAATTGTGATAATTTCATTTTTATCAATTGTTTGATTCCGCACACATCTCAATGTAAATTAGCATTTTTTTGCTTTATACATTTTATTCTCAATACTTCTTGGGAACTTGGCGTCACATTTAAAACTTACTCACTCACTATTTTACTTCATCTCATCCTTTCTTTCTTTTCCTTACACAAATCAGTTAAAAACAATGTACTATATTAACTAAGAAAACTGTACAATTTACTTAAATCAGTAATTCTGTAGAGATTTTTTCTGCATGATTTTTTTTATATATTTCTTTTTAGTTTTGCAGGTTTCCTTATAAGTATTAGTACGCAATTTCCATTTCGCCCATTCTTAATGTATTTTAATTAAATATTCGAAACAATTTCGTTAGAATAATTATATAAATAAGTGTTAATTACAAAATTATTAGTAATAAATGTTATATAAAATATTTATTTTCTTTTAAAAAAAGTATACGTTATTTCAAATTTACTTTTAAAAGCAACAATTTATTTTGAATTTTTCATAAAGATACTTTAATTTTGCTTAAAATGTGCTTCTATAGCAGTAAAATGAGGCGGCAGCATATTTTAATAATTGTGAACTCTATTAGTTACTAAAAACAGAAATAATAAATAAAGAGTTAATAAATATTTTGTTCTTTGCTATTAAATTTGCTGTCCCTTCGTTCATTTTCTATTTCTTTGAATAGATACAAGATTTTCTATTAC
This sequence comes from Heliconius numata, assembly GCA_016802625.1. NCBI lineage: Eukaryota > Metazoa > Arthropoda > Insecta > Lepidoptera > Nymphalidae > Heliconius > Heliconius numata. Next base: position 4,619,586 of record JAEBDU010000001.1, on the reverse strand, counting down.
TTACTAGTAAAAGAGCATTTTTTTCTAATAAATAATATACACATTTTCGTTTCCAATGAAGCTTACCATTCACATTTCTTTTTATAAATATTCATTACATCTATCCATGTCATGTCCATTGAACGACTTCTTTAGAAAATCTCTTAATACTTTTAATACGAAGAAAATCTTGTACGGTATATTTTTTCATTACTAAAACGATATATAATGATTATGAATACTGGGCGCTGACATACGCTATGTTTTTCATTAAAAACAGATGCTTCGTAAACATCAACATTTTCATTAGGCACACGTAATATTCAAAACATTTAAAATATCCAAATTATTTAAAATCGGTGTCTACTATAATAAATCTAAATTATTATTAAAAAAATAATTATTATTTATGAGTTCATTAAGTGTAAAAGCATCGCGTATGTAAACGCTGTAGAGATAGTTTAATAGTAACGGGGTGGTTTGTGCGTACAGGAGCCGCGGTGCGGCCGTCAGCTGGCGTGGTCACTCTAGCGTTATCCCCATTTGTACCCGCAGCGGCACTTTTGGGCGCCCGGTTCCGAGCTGAATCTAGTTGCCTACTTCCAGACCCGAATGGCAATCTGGACCCTGAAGCACCCTCGCCCGCCAACATGGGCAGGCGACGATCCAGGGCTGTACTATACCAGCTTTCGGGACATTACAAGCCAGATAAAATGAAAACCAAACTTAAACTCAACAATGTTAGTAAGGTAATCACATTAGAGGGGATGAATAAATTAATTTACGAGTTCCTGACGTAACAACTTGTTATATGTTAATGTCACAATGCTTAAATTTAGCCTAATTGCGTATAATTACAATACATTTGTCATTTTAGAACCTATTACATTCATCCGACCCTCCGCTGCCAGAATACAAAACATCAGCTATAAAAAAGTCAAGATTTATTATTTCACATTATGGTGTGTTTAAAACCTTCTGGGACTGGCTTATTCTAATAGCCACATTTTACGTAGCTGTCGTGGTGCCATACAATGCTAGTTTCGTTGACGAAGGTCACCCAAGAATTAGCGTTACAAGCGACGTCGTTGTAGAAGCGTTATTTATTGTAGGTAAGTCGCATAAAAAATAACTTACCAATACTTCTTACTTACCAAAACATGTTTGGACATGTGATTACTTTAATTGTTTTTTTTTTCTAGATATAGTACTTAACTTCCGAACGACATTCGTAAGTAAAAAGGGGGAAGTGGTATCGGATTCTAAAGCAATAGCTCTTAATTACATACGAACATGGTTTGTCGTGGATCTGCTGGCCGCGCTTCCATTTGACCTACTTTATGCGTCAGATGTGTACAGCGGGGCGGTGAGTTGTCTTAATATAATTAAATACTGAATTTTACCTCACAAATAATTAAATTATAATTTTTTTCAGCTTCACCCTGTATCCCGTATGTAGCAGGATAGGCAGAGGCCTAGTGTTAAAGAAGTCCGCTCCCTCTTTCCGATTAATTCTAGAGGCATTGCATGTTAAGTGGCGGAATTTAACGCCGCGCTATGCCTCTTTACCAGGGCGAAGAAATGAAAATATTAAATATATAATTTCCTCGAGTAGCAATGAAACCCACAACCTGTTGAGTTTACAGTACACGTAGGCCTTTACTAAAGAAAATTAAATTAGTACGTCTACAAAGTTAGCTTATAAACTAGTATTCTAATATTATAATATGTTCTAATATAAAACATTTCAAATAGACATTTTCTTCGTTCTTCATATAGGAATCGACGCATGGAAACGTTCACCTCGTTAAACTAACTCGGTTGTTACGCCTTGCTCGTTTACTCCAAAAGATGGACCGATATTCACAATACTCGGCACTCATACTCACCCTATTGATGTTGTCCTTTAGTCTCGTAGCGCACTGGCTAGCCTGTATATGGTTCATAATAGCGGAAAAGGAAATACAATACCATAGAAATGAAAGCTGGGATTTAGGTAAGCTTAATTTACTATTTAATAAATTTCATGTTAGGTACTAATGTACGATTAATACTTATTTGGAAAACGTATAAGATGTAAAAACTTTTGGACGGTTTCTAAGAGGCGCAGGTTCTAATCCCGCTACGTTAAATTTTCTAAATAAGTATTTTTTTTCCTAAGTGTGGAATAAAACGTTGAAAATGTCAAATACATATATATTTTTCTATAACTTTAATATATTATCATTATCGTACATATTTTAAAATGACAAAAGAAATATATAAGCTTACCATAATATTCATTGTATAAAGAAAAATGCTCTCACTACTGAAAAGCTGCAAGAAAAACATTGTTGTCTTACTTGTTTAGTGTTTTATACGAATAAACGCACTTTTACACAGCTTGACATTTACTATTATGAACTACTCTACCACTTTAACTGAAATAGCTTTATAAAAACGTATAGAACAAAAGGATTGCGCCATTTCTTATATTTATTTACGTGGCCTTAACTTATATAAAGCTATAAAAGTAACAACAATATAAAAATACAATAATTTAACTAAAATATCTGAAGAAATCTAAAATCGAATGGCGACAGGAGCAAAGATATCCAAATGTCTTTTAAATTGACTTATTGATTTAGAATGAATCTCATGAAATGCTTAAGTAAGCGTAGTCAAATCAATAGAGCCAAAACCAATCGCTTTGAGATGGATCAATAGCTGTGCCAACAGTCTTCCTGAAAATAACACATAATAGATAAAGAATTGATGATGATATTTTTTTATGCAAGGTGTCAAATATGTTTAAAATGGTAATCTTAGTATTTTTATTAAAATTATTGAAATTATACAGTTAGGTACAAATATATTAACACAATATACGTTTATTAATGTTTTGTATAATCTCTAAATTAAAACTCTTAAATACTAAAATGCAAACATATGATATTCCACTGATATTATAAATTTAGAGGATAGATGCTCGTTCCACTTTCACGCAAAAACTACTGAAAGGAATTAAATGAAACTTTACAGAAATATAGCTTCTACATCAGAATAGCACATAGGCTACAATTTATGTAAAGATTTTTAATAATTTGGCTTTAAAAGATCGCGGTTCGCGGCTTTAAGCGCCTTATTCCGAGTTTGGGTCACTAGTCTAGAATAATTTTAAAATGTATGCTATTGTTTTAGGTTGGATAAATAACTTGGCGGAACGTCTGAAGGTGCCAATTGTTAATATTTCTCATAGCGAAAGCTACGTTACAGCGCTCTACTTTACGTGTTCTTCTCTTACTAGTGTGGGATTTGGGAACGTGTCTGCGAACACTCTGCCAGAGAAAATTTTCAGTATTCTTACAATGCTTGTTGGAGGTAAGATGTAACTTAGTACAATATGTATAATTTTCATACTTATTCATATATTTGTATAATAATAACCATGACGTTGCTGAGGCCCCCCCCCCCTCCCCCCTCTATTGTCTATAAGTAGTAAAATAAAAATAATACACTTTTATAAGGAAAATTAGTTAGTAGAAGTTAACTCAGTTATCAAGGTTAAAGCATAATAATTTTAATCAATGATTTTAAATAAAAAAATATTAGTTTTATTATGCATTCATAATTTATAGTTTCTGTTAATCTACAAATGAAATTACCTTTGAATTTTATTCCAGAATCTGATATTACACGTATTCATAAATATGTACATGCATCGGTATTCATTTTTGTTATTAAAAAACTTTATTCTTCGCTCGAGTCAAAATTAACGTTGCTGTTACAGTGAGCTATTTGATTTTAATTGCTCTCTTAATTTGAGAGTCGTGCCATTTTTTGCGGTGTAAAAAATGTAAAACAGTGAATTTCTTGTTTTTGAACTTTACAGTGTATCCCGCACATAGAAAGGTAGGCACATGGAACCTTGGAATATAGTGTTAAGACTCTCTGTTTCCATTAAGACACTTCCGTTCCAAACTTTCTACTGAATTCTGGAGGCATTGCGTGTTGAGTGACGGAACTCGACCCCAGCCAACTTAGCCAAGGAATGAAAATATTAAATATGTATATCATTTCCCCGAGTGAAAATCGAACCCACAATCTGTCTTATTTATAAGCACATGCTTGTGTCTCTATGTCATGACTGCCTTCAACAAAAAAGTTAATTGTATATTTTAAAAGAAAAAATATTTTTAAACTCGCAGCGCTAATGCACGCCGTGGTTTTTGGAAATGTGACAGCAATCATACAAAGAATGTACTCCCGCCGATCAATGTATCAGACCAAGTGGAGAGATCTCAAGGACTTCCTGACCCTCAACCAAGTTCCGAAGGAGCTCAAACAACGCATGCAAGATTACTTTCAAACAATGTGGTCGCTCAATCATGGGATCGATATACATGAGGTTTGTTCCTATATATATTTTTAGTTATATTTTTTTCAGAAATGTGTAGTTATAGTGACATTTTTAAAGTATTAATCCACAAGTAAGACTCTTTTTTTTTTGTCTGTCAAATTATATTCTATCGAATTTGATACCTTGACTAGATTTTTTTTACTATACTATATACTAAACAATTCTTTCATAGCTAAACTTTTCAAATACCGTAAATATTTATCTTTTAACATTTTTATAAGCTATTCTCAAGTCGTATTATGGATTATTATCGATATTGAGATGCTTTATATCATTGTAGACTCTCAAAGAATTCCCAGAGGAGCTGAGAGGGGACGTTTCGTTACATTTGCACCGGGAGATATTATCGCTACCGATATTCGAGGCAGCCTCGCAAGGTTGCTTGAAACTACTATCACTGCATATTCGCAATAATTTCTGCGCTCCAGGAGAGTTTCTTGTACACAAAGGAGACGCTCTCACCTACATATATTACATTTGCAATGGTTCCATGGAAGTCATGCAAAATGATATGGTCGTTGCTATACTTGGTAGGTAATGACATCTATCTTCTATGTTCTATATATATAAAATCGAAAGGTCACTCGCTCATCACGAAATCTCAGAAACTACATGTGCTAGGAATCTCAAATTTTGCATAGGAGTTACTTATAGGACGTAGGTGCTCGCTAAGACGGGAATTTGCAATATTCGATTTCTAAGGGGTTGTTTTTGGGGTCGAAAGTTTGTATGAAACTTCGTTACTACAAATGCTAGGAGTGTCAAATTTTGCATAGACGTCACTAGGACGTAGTCATGGAGTCAGAAATTGATAATTTCTGACAGAATTTGATAATTGATAATTAGATTGAAACATAGTTCACGCGGGTGAAACCGCGAGCGGGCCGCTAGTTTTTATATAAAAACGTTTAAATAGCTTCTTTTATTAGGATATAACATACGAAAGCTCTGTTCTAGGTAAAGGCGACCTGGTAGGATGTGATATGAATACCCACTTGCAAGCATACAATGGAACTGGTACATCGCAGTCGAACAATCCCGACGTGGTAGTCAAATCCAGTAGCGACGTAAAGGTAAGTTGAGGCTTTAGGCTACTAATTACTCAATTAAAAACTTTACTGTAATTCTCGTCTTACTTATATTGTTGAGTATTAGTTCAGAACAGTTTGCATACATTTAGCATTATTTATTTCATTCATTACCTCATATTCAATGATAAAGAAATATTTGAATGTAAGAGCTAAAATGATTTTTACTGCGTAATTCATTTGAGCCAGGTTGAACGTAATAGTTACAAGTTTATTTTTTTTGTTAGTATATATGTACTTATCTGGAAAGACAAAGACCAACGTTTGTTTCCGCCTAACAATGCCCGAATTCCCTAAATAGATCGAGAATTGAGCACGTCTATTTATGTAAGTTTTCGCTGACACAGTTGAAAAAAAACAAAACTTCTCAAATTAATTATCCAGATGTCGGCTAATTAATTGTTATTAGTGAAGTACGAAATTTCTATATAATTATTATATATTTATAAGTATTATTCGATCTCAATACAAATCTTCCTTTTCTATATTAAACTATTTTTTCATTATCACAGGCTCTAACGTATTGTGATTTAAAATGTATAAATATGGTGGGATTATTCGAAGTATTACGCTTATATCCTGAATATCAGCAAGAATTTATTCATGATATTCAACATGACCTAACGTACAACCTACGAGAGGGCTATGAGGCAGAACAAGAGTCCGATGGGAATGGGCATCCATCACTGACATTACCCTCTATATCTGAAGATGATGAAAATGCAGCAGAAGAAAATGCATTGTCTCCGAAAAAGCCCCTTTTATCAAATAGTCCACGTCACGCGAAATTTAGGTAATAAAAAAACAACTTGTCGTAAAATTATGTTTTAATTTAAATTTTTTAAAGTTTATGAATGAAATATAATTTCTATATTTTTAGATCAGATGGTCAACAACGTCTCACGCATAGGGAGTTGCGAGAGAGAATTGAAAGACAGCGTTCTGTAGCAACGCCTAAGATTACGCGAGCCGATTCTTTGGAAGGACTAAATTTAGAAATGCATAACACTCGTTCGTCTGTTGATAGGCTCGACACACAAGTATCCAGCTTACATCACGATGTTGCAGCTCTCAGTATGGAGGCAAGTCAATTATTATAATTATAAATGTTTAATTTTATTATTCTTTGGATATGAATTATGTGGACTTTAAAAAATATTATTCATCTATTTTTGATAGATTCTGCCTAAACTAGTTTCGTTTAATAATAGATTTTATAATTGTAATTTATATGAAATTTCGAGTTCGTAATTAATAGTGTATATTATCGGACATTAAATTATACTCAAACGTAAATCCGGCTAAAATTATCATTTTATTTTATTATGTAAGGTAACGATATATATTATTTTTAATATGACAAATTGATTATAAGTTGTTTGCTTTTATTATTCTTAGGTTCGAAACGCTATTCAAGCATTGCAAGAAATGACCGGGCCAGTGTGGCACGCCGCCCATTCGAATCCGAACCTGCAGTGGAATGCTCCTCCTAATCAATTAGCTCGCAGCTGTAGCCATCCTCCTGACGTTTTCTGCTGGGATCAGGTAACTTAATTGCTAACGTCCAAACATGTTGTTTAGTATTACGTAGTTAAACTAGGTCACATCCAATTTTCTCCAATATTAATACGAATATACATAATAACCACCAACTCTGCTATTATAATACGGTAAAATTTATTTTAGTGCTCATAATGTTGAATGTTATGTATGCATTTTCTGCAGCAAGAACGCCCACTTAGTCCTGAACGACCGAAAATAAACCGGTGTACGCAAACGGAACCGTTCCTTCACTGCGTTACACAATACATAATGGACCACCCGGCGACAGTCATGCTTCTATTGGGCTTGGACCCGATGGCGAACATGGGTCCCGTTATGCAGCCGACAGTCGAGTACTATGATTCTAGAAGCAGACGACCTAGCGGACTGGAGCAAATCATTGAATCTGAAAACGGAAGTCAAACACCGTCCAGTACTACCAGTGATAGAGCGGAACCGGCCAGGAGTCCAAGTGAGAGCACCGTGGAACTCGAGCAACCAGCGCAAGTAAAAAGAATAGTAGATAAGGACAAATTTCCAAATTTAAAAAGAAGTAGATACTCCGCCAGCGACCTTAGTGAAGTGACAGAGAGGTTGCTACCAGCTAAAACACAACCAAGCTCTTACAGTCTCAAAAATAATATTAACAGTTAAATTATTGTAAAAATAATATAGTCATTAGGAACACCCGACTTTTGGATTTTACGGTTTTTATTACATTTGTCAAAACTAAAGTTAACCGCTATCTTTTATCCTAACATTGTACGCCTAATTATAATTTGTACATATCAAAGTGTTTTTATATATTTTTAGTAATATTAATATGAATTAGTCTTTTATCTAGTCATTGTTATGGAGAGACTATATACAGAGATATTTGCGTGCATATTTAGTGCCAATTAACTTATATAAAAATATTTTTATTTTTATGTTAATTGTTTATAGATGACTCATATCGATTCTTAAATTATAATTCTTCGAATGGAATAAAGAATTGAAAATATTTTTACATTATGTATACTTTGTATAGATATTAAATTTCAAATTTGAATTCAAATTCATAATATTATGAATGATGAATGTGCCAAATCTGATGTCTTTGCTTACCCTGCTACACAGTGTTTGATAAGACACTCTGCTCCCCACTTTCCGCCGAATTCTGCGGAAATAGTATGTTGAATGGCGTAACTCAACGCTGCGCTTTGCCTGAACAGTCACAGCCTCTGCGCCACGACTGACCTTAAATGTGCCAAGTTATTTAAAAAAATATTTGTACAATAAAAAAATATATTTATTAACAAATACTTATGTAATCCTCTTACTACCTAGCCATCTAATTTAAGTCCACGTTTAGTCCTAAAGCATATAAGCCAAACATGAAGATGAGGATAATCTTTAAGTAAAAAGTGTTATAACATAAAATAAAAATAAAATCGTTAATGAGTTAAATGCGTTAAATTTCGACTGAATGCGGCGCCATTTTATGCCGACCGATGAGTATGACCAGCATTAAAAATTATCCATAATTTTCCGGTCTTTACCCATTAGCGATCTTACCCAGTACCCATATACCCTATCGATTATTATAAATGATTTTTGATTAGACAAAATAGATGCTATTACCATTTCCTAACACTGATAATTTTTTTTATGTAAGACCCGAAAACGATGTTATATTTCAAGTCTTTTATTGTAATTAGGTACTCTAGAATCATTCGACGTACGACCATTTTTATTAATATGAACTTGCCAAATTTGTTATTTTTTCTTAATAAAGAATATTATTAGACTAGTCATTCTTTTTTAGGATGAATCGATTCCTATTCGATTAGGTATAATATTTAGACAACAATTTGAACGTAAATAAAATTATATCATTTTAAATATCTTACCTTAACTGATATACCTAAGCCTACATATGAATTCCGGGGTCCCGGAAGAAAAGTATGTAATTTGGATTTCTGTATGAAGCTTATATTAACCAACAAAGAGATGCCGTAAATAATTAATATTTATAGCATTTGTATCTAATAGTGAAAAATGTAATGATTATGATCTCAAATATGAAATGTCACTTTCAACTAATTTGAAATTAACACACGCGTGCTTATTTTATCATATTAACTAAAAAAATATATATAAGTTTATATTGTTATATTTAATTTTTGTTTTGCAAATAATTAATTAAATCTATTCCAGTGGTAGGTTATTTACTAAATGTTATTTAGTTAAGTTTACATATAGGTATATAGAGATGTATGAAAATTGCTTAAAGTAATAACAAAAGAATATCTTGTTACATATGTAATTATGTATATCTAGAAATATTTTCAATAAGAAACCAGAATAGAAAGAAATATCTGTATTTATTAACTTGTTATTACGAACGAACAAAAGGCAAACGCGTTACAAAGGTAATATACAAAGGGAGTAACAAAATCTACATCAAGATATGAAAGAAACGGGTAACTCACTCAAGTAAATAAACCTTCTCTCATTTCCAACACTGTAGTACAATTTAATTTTGAAATGGTCTATCCATATGTCTATTGAATTCATTTCATTGTAGATTGTTAAGAAATATTGCATGTGTATCTCTCGAGAAGGATAAAAGTGAAAGTTATGATAATAATTCTTAATAAAAGTACGGTGACGCTTACTAGAATAAATGAATTACTCTTAATAGAGATCTATGAATGTGATATAAGGAAAAATTACATGTGCAGTGCCTAAATTCTTATTTATTTACATAATAATTCTTGAATTTTTATCATTGTCTTAAAATCAGTAGAGACGCACATTATGTATGTGTACTTTCTAAAAATATTTTTTGTACATAGATGTTAATATTGATCTTTTTCTTGTAGTACAAAATTAGATTCATAACGTTAAATAAAGACAATTTGATGTCGGAAATAAATGTAATTTGTTGTTTTATTTATATACTCCTAATCAACTTACTATAAAAATTAAGGATACTCGTATACTGAAATACAGTATAATTTTCTGAAACACATCTTTAAGAATAATTTCTGAATTCTTATTTTGTACTACCAAATAAGAATTCTTTTTTTAATCAGCTTCACGCTGTATCTCGCACACAGAAGGGTAGGCAGACGGAACCTAGTGTTAAGACACTCTGTTCCCCATTGTCCGCTGAATTGTAGAAGCATTGCGTGTTGAGAGACGGAACTCAAAGTCGCGCTTTGTCTCGACACTAAAGGGAAGAAATGAAAATATAAATTTAAATAAATATTTTATTTTCTAAAGAATATTTTATTATTACTTAGTATCTTTTTCGTACAGATAAAAGAAATATTTACATGGTAAATATTAAAATTTAATAAATTCTTAAAAAAATGTACTTAAATAATATATTTTTGTAATATAATGAACCTTTAATGAAGTTCAGTGTTCAGTATTCATATATTTACAAGGCTGTAATTTCAATTAACTATTAGTTACAGCAAACATGCTGACAACCTACACACGACTCGCAGTCGGCCAACTTGAGCGTGAAATGCAATTTTCCCCAAATGCAACGACCGTACAGAGCTCGCTAGTTCGCTAAATTAATAGAGAAAATTTAAAAAAAAAATTAACACGTTAAAAATAATGTATTACCATAATTAGTTGTACAGATTATAAAATAGTATTTTACAAAATATTTACTGTATGCATTTTTTAATATCCTGCCAGACTAAAACCGCTACGTCTATGCCATTATTAAAAGAATAGAATTAAAAAATAATTTAATCTATGTGTATAATCTATGTTTTATTTTGTTTTGCAAATATTTTATTGTAAAATATATAATCTTAGAGCATTCAATCACTATTTACCACCTAGAATAAATAAGCACAATATAATAATCATAACACGATTGATAGATAATTCAAACTGTATTTCAGAGCTACGTCCAAACAATAAACAAATATGTTACAGATCTGCGAAATCGTGATTGAATTAGTGTTTGTGGAAATTGTATTATTTTGAGGCAAGTTCTGGAATTACGTGTCAGTTAATAGGTACTACACTAGACTAGACATGGTAAATTTGTCTAAGAATAATAATAAGAAGTAAACTATTAAGTTGTTATTAGTTATTTATTAATATAATTTATATTAAATATTGTTATATTGAGTGAATGACTCAACATCGCGTGGAGGTTACACATAGTTTATGGTCCCTTTAAGTACAGAAAAAATTCAGCGACTAAGTCAACGTAATCAAAAGATACAACCATTTATGCGTAGGTTATACGAAACGAAATAAAAACTATAGGGTACTTCCCGTGGACCTACAGTTATGAAATTTGGCAAGAAGTAAGAACTTAAGCTTACCGTTGGGGTAAGCGCTTTCTAGAGTGGAGACGCCTCGGCAAGCGTAATGTAGGACGTCCTCCACTTAGATGGGGTGACGATATTCGCAAAGTGGCGGGCAGCGGCTGGATGCGAAGAATTGAAGATCGAGCTCAGTGGCGTGCCATTGGAGAGGCCTATGTCCAGCAGTGGATGAGGACAGGCGTCCACATCAGCCTTGATGATGATGAAGAAGAACTTAAAATATGAACGAAGAAAAAAGTGTTCCATTATTTTTTTAAAAAATCCCTCGTTATCCCCAGAAAAATGTGGCAACGGTAACCTATCCAAGTAAGATAAAGTAGGTATCGTAAAAGACGTTGCTTAATCATATCACGTTCAGTATCGGCCATAAGCCTAAATAGTTCTCGGAATTGTAACAAATTCATGACTTACATATTAACTTTTATATTACCTTTAATAATTAATACCTACTAATAAAATGTGTGTATATTTTATACAGACATTTTATCAGCATTAATTTATTTTATACTGAAGAATATAATGTAGATAAAACTAAATTTTTGAAAATATTTAAAAATGTATGCAAGTATATTAATACTTTTAATTCCTCGCTTTGGTAACAAGGCAAAGAGCGGTATTGAGTCCCACCACCCAACACGCAATGTCTTCATAATTCGTCGAAACGGAGTTTCTTTAACCAGGTTCTCAGGTTCTTCTCTGCCTACACTGCTATGTGCGGGATACAGCGTGAAGCTTTGATGATGAATGAAAATCTATATTGATATATTACTAAGCAAATACTCGTATATTTTACTTTATTTGTTCGTATATAGAATTTGAAAATTTAATATGTGTTACATATGTTTTACAAAAGTTTATTGAACAAAATAATAGCGAAAACTGCCTACTTCTCAATTTTTTATCTAACAAAAGCTAAAACAAAAAAGTTTGTACTTAAAAACCATATTTAATTTCAAATGTATGCAAAAACCGGATAGGAAAGTTGGATAGACAAATAAGATTATCTAATATGTTAATCCAAATAACTCAAGGCTCTTGTAAACATCAAGGAATACGAACCAGAAAAAATCTGGCTTCGTCGCTGAAATTACATTGCGCCATCAATCTTTGCAGTCTAACCGCCGACGGGCTGTAACGTTATTAACACCCACACGTACCCTGCGAAACAAACGACGCGACGGCATCACTCCCTAATGTGCTCGCTTCCTTTCTTTTATGTTCTTGTCTTCAATTCAAAAACCTTAGAGTACTTTTATTTCTTATTTATGACTTTTCTTTTATATTGCTATGGTATATGGTATATGAAATAAAATACAAGTGTACGACTGAATACAATTGTATAGGCTCATGTTAAACATTTGAGTCGTATTCTTAAGATTTTTTTACTTTTATTTCGCACTTAACTTCGAAAGCAAAATACTTATGTTAGGGTTTTTCCAACATGAAAAAGTAGTTGACACTTTGACAGACAAAGAATGGTATAAAAGGGACGGATATCGTCAATGCTAGGTAGTTATTCCGGACTCGGCATCCAGGCTAGACATATAAAGTATCACTGGTCAAGGAATAAATTAAAGGAGTTCATAAGTAAAAAGTGAGTTTTATTTATACTTAAATATATACCTACCCACGATCTTTGGTAACCGGTTAAACGTTTTTAAGAGGCGTTTTCAGTAAGTTTTGAAACTTATTTGCTAACTTTACTGATCCGTTTATATTTAAAAATAACTGACGTTACTAAATAGAGATAGCTAAAGGATTACGGTTAGTATACATAATATAATCTATATAATAATGCAAGTCGTTTGACTCTACAATCCAATGACTCGAGCTTAAAGCTTCCCTTTAATAATTATCCGAGTGAAAACGACTTCTTAGCCCGCACTGTTAACTTTATACCTTTCTATTAACATATTGTTATCTTCATCATATTGTGGACAAGGTGAGAATAAAATATAGATTTTATTCGAAAACTGTATTTTAAATGAGTGTAAAAGGTCTCAACAATTAAACAAATCTTCAAGAAAATATAAAAGAAAAGAAATACCTATTTTGTATTTGTTTTTTATAAAAAAAATCTATATTTATGTAAAAAAAAACAAATACCTTTTATTGAGCATTTAACAAGATACTAAAACTAAACATATTTAGATGAAAAACATACAGGGTGAGTCATATTGAACTTTCCGGTTTTGGAAGGACGTTGCACGAAGAAGGGAAGGAGTAGAAGGGTGGGGATGGTGTCATTAGACGCGCCATGACATGCAGTTTTAGTGTGAGCAATGGCTTGGTCGGGACAACATCGTGCGTTCGTAGTTGAAGAGTTTATTGGGCACATAAACATTTTCACCTCGCCGGAACTGTCAACAAACAGAATTTTCGATACTGGGCTGAGAATAACCCACGAAACCTACACGAACGACCACTTCACAGCCCTCGAGTGACAGTGTGGTGCGCTATTGCAGAGTTTGGTGTGTGGGGTCCCTATTTTTTTGAAGAAGATGGTCAAGTCGTCACAGTTACCTCTGCTCGGTATTGCGACATGCTTGAAACTTTTCTGAAACCGAAATTGGAGGAATTAACGCAGAATCATGACAACGATAACATCTGGTTCCAACAAGATGGTGCTACAGCCCATACATCCAGGCGTTCAATGGAAATCCTGCGACAAATGTTTCCCGGTCATCTCATTTCTTTGCGAGGTGACGTTGGGTGGCCGCCGAGATCACCTGATTTAACCCCCTGCGATTTCTTTCTCTGGGGTTACCTGAAGGAAAAGGTGTACACGCATCGTCCCCGAACCATCGATGAACTGAAGGCTGCAATCACGGAAGAAATCAATGCTATTCCGCTGAATATGACTCGACGAGTAATGGACAACTTCCGGGAAAGGCTTCAGCAGTGTGTGGTCAATGGAGGTAGACATTTACAGGATATCATTTTTAAAACCAACTAAATTAAAACTGCATGTTATGTGCTTTCAAACAATAAAATAATTTTTACTGCATGTCGCTTTGTTTTTAATACACACCTTATTGAAATCGGAAAGTTCAATATGACTCACCCTGTATTATTAATATCCGTAAAATACATAAATTAAAGCTAGCTGTCAAAAGTGCTTTAATAAAGCAAGATAAGTATGTACGGAAGGTTAACGCTTCAATCAATATTCAATCTCCACGTTCATTGAAACTGATAATTTTAACAGGAAACAATTCCATTACTGTGAATTCATGTTTTTATATTACAATATCAGTGTATGAATTAATAATCGTCCCAAATATTTTGAACTTTCTTCTTATTTGTCGGATACAATGCATATATAAAAGGCTTAATGCATAAAATATTTTGCATACATCACAGTATAAAAATAATATGATAAATTATTGTATGAATATCATAGTAAGTAATTTTATTTATTTGAAATTGAGCATTACGCTGTCATCTGCACATTGCAGGGAATGTAGAGGGGACCTAGTGTTGAGGCAGTTGAGATTCTCCGTTCCCCACCTTCCAGCAAATTTTTTGAACCTTTGCGTGTTGAGTGGCGGAACTCAACGGTGGAGGTTTGCCTTGGTGCCAGAGCGAGTATTTATAAATCAGATTGTACTAACCTAAACTTAGACTAGATTAAATACCACCGTAAACTCCTTTTATGTTCTGTTTATATTTAAAAAATGCATTCTGTTTTTTCTGTCAAGTAAATTGTGATCAGGAAAAGTATAGGAGTATTTTTTATTGTTAACCGTAGAGTTTTATTAAAATATTAATTTATAATAACGTCAACTCGAACTTTATGCATAACATGTCTAAAGTTTACTGTATAAGAATGAACTAAAATCACCTTTGAATAAACGTTCGCAGCGTGTGATTTCCGCAAGTAGGCAATAAAAGGAGCACAGATTGAATATCGATCGCAGCCTGGTGGGATAAAAGGTTCTTGGCTAAAATAATGCTATTATTAATGCAGTATACACAAAGGTCAAACAATGACGTTTGGGAAAGCATTGAAATCTGAAAAATATGTTTACTTCGAAAAACACTTCTAAATCCATTATGGGAAACAAACGCGAACCTCGGTTTTTGTTGTGCACAGTTTTATTTATTAAATGAACATTACGTATTTTTTTTTATTATGTTAGTCACCTAACAAATAATTTAAATAATAAAAATAATATTATTATTAAATTAATTCGTACATAACAGTAACTTAAATCTGTAGTTACTGCATTGGTATAAAACTGTATTGCAGCTATTATCTCTAGCTATTTCTTTTCCTTTAATCCCTTAAAAAAAATCAAATATAAAAAAAATTACCTGCCACGCGTCATCCGTCATTCTTCAACGTTCGTTTGTCATTTCTCTTTCATCATTCGTCATCTGTCATAGTCAGGACGATTTTATTATTTTCGATATAAACGAAATAATTGTAAGTTCCCAAAAATGTTTTTATCTCGTATACCCTAGAAAAACCTTTTTTTTTATCGATAAATCATTTAGTAACGAAGGATTTCCTCCGTATTATCACTACAGTTGAAATGTCTTCCCTTCTCTTTCTTTATTAAAATGCGTAAGGCAATATCGCCCCCTCTGGTATTAATCATTACTAATGGAGATTTTATGTCGCCGTCAACAGTTTTTAGAAACATATTATTCAATGTGAGAAATATTTACGTCCAATAAATAAGGCTTAATCGACACATTTATATATTATACTTTTTGAGCTAGTTTCATAAACTAACCGAGGACGTCATGGCGTAGTGGCACAAGCGTGTGAACTGACTGTTAACGCGACCGTTGTGCGTTCAATTCCCACTCGTGGAAATTAATTATTATTTATTAATGTAATTTAATATTTTACTTATTTATATTTGTGCATAAAAGAATAGTTTTGGATTTTGTTTTTCATTTTTTAAAGAACATATTTTTACTTTTTAATAAATGACTAATAGTATTGGTAATTAACACACAGCTTGTAGGCACATTATTAATAAGTGATTAGAACTTGCTATACCCTATTCAGGGAGCCGTGAGATAAAAAATAAACAAACCGGAAAAAGGTTACTTTACAGGTCACGATTGAAGTGGTTTAGAAATAAAAAACAAAATAAAAGTTTGAAATATTTTGTTTTCTTTGTTTACATTTTGTCTCACGCCCAAATGAATATAAACTAAAGGTATGTCATTGTTGGATAATGCATACCTACTTATATACATATACTTATATATCTACATGTATATGACATACTTACCTATGTACGTTGATACGGAATTCTTAATTTAAAAGATCTGAAAGAATTATTGAGAACAGACAACATTTCTGAGATCAACAGGAAGCGAAAGAATTTAATTTAAAGATAATAAGAGTGAATAAAAAAGAGGAAAATATTTTTACTTTCATACAAAAAAGTTGGAGGCGTTGTAACGGAACATTCAATTATTTAAATGATCTACATTTTATAAATCACAAGGTACAATGAACGTCTTTCATTGAAGATTTAGATATATTGTTGTACCCATTTGCCCATTTTTATTATACAATTATTTAAAAAAAAACTTTTTCGGATTCATTCCTAGTGTTAAGACACTCCGTTCCCCACTTTCCGAATTATGAGGGCATTGTGCGTTGGTTGGCTTAACTTAATGCCGCCCTTTTGGCTCGTCAGCAGATCGAAGAAATGAAAATATAAAATAAATCATTTCCTCGAGTGGGAATCGTACCCACAACTCGTCGCATTTACAGTTACATGCTTGTACCCCTGTTTCTCGACTGGCCTCAAATATATACAAATTAATTAGCATCTATTTTATTAAACATTAATTTTAAGTAAAACAATTATGTAAATGCATGTTGTGTTTACCTTTATATAGTTGTACAATTATTTTTTTATATTGCATAAATAAATAAATATTGTATTATAGAGAAAGTTAGACCTCAACTAAATTTAAATAAACTACTGTATAGAGTAAATGTTGGCAAATAATATTTATGTGACATAAAAATAATTTGTCACAGGATTCAGAAATAACCCTTTCAAAAACAACTACTTAGAGGAAAACACGAAGTTATAAAAGTTCAAATAAGTAGTTCCGCTCAGAAAATCCTTGCATTAACGCTAGACCCAGCCGCCTTTGAAACTTTTATCGGTAAATAAAATCAGATTTACGCTGTATTCCGCACACAAGCGGAGGAAGCATAGTGTTAAGATACTCCCTTCCCCATTTTCCTCCGCATTGCGTGTTGAGTGGCGGAACTCAACGCCGCAATTTGCCTCGACACCAGAGCGAAGAAATAAAAATATAAATTTAAATAAGCATTTCAATTCCGCGAATCGGGGTTGAACCCACAACCAGTCACATACTTGTGCCCCTGCACTATGACTGACCTCATGATATTGATGCTGCAATATATCAAAGCTATTTTGGCCTAAATAAATACAAACTGACTACATATTCAACCAGGGCAAACAATGATTTTCCCTTATCACCGCTACGATTTCTAAAGGAAGAATGTGTAATTTACCAAAATATATAATCGATCAACTTAATAGATATTGCTATAGCGATATCGTATGTTAATTAAAAGTTAATTAATCAATTAATTAGCAGGTAAGTATATCATTAGAGGAATCGTTCGAGAAATCAAAATCGTGCATTAAGATTAATAATCATTACAATTACGGGTACCTACTTTGTAAATTTTATATTAAAAAGTAGACTTATTAACACCATTGTGGCGCAATAGTATCATGTGAGGCTGGAAACGTCATATTTTGACTTCGATTTTTAAACGGAGTAATGATTACTTATATGTATATTAAAATTATTTCCGCAAATACCAATCAAAGCCTCGCAATTAAAAGAAAAAAGGACGAAATATCTTTACACTATGCTTTAATAATATCGAAATTCACGTATTTACGTAATAATAAAATAAATTATATCTCAGACAGTAGGTAAGCACCTCAAACAATTTCGCACGTCGTCGCACACATGTTGTATATTTCCATATACAAAAGAAAACAATAGATATATTCTTTTAGCTTAAGGAACTATTTAAATTTATATTTCCATTCCTTCGCTCTAGTGTCGAGGCAAAGGGCGGCGTTGAGTTCCGCCACTCAACACGCAATGCCTAGGTTCTACCACTAGGTTCCCTCTGCCTACCCTGCTGCGTGCGGGATATAGCGTGAAGCCGATATTTATATTTATTTTTCTCTAGAGCATAAACTATCTCTTTCTTTTCAAACGCAAAATATTTGACTTATAAGATTTTAGGATAGTGTGTTGATGTAAAAACAAAAAGGAAAAAAATATTAAACAAATTGTAGCTGCTACTTTGATTTATTACATTTATACATATTTCAATTCAGAACGCCAAAACAGATCTAAGATATTTTTAATTGAGAAAAGAAACAACATTTGTACATCACACAATTATCACAAGTCATAAGCTATTTACATACAAGTTGTCTATAACATGCAGAATTTCAACAACATTGAATAACAATAGAATGTAGAGCCATAATTTCATCTATATCTAAAATAATTGGATAATTTTAACAATACAAACTACATTGATACAAGTTATGAGATAATTTTGTCTAAAGTCATAAACTAAGTTATCTATAGGTTTATATGAATAATAATATTATTGGAACCTTTATATACACAAAAGTTAAAGAAATTATTACATAAAACAAAGACGATTTTAACCAATTTTTTTTTAATTAAAAAGAAATGGTTGCCTTTTAAAGTTTTTTTTATGTTTGCTAAAAGTATTTTATGGCTAATCAAATTAAAAGAAAGTGTTTGCCTATTTAATAATTATAACATATTAGATTAACACACAATGAACAATTAAAATTTTTTTTTTTTATAAAATCATGACATAATTAGTATTAGGCAAGTAATAGTTAATAATGTCATAAAATAATTAAGAAGAATACCTATTGTATTTAAAAAGTTGCTCTATCACCACAATATAGTTATAATTTTATCATCATTAATACTAAATAAATAAATTGATATAATATAACACAATGGAGAATCGATTATCTGGTGCTTATGGTGATATATGAGTAATTGTAGATTCCAACCAATTACATGCATACCTATAATTTCATTTTGCTTGAAGAAACATTTTAAAAGTGATTACAAATTACATATGTACATACGCATGAATGTAAACATACAAACATATATATTATATTTTTTATATTTTCTTGAAGATTTAAGTCCAACACTTTTACCTTTTATTTTTTTCTTGATATATTTTATGCCAATATTAATTTATCTAAATGAATAACCATTACTCCAGATAAATGAGCTTCTATATATTATTTTACTTACAGCCACCATCCATAAAATTATATGCCACATCATGTATTTATATGAGAGCTTTATCTTAAGATAACAATTTAAGAAACAATTTTAATATATATTATTCAATCCCATTAAAATAAATCATTAAATGAAAAAAATTAAACAATAAAGTTTATTGATGTTTTTTAGTAAACAAATACAGGCTACGATTACACTGATAACATTAGCACACATACTATTCAAAGTACATTATTACTGCTTTGATATAAAATACAATATGGCAGTACAGGCATAAATGAATTAATTAAAGAAAGTAATAGTGTGGTGAATATTTAATCAATTAAGTAATTAATGTAAGTATTGTGCATTGCACACAATTATTATATTATTCAATTATATTAGGTGAATTAAAACTGAACCCAGTTTTGTTGATTTGCCGGAGTAGTGGGTTTAGCTTGTTGATTTGGGACACTGTAAAAAAATTTTAAAAATTAGAGAATTCTTTACATTTTTTAAATTTTTAGTTGTTGTCATATTGTACAGTATTGATAATGCAAAAAATATTAATAACATACTATAAGATGGTTATAGTTTGTTGTCATTTTAAAAGCAATCAAATATTATATTTGGCATAATAATAAAAATACATTATTTGTTGCCTTTGTAGACCAGTGCGATAGAGACTGGCTATAAATATAGTGGTTTTGGGTTCAATCCAAGCACAGGTAAATAATTATTTGCTTTTCCCTGTCTTGACAAAATAAAGCAAGCTGTCGAGTTCTGTCACTCAATATATCAAACTTCTATCTGTCCACAGATAGAAGAAAATACAGGATTTTAACACTACATTACCTTTGCCTAATCTGCTTTATGTGGAGAGAAAAATAAAACTGATAAAATAAAAATAAAAGATTTATATTATTGGAAACTACCTAGCAGAATTGAAGTCTCCCCATTCTGTGTTTGGCACAGCTGGTGTAATTGGTGTTGGAACATGTTGTGGTGATGGTGGTGGAGGCAGCTTTGATCCCCCTGGTGGTGGAGGGAGCAATCCACCAACATTAACCCCACCAGCTCTCCGAGGTCTACTGCCTTCACTTCCATCTTTTTTCTGAAAATGTAATTTTTAAGTATGTAACTTCTGTATTTAATTTTTATAATACAAAATAAAACAAAACATTCTTTTTTAAGTAACAAACTGCTGTCACCCTTATTAATTACGTTATAATTTATTAGAGGATTACTTACAGTTATTTTCATGTTTATTTTAATGGTTTCCCCTTCTTTAAAACTCAAATCAAGTTGTTGTTGCTGTCCTTGTTCACCTTCTTGTTCCTTTCGCAACCACTTAAAATGATCTTGCAGGGCTACATTTAAATCAAATGAATCTGATCTATCTCCAAAACCCAAACCAATATAAGCACTTCTTCCTGCAATAATAACACATAATGTATTATTCTTTTTGGGTTATGCTGTAATGTGTATGTGATATTTGTGATAGAAATGTTAGTCTAATTTTTATAAGGCAAGCTAATTACTAAATAATTACCATTATCATCTTGTATTCTGACTACAAAATATCTTGAGCTATCAGTAACAGCTTCCAGGGCCACTCCAGGGTATTTATCGATGGGGCATTTTGCAAAAAGCTCTCCACTTGTTTTATCTTCCAACTTCATAATCAACTCGTCACCTTTT
This sequence comes from Heliconius numata, assembly GCA_016802625.1. Classification (NCBI taxonomy): domain Eukaryota; kingdom Metazoa; phylum Arthropoda; class Insecta; order Lepidoptera; family Nymphalidae; genus Heliconius; species Heliconius numata. The sequence continues at coordinate 4,598,209 of JAEBDU010000001.1, read as the reverse complement.
GCAACGAGACGCATACGCCCCGTCCATTGTGGTTCTTGAAGATTCCAGTCAGCCGCCCTAAAAAAAGACAGCATTAATGTAAGCCACTTACATATGTAAAATTTTGTAAAGATGTTCTATTTGATTTACCTGTATCCTCTATTAGTTGTTTTGGGAGGTATTTTAAAAACAAATACTTCATTTTTAACAAGTAACACACTTTCGTAAGCTTCCATTGTATATACTTATATATCCATATATTATTGAAAAGATGTAGTATACAAATGTAAAAACTAAGATATTTTTAAATAATTTTAATAAATTCAAAATGTTAGCTTATATTAGAAATATCAACAGTCGCAAGACAAAAATCCAAGCAAGATAATACACTTCATTCAATTGACATGACGTGTTGATGTGACGTGACTGTCGTTTGAAATGTTACAGACAATAATGGAATTACTTTAACTCTACATCATATTGTGTAGGTGTAGAAAATTATTTTAATACATCTATAGATCTACGTAATTATTCATCAGGATTTATTTATTTTTAAACAATATAATTTTAGATTCAAAATTTTAAAAATCGATGTTTTTATAGTATGTAAAATCCTTGACCCAAAAATTGAGAATCGATTCTTAAGCTGCGTAGCGAACGGTAAGGAAAATTGTTGAAACACAATAAATGTAAATCCCTATTTACTAAATATTTTTAATATTTGTAATTTATTATATTTTTGATTTTTCACCTGACATTAGCGAATTGTATTCGAATTGACACGCCTAAAAACCATAACCTAATTAACAATAATAACAACAAGAAAGTGAAAAGTGGAAAAGATCTAAACAAATTCCTGCTCTTTCTATTTACTAAGTTTTCCATCTAGAAAAAATAAAGTGACAAAATATTAAACATATAGTATAATAACTTTTTGTGACTTTATTATTTGTTTCAGTTTAGTTAATTCAAAATTAGGTAATTTGCCTAGGTTAACTAATTTGAAGTAATAAAGTTCTTTCGGAAATAAAAACAAAATAATTATGGCTTATAATGTAAGTAAAATCTATATTTTTTTAATTTTACGATTAAAACCGTAACAATTTTAGGCGAAATATTTTTTTTCGATATATCCAAATAACCAATAAAGTTTGAGTATGAGAAATTAAAAAATATATATATTGTTATTTTTAAGTCTATTAAAAAATAATACATAATCAGCTTAATAAATAATATTAGAATATGCTTATTATATACATATTTGTTGAGTCATAGCTTTATAATTGATATCTATTTTAAACTTATCCTTAATTAAATGCTTAACTAAACTACCAATTGTTTCTATGTGTAGGTATTGTAATATATGAAAAACCTTCAAAATACAAAAGTTATTATTGCGTTGAAACAAATATTTTAGAAATCTATCTTAAATGTTTTGTATGATAGATATTGTAAAACTTACATTATACAATTTCCTACTTATATGAAAGCATACAGAAATGAAAAAAAGATTACAGACGGAGGTAAGGTTATCAAGCCCCCCCAGGTTCAAATCTCGCTACATTTAAGTTTTTACATGTTTCTTAAATAATTATTAGAAATAAAAAGTTTTACAATGCTATAGTTAAATGCTTTAAATGCAGGCCTCTTCCCCACTTTTGCCCAAATGCAAGACATTGCATGCATGACATGACAGATTTCGATGTCACAATTATAATCCCTTTTAAATTTAATTTATAACCAAAGCTTTAAATTAGATCTCAATGATTTCCTCAAAATAATAGTATATTGAATATATAATAGTACTAGCGGCCCGCCCGCGGCTTCGCCTGCGTGAATCACCTAGGTCCTATAAATTACGTCTATGCCAAATTTAACACTCCTAGCATTTGTAGTAACGAAGTTTCATACAAACTTTCAACCCCAAAAACAACCCCTTAGAAGTTGAATATTTCAAATTCTATACCACTACAAAGTATATTAATTTAATTTTAGAAAATAATGTGATTGTTCTAATGCTAAGTCTATTTTTTCTACAAGTATAACCACTTTTTTTTTTATAATTCCTTTATCAAATAAACTATAGGTTTGTAGTAAAAAGTACAAATAAAATAAACTATAAAAATGCCAATAAAATAAACTTTTCATATAAAATTTCACACTTTTCCAAAACAAGATCTAATGAATCAATGTTTGCAAAGTGTTTGCAATTAGTCAGTTCCAAAAAAAATTCACATTCACTGCTTATTACCCTATATTACACAAAATTATATTGTAAGAGATGCATTGGTTAATGCAATATAATGTTATTTCCTATATTACAAAGCATTGCAATGCATTGCATTGCATTGCATTCCTATAGCGAAGTGGCGAGCATTGGGGGAGGCCTATGCCCAGCAGTGGACCTTAAAAGGCTGATGGATGGATATTACATAATTATTTATTTGTTTTTAAAAAAAACTGACTAACTAGAAATATTTCATTCCCTGAATGTGAATTACACCTATTACAGTGATATACATAGAAACACACTTGTGCACCACAATGACGAATTTTAAGATATATTTTAAATCTATATATATAAAAGGACTTGTCCTCACTGACTGAGGTAAGACGCACACACAGCCGTAACCGCTAATGGTAGAAATGTGAAATTTGAACAGATGTTTACTTTCGTAATCTGGACATCCACGTCCGCTAGTCATTTTATATTATAACATACATGATAGAAGTAAACATTGCTTAGTTTGAAATATAGTAAATTAACATTGATTGTTCTAAAATATTTATATAATTAACATAGTTTGTGGACGTATTCTGCCAATATTTGCTTTCCGTCTGATTTTCATTGTTTGCTTGCATTTCTTCATTCAATTATAAAAAAAGTTGTTAAACTCTCAGTTCTTGTTTAAAGTTGGATGTCCAGTTATAATTGATATATATTTTACATTAAAATTAAGTTACATACGAAACCACAATTCATTGTAATACTACATAGTTTAAAATTATATAATATTTTATTTACCGATTTTATTTATTAAATCTATATTTTTTATTTAATTATAAAATAAAGGTTTGAGCAATTTAACTAGTATCTAAAGCAACCCTATTCCGACATCCACCAATCAAATGACGGCGATCACGAACCAAAGATTGATCAAAGAAAATGGCGGCCGAGTCTATAGCAGTAAATAACAAGCAAAAATATTTTTGTAATGTTTTCTGTTATGAATAACAAAATGTAGTGAATTATTGAAGTGAAATTAAATGAACCAATTTCAATAAAAACTATGTGCGTGTGTTTGTTTATCAAATATGTAAGGATGAAGACGCAAATCGATTATGTTAAATGAGTTCTGCATCTGCACTAATGCTTAAAAATGGGAAACTTCCTTTTATTCACGATCACGGCAGTTGTGTTTTTTATAGGAATTTCGTCGCAAAGTGAAAATAATGAATGCCCTCAAAAGTGTGACTGCTTAGAGCAATATGTAGACTGTTCAAAGAAAAATTTGGTGTCAGTGCCAAGAATTCCAAAGTGGGTGGAACAATTAGATCTAAGTTATAATAAATTGAACCAAGATGTGAGTGACAGCTTCAAAGAATTATCATTATTGAAAATTTTAAAGTTAGACAAAAATATATTGATTTACATTCCTAACTTAATACATCAAAATAAATTGCAAGAAGTCAGTCTTAACAGAAATAACATCAATGCAATAAATACTGGACATTTTCCAGTCAACAGCACAATCAAATCACTGAGCCTAAATAGTAATCACATTACAGTAATTGAAGAGGGAGCCCTTAATAACTTAACAAATTTATTGATATTGAAACTTAATAGGAATGAATTATCATCTCTACCAAATCAATTATTTATGCACCAGTCTAATTTGAAGGTGTTAGAACTAAATCACAACAATCTACATAGTTTAAACGGTCTACTTTTTCAAGGTTTATCTAGTTTAACAACATTAAAAATAAAATATAACAATATCGAAAACATTATGGATGGAGCATTTTTCGGATTTAAATCTATAAATCTTTTGCAACTAGATCATAATAAAATAAAAAATATATCCAAAGGTTGGATGTATGGACTGGAATCTTTAACAATTCTATCTTTGTCTAACAACTTAATATCTCAAAGTATTGATTCTGGTAGCTGGGAATTATGTACTGATTTACAAGATTTGGATTTATCTCATAATTACCTGATTGAAGTGGAAGGTAGAACTTTTCAACATTTGACTAATCTGCATATTCTTAATTTGAGTAATAATAACATATCTTCCATATCACAAGAAGCATTCAGCCACATGGTTCAATTGCAAACATTGGATTTAAATAATAACAAAATATCTTGGACTGTGGAAGACATGTCTGGGCCGTTTTCTAAATTGCGTAACCTTATGATATTTAATTTATCTGCAAATCACATCAAATCCATAAGTTCAAGAGCCTTCGAGGGTCTCTCTAATGTTACAGAATTAGATTTGAGGGCCAATAACATAACTTCAATACAACAACATGCTTTTGATTCTCTGACAAAAATAAGAAAACTATACATGAATTCTTCCTCTTTACTATGTGATTGCAATTTATTGTGGATGGTTAAATGGATGAGAGATAAAGTAGGGCACAAATTTGTAACAGCAACATGTGCCTACCCATCAGAAATAAGAGGTGTGACTATTTCAAGACTTAAAGAAGATAACTGTGGAGACTCACCAAAACCAAAAATTATAGAACATCCCAAGTCTCATTTGGCTATAAAAAACAGATCAGCAAATTTAGTATGCTCTGCCACTTCTAACCCTTTCAGCAATATGACATTTTTGTGGCGAAAAAATAATGGTAATGTTAGCAATCCAACAGTATATGAAAATGTTACAATTAATGAAAATGGCAAACAGCATGCTACTTCTGTATTAGTTATACCAGATGTGTCTCATACAGACTTTGGAAAATATCAATGTGTTGTTAGTAACAAATTTGGGACGACATACTCAACAAAAGCTAAAATTAACATAGTAACATTTCCACGTTTTATAAAAACACCTACAAATGTTACTGTTAAAACTGGAGAGACGGTAACATTGAACTGTGCAGCTACAGGTGATCCTCCACCAGAAATATCCTGGAAGAAAGATGGTGGGAATGACTTTCCAGCTGCTAGAGAAAGACGCATGAATGTTATGCCTACTGATCACTTATTTTTTATTGTAAATGCTAAAACAACAGACATGGGAATTTACAGTTGTGCTGCAAAAAACCCTGCAGGTACTATTATATCAAATGCAACTTTGAGTGTATTACAAGAACCTTCATTTACAAGAGTTCTTGAAAATAAGGAGGTCACAAGTGGAGAACCAGTTGTTTTACAATGCATGATAACAGGTTCACCTAAGCCAGAATTGAAGTGGTTAAAAGATGGGAATCCAATAATACATTCAGAACGTCACTACTTTACAGCTGATGATCAGTTATTAGTTATAATAGGAGCAGAAGCAAATGACGCTGGTCAATATGAGTGTGTAATTACTAATGAACTTGGCACTAAAAAAGAAATGATAGAACTCAAAGTATTGCCTCCAGTTGCAATACTAGTGAAAGAAGAAGATATGACAGGAATCATCATAATAACAGTTGTATGTTGTGCTGTAGGAACATCAATAATATGGGTGGTAATTATTTATCACACCCGCAGACGTATGGCTGCTCCTGTTCGCAATTATCCGTCTGAAAGTGTAAAAATGACTCAAGTGGTTCACAGTGACAGTGACTCGCCCCACATGTTCCCAGACAATTTATCTGAACATTCATCATGTAAGGACAGTGGAACAGGTGACTCTGCAAAACAGACAAGTTTTGATGGTGTGCCCACGGACAGAAGTGAGCAAGTACATTTTGAAACAGCCCCTTGTCAAAGCTATTCTCCAGTGCCAGAAGCCCACAAGCTTCTCCCTTCATCTTTTAAACCATCTATACAAGTGTGCGTGAATACATGTGTCACACCTGCTACTTATAGTTTCTCTAGTCACAGTAGTAATGTTTAAGTCATTGAACACTTTGGTATCTAATAAGAGCTAAGTACTATTGTTATTACATAGCTTTTCACTAACTACATGGGCCGTCACACTGGAATACCTTTAAAATTGTATATGCATTTTATATATTTTTTTTAGTTAGTGAAGAAGCTATGTTTAAGGACATTGTTTTAATCTTGATTGCTAAGTACAAAATATAAAAAACTTGCCAGTATTGGTTTGATGTAAAAGACTGAATGTCATTAATGGGTATGGTCATTGTTAATTTCTATTCTGTTTCTAGGCAATAATTATTCTATAATTTATACACTATATACAATTTGAAGTATCACTGTTAATTTAGTTGTATGAGGTTTTTGGCTCTCATAAATCCTATAATCAATCACTCAATCCACTAAAATGTATTGAGTCAAAATTTATCACAATAATTAGTCAAATAATAATAAAAACTAACAAAGAAACAATAATTTATAGACTTCATTAATATTGTTAAGCTAATAATAAGCTATAATCTATAAGTAATTTAAGATGTAGGGCTCAGCGGCTGATTATGAGGAGTGAGATTAGAAATAATGGGCACAAAGTTTATGTTGATTTATTTGTCACGGTAGAAAGTGGTTTTAATTTGCTAACTAAAATAATTAGAATATTAACAGTTCTCATTTCTTATAGATTTTTTGGTATTATTTTTAAACTTGTAAATACAATGTCTTTATTGAAGTTTTTTTTTTATATTTTTATCCTGTTTTAGTTAGAATAAAACCTACAGTGGTAATGAAAATATTTGTCCTAGACAATTATGGTTTCAAATTATTTCAATATATAAGTAATTTATACACAACACTTGTTGACTTTCAATATGTTCACATATTTTATAATTAATAGCTTATTCATAATGTGATAAGCAAAAGAAAGTTTTGTTTCTAGTATTGTTTTACAAATTTGGTAATTTTTTTTTCATTAAAAACAGTTAGAGATGTTAATTCAAATTATTATTTTTTCGTATGTTCTTGAATACAAGCTTCCAATATGGTCTTTTATTATTAGCAACTACTGAATTGTTTAATAATAGATAAAAGTAATTATTTATTAAGTAGATATTTATATGATATAAGGACAAATTTTAATAGTGATTTATATAATTATAATCCTTATGTATGTTCATGTAAGGTATTATACCTTTACTTGCTTGCATGAAGCATTTAGATATAACATATTTATATGTTTTGCTTTCCATAAAAGGATACAGGAAGCTTACTAAATAGACTGGATTGTGCCTATGTATCTACTTACCAATTACAGCATTCATTGTGTATCTATAAAATATAACAATTAAGGAGTAATTAGAAATACCTACTTTATATTAGAATGTATTTAAACATATAATTAAGATATATTTGTGTTTATTAGCGTTAATATTGATATGTATATGAAAAATGGCAAGCTATTATTTTTAATAACACATTAGTTTAGTTAGATTTTCAATAAGATATTACTTGAAAAGAAAAATGTAAGATTACTTATACTCAGGTCAAACATCTGCTGGACAATTTGTTTGCAATTTTACACCCATTTACAAATATGAGAGTCTGAGAGTTTAAATGTTTTAAAATTTGTTTGATATTGTGTTTTTGTAAAACAGGCACTAAATCCTTAGAATATGTTCCATTAATAAGAAATGAATTAGTCCGCCTAAGTGTTATAAGAAAAACTATAAGTAGCTTTTATTTATTTTCATTTAAAGATATTAATCAAAACTTGAAGGAATATATTTGGGTATAATATGTTTCTAGAAAATCTTATTAGTTTTTTCAACATATGGACTACAGCAAGTAACATAATTTATGCTTCAAAATATTAACATTGGTATAATCAACTAGTAACCCAAACGCGGCTTCGCCCGCTAATCTCATTGTTATATTATAGTATATATTATTGTAAAGTTTCATCTAAATACGTTTACTAGTTTTCGCATAAAAGTGGAACAAACACCCATTCTCACAAACTTGCACATTTATAAATATTAGTAGAACTATTAAAATTATAATCATAACATTGCCTGCTAAAGTTCTAAGCTCTTTCATAAAATATTATAACGTAAAAAAACTAAATAAATCTACATTGTACTATACATGAGCCGTATTTAATAAGTCAATATTTTTATCCGTCTAAGGGGAGCTTACAAAACGCCTTCCTTACCTTACGTACTGCTTTCGTCCTATTTTGCGCTGCTATTACGACTGTTTTGTATTGTTTTTATGCTACGATGTATATAATATAACAACTACTTATTTATATTTTATAGAATAAAGTGGTTTTAAAATATTAAATCTTGTTTAAGTTTACCTTTTGTGCTGACATTATATTTTCTTAAAATTTATTTATTGCTTATATTCATGTAAGCACATCTTTCCTGTTCATTTTTTACTTACAAAATTCACAAAGTAAATTTAAAACGACTCTATGCATAAATCATCCGTTAAAGTACCTTAGAGATATCATTTTTTTTCAGCATCACGCTGTATCTGCATTAAGCAGGGTAGGATAGGGAGCCTACTGCTAAGAATTCTGGAGGCATAGCGTCTTGAGCGTTTGCCAGGACACCGGAACGAAAAAATGGAAATATTAAATAGTTTATTTCCTCAGATGGGAATCGAAAACACAACCTGTCGCGTTTACAATCTCTACTGACTATAAATGTAAATATTAACCCTTTTTATTTTTTTAAAAAAATACATTGCTTAATAGCCAGGTTATCAAGGTGGCTACGGCGCAGGCTACGGTCAGCCGGACCAGCTGGAGATTGGCCACGGTCCCTATCCATCCGTAGGCCCGGGAGGCACGGTGTCCCCACAAGTGCAGCAATGGTTCCGTGCAGTGGACAAGGATCAATCTGGCTTTATAACTGCGCCCGAGCTGAAATCAGCCCTAGTAAACGCTCAAGGGCAAACATTTTCTGAAACTGCCTGCAATTTAATGATCGGTTAGTTTTAAAACATCCTCTTTATAAGGCTTGTGAACAATATACATTTTTTTTTATTTAAAACCGAACGATTATATTATTTTTGTATATTAGAATGTTGAAATTTAAATTTTAAGAGCTGTTTCTAGACCTTAAACAAATAGATAGGCTATCAAAGGTAGCTTATTTCTTGCTATGAAACAGTTTACAAATTATTTGTTGCTATCGACCCGTACGTGGCTCCGTGCTACCTAAGCCAATTAATTCCCCCGAGTAGGGATCGAACCCACAACCATCGCGTTACACCTTGTTCTCCTGCGCCACGACGGCTTCGGCCGTTTCTTAGGTGTAACGTGCATAAACGCACAGACAAAAAAAATAAAAATAATTGTTTTGGGTTTTATTTCTTTGATAACTATCCTATCCCCAATAATTGGGCTTTTCATATACTTAGCTTCCAAAATCCTTACCCTTATCCTTACTTCCTTATAATTACTGATAGATATGGCGTTATAAAAGATTTGCTGCATTTGTTTGTCACAGGTATGTTCGATAAAGATCGCTCGGGCCACATTAATTTAGAGGAATTTGATAAGCTGTATACATATGTTAACCAGTGGCTAACAGTATTTAAGACTTATGACACTGACCAGTCTGGTAATATCGATGAAGAAGAATTATCAAAAGGTATTTTAAGTTTCTTGTTAAAATCAATATATTCAATTAGGTTTTGAATAGTTAAATCCTTCCTACAGAAAGTTGCCACGAGCTCAAAAGGCATTATTTAATGAGAACCACTAAAATTATATATTTTTTTTACATTTAAACCGAAGTAGTTTATAGTAGCTTGCTCGACGACTTTTTGATACAGTGCGTGTTAACTTCGCGCTTTGTCTAGTTGCGAAAATGGAAATATTAAACAATTAATTTCCCCTAGAGGATCAAACCCCTAACTGTTACGTTTAGTCATACGCTGGGCCCTGCGCCATGTTCTCATTATACACCATACATTAATTCAATCCATTGATAAAAATAGTAAACAAAACAATATTTAAATAAATATAGTATATGTTAACAACCTACCTGATGTTTTTAATATAAACCATAAAATCATCTAATATAAAACTCACGTCATATCAATAGGATATTTTCAACTACACCACATAGCTATTGCTACATTACAATAATTCATTATTCATGTTTTATTACAGCATTTTCGCAAATGGGATTCCGATTTTCACCAGACTTTGTCAAACTTTTAACCAAGAGATGTGATAGAGAGGGTAAAATATCAGTTGACAACTTTATAGTGCTTTGTGTGCAAGTGCAAAGATTCACTGAAGCATTCAGGGTAAGAGACACCCAACAAAATGGAACAGTTACTATTGGCTTCGAAGACTTCCTCAATGTTGCTCTGAGTTGCACTATATAAATATACTTTTAATTTTTTTGCTCCATAATAACAGTCCAATAAGATGACCAATGCGTTCTTATTATTTATGCTATGTCACAATACTTTAATAATTGAATCATACAAGTAAATTAGAATTTTTATTTAAGTAATATCTATTATTTTTTTATGTTTTTGTTTAATTAAGGGGTTATTTTTCAAATTTTAAGCGCATATTATATTTTGAAAAAATGTTCTGATTTCTTGTATCTGTTGTGAAACATTTACATGCTTTAAATAGTACACATAAATATTTAAGTATATTTTAATAAAAGAATTCACAGTTGTTATAAATATTTTATTCAACCTCCTTTTCAAAAATCTACAGATATACCTGAAACAAAATTGAAATAATTGTAAAAAAAATAATAACATTTTCAACTTTAATTACTTTTTAAATATGATTTAAGAAAAAATAAATATATAAGAAATAATTTTTTATCTTGCTACAAGAGTGAGTAAATGAAAATTATTCATTGCCCTCATTGTTTTACTACACTCCCTGTCGGAGGTTGTGATATATCGGGACCAAAGTCTTAAAGAGAGGGGGAGGCCCTTTTTTGAATCTCATGTGATTAATGAATGTGAATAGAAAAACGAGGGAAAATTACTGTACTTTTAAAATATTTGTAATTTTTTGTTACTTACAATTACAATATTAACTTACTAGCTTCATTTTTTCTTCTCATTGCCTCAGATTTTTCAAAGCCAAAAACAACTTCTTGAAAAACTTTTACTGCTGTTCTCATATTATTTTGATGTTGGACACTATCAGGAGAACTGTCATCAAGTAGAGTATAAATTGTTGGAACCTCATCTAACTTCATGGTTTTAGCAGTTTCAGGTTTAAAAGCAATAGATACTTTCCCAGTTTTTGGATGTATGCTAAATGGTGATTTTAGTAAATGGTTAAATCCTTTTGTAACATTGACGTCAAGCCTTGGGTAACAATATTGTATTTTTATCTCTTCAATTAGATATTTCATTTTCCTAATTCCATTACTGTTCTGTAAATTGGACATATAATATTATTAATTTATTGTTCTGCTTACAGTGAAATGCCATTTCACTGTGCAACAGCTGCCTGGGTCTGAGTAAAAATAAAGAGACAAAATAAATTTAGATAATGAAAACTCTGCCTACTCTGCAAAATGTGGGATATAGTGGAGGCATAAACGGCTTTAATAATATTTTTTAAGGCTAATTGTATAAATTAAAAGTGAGAGTTATTAGCCAAGGAATAGTAACAAATAATTTTTGTATAACTACTAAATATAAAATTTATATCAAATATTTACTTCTTTGCAATACTTGTTGTAAGTATCAGTAAATGCTTCCCATCTCTCTAAGGATGATACTGGCATTCTCTCAAAATTTTCTTGAATTTGTTTTCTAAGTGTTTCATCAGGTATCATTTTATAGAAGCATTTTACACTCTCCGGTGTGGATAAGAAACTTTGTTCTTGCATGATTTGTTCAAAGTATGTGTCAATCACATCTAATGCTCTCCTGAAATATGTTTAGTATTTAAGTATACAGGGTGGAAGAGGCAGCGCTTCTTTTACTGAAACTGCATATAGGGTAAAATATTTCAAACCCAGAATTAAAAAAAATAATCAAGGTACCTCAACGGTTTGGACGTAGGATTTTTTTTTCATTTCACGATTTTTATCCATACCTGTATTTCGTATCACGCACACATACGTATGCGACGTTGCCGCTTTGACAGTTAAGTGTGTGCGTGCCTATGTTATACTTTACAAATGGCGTTTTATTTTAAAACGATAATTTTATTATTTATTTTGTTTGAAGAAAAAACTTTTTCATTTTTGAGAATTATTTTTTTTCCGAATTATATTAGGCTTTTATAGAGTAGTTAAAACTGTGGTTTCATTTAAAGTGGCACTGACAATTCCACCCTGTATATCTATTCCGTAGTACATAATATACAAAATATGAAATTTTTGTATATTTTGTAATTCAGACAAACCTGATACTGGAATGTAAATTGTCACTCCCTAAATGCACTTTTTTGTTTTGATTTTCACCACCCATTATCAGGCACAGATAGTCTGCAACAGCTGCTCTTCCTGGACTATCCAGTGTTCTTGCTTCATAGTCTGACACCCAGCAATGTATTCCACGTCTCCCAGAGAAGACCCACAATATGTTTTGAAAACCAAAATCCTCTAAAATTTTACAATTTTTTCTTTAACTTTACATCCTACACACAACATGGTATGCAGAGAAAATTTAAGGTTAAGCCAGTTGGTCCTTTTCTTTACTTCCAATATTAGAGATATTGTATGTCCCCCAATTTAGAGCAAAGAAATGAAAATAAATCATCTTTATCTTTGGGGTTTGAGTCCACCGAGTGGGAATCACACCCACAAGCAGATGCTACTTTTAAAATGTATATATTTTGTTGAACTACAAGCTAATTTATTATTATTATGAATATTACCTTTTAAAGCTAACTGTATAATTTCACATGCTACTACCATAAATTTCCAACATTTATCACATACATTTGCCTCTTGACAACATGTCCGTACTTCATCATAATCTGTAAGATCGATATCAAACACTAATTCTCTAGCAAGTACAACAGCATCATGTCGGCCAATAGATGGTCTGAAATTTAGAAATTATTGAAATTCTATATAACATTAATCCTACAAAGCTGATATATATTTGTTTTTTTTTGTCACATTCATTTAACAATAAATGTAGATAAATGTGATAAAGAAAAAAGAAATATATTAATTAATTACTAAAATAATTTCGTCTTACTTAGTGTTATAAACTGCACCAATATCAAGTTTATGAGGACACTTTTTTTGTAACAGAGTTTGAAATTCTTTTTGATTACTTATGGATAAATATCGCAAATATACGTCGTCTGCTAAAGTAAACGATAGCTCCCGGTTGGAGAGTGGCTGAGGGTAACTTCCACAAGAAAGCCATCGGCAAAATATGTTTTGCGGAAATAATCTAGTGTAATACACTGGTAACATATCAGGTAAAACATTTTCATCATAATGGCCAACCTGTAAATTATATATGTTATCAAATGAAATTGAATATATAAGCAATAAATTCGGATTTGTATATATATTACCATTTCTTTTTTTGATTAATTTCTAAAAACGAATAATTTTCTGATAAATTATGCACTCTCCACAACTTAACGGCTTCTTAAATTAAATACTTAGTTTTACTTTGGAAATCATAAAATTTATAAACAGAATTTCGTATTTATAATTGATTTTGACATTTTTATGATTTTAGCGCCAATTACAAACCACAGATGTTAAATCCACAGATTATATAGTATAATTAGGTTTCAGAAGTGAAATATCAAAAGAAAACTATACAACACTATTGTTACAAATACAATCTTATTTATTAAAAATCAAAATAAATATAAACTGAAGTTTAAATAACTAGAAACTTATATAAAACACCAACAACATTCGAAAACACATATAGGTATTTACTCAGTGTTAATTATAGCAGCTCTTTTAACCAATTCACAATATTTATTAATTAAAACATTTAAATTACTTTATAACTTGCTAATAATTATCTATTAACAACCTAGTAACAAATCACATAGACTACAACACGTGTAACCTCAAGTATATGAGGGCCAAATATGTCTTCCCGCTTAAATTAGTAACTTAATAATAAAAATGAAAAGGGCGGGATGTCAAAATGATATTGACAGCGACATTGACACATTGCAGTACTATATTTGACAGTTGACATTTGTAGCACAGAAGTCTCCTAAGTGTATATAAATATCTGAAAACCAGAATAAATTTTATTTATGTGACGTTGCTCTCGAGAATATTTTTTTCTACTACCTACATAATATTCAGAAATGTCAAACAAAACCATAACAATTATATATCTCAGTAGTCAGTATATCTGAATTGCTATAACTAATGAATAGTATTAAGTGTTAATAATGGAAGTTAATTTAAAAACTGCTTTTAAAATTTTTATTAAGGTTTCAATAGGTAAGAATTTTGAGGAACATCATATATGTTTTTTACCAGAAACATTTTAATAATATCTTCTGAGTGGAATTATTGTCATGAAATGAAATTGTTGTTTCAGAACCTTGTGCACCAGTATATATTATTATTTCCAAGTCAATTCAAAAAGAAGCTAACCAAATTATTCATTACTTATTGCAAAATCCTATTTTTGGCACACTGATATTTTTAGTTATAATTATAACATTGTTAATAACATTATTAAAATCATTGATTGTTATAGCTGGAACAATATGTTTTGCCGTAGTAATTATTTTGCTTGAAGGTAATATATTCTTTATTGCACTAAATTAACATAATAAAACATACATTACGAAAAAACATACACAACGGTGGACTTATCTCTAGAAGAGATCTCTTCCAGTCAACCCGTGGAAGTGGATAAGTGCAAAGTAGCGGGAAAGACAAGATAGTGCAGGGAAATTGAGAAAGACAAAAACAAAATAAATAATAAAATAAAACTAATAGTAATAATAAATATAAAGAAACAAATAATTAGGCATGACATACACATAAATAAACATAAATATAGTTATACAAATAAATAATATATTATAACATCTAGGTATAAACAAGGATGATATTTTAAGCTGTAAAATTATTATGAAGTGGTCATTGTTATGTAGAATTATTTGGTGGTGGTGGTGGTTCTTTAAATCTAGCGTTCCGAGCGTGCCAGTTGAGCACATATCACTTCGCCAATGTCACGTTGTATAAGAATTATTTGAAAATTACGAAGTTGCTTGAGAATATCACATACAAACTTAACGCATGATAAATTTTTTTTTGCAGGCATATTCATATTGAGCTTAGGAATTGTGGCGCTAATATTCTTTTTGATTTTATTAATTATAATTTTATTAATAAATAAGTAGGTAATTTTACTTATGTATATTACGTTATTAAACAGCTGATTTATAGTTTTATAAATATATAAAATTATTTAATTAGTTTATTGACCATATTAATAAATATAAAGTAACTGTATGTCTTCTTTCATTTTAATCTTTTAATAATGCGTAGCTTTACAGGTAATATTTCTAAAATTTAAGAAAGAAAGTTCAAATAAACGAGAGAATGCAATAATTTATCTGAATTATATTAGAATTGTGTTATTATATTAGAATGTCAATGGCAATTTTTATTTATTATGAAGCTCGAAACCAAAAATATATTATTCAAAAATTGATCTTATTTTTTAAAATTGGTGTTGCTAGTTCTAGATCATAAAGTCATTTATTTCTGTTATTCTTTAAAAGTTTTCACGGGCTAATCCACCCTCGGTATTACTCATCTTTTTTCATGTTAATATTATTTTAAGAACTAAAATATCTTAAAGAAAAAGTATTTAAATTATTACTAAAAGTATCCAAATTCGTAATATTGTTAAAATTTTCCTGAAATAATTTATTGAAAATATTATTATATGTTTTTTTTCAATATAGCGTAGAAAAAATAGTATAGCAGTAGTAATATGCCGTACCATTTTTTTATATATAAACAAGACGGACTGTGACGACTAGAAAATGTTGCAAGTTACGAAATCTGTTTTTAACTTTCAGAATTCAGATGTGAATATGACTTAACGAGACTGTACCTCAATGTAAAATCTAAATTAAAGATTTTCAATCTATGCGTTTCGAAACATAGAACGTAACGAATGTGAGATAATCAATGTTAAATATGAATATATATTAAATTTTAAAAAGTGATATAAAATCAGATTCTTTTATTTTATTGTGATTGTGCTACAATGGGTTTTTTCAAACAAGGTCAGGGTTCCTAGCAGTATCAATGATGTAAAAATGATCGTAAGTCAAAATGTTATTTAGTTGATGTTATTTAATATATAATTTATAAAATAAATATTTTTAAATTTTATATGAAAAATGTCATGGCAAATATCTATCATAGAATCCATATTTAACTACAGTCCATAACCGATGATTGGTCATCTCACGATAAAATGATGATATGAATAATGCCGAATAAACTGATATTGAAGCAGCAATTAATAAAAAAAACCTTAATATTTTATATGCAAATGTATCTTGTGCAGGTCAAGAAACTTTTTGCGAAGCAATCAACACCTTATAAATAAGAAAGTAAGTACTCATAGTCTCGAAACTTTGCTTCTTTACAAATGCAAAATATAATAAGTGTAAGGTAACACTTGGTATATGTATTTCATTTGAGCTCTTCATTTACATACCACATTGTATCAACATCTGTGTTTTGGTCAGAAGAATAAATAAAGATGATATATGAACAAAATAAGAAACAGAATACTATTATACTCTATATATCAATATTTGATTACATTCAGAGGATCTTATTAAGAGTAGGTATAACAGCTTTGCACATTAGGAAAATTGGATTTCATATAGAAATAATTACCATTTTAAAGTTCAAAATACCAAAACCAAATATCCTTGGCATGGTATATATAAACATATTTTATTTTATACTTTATCCCATGTAGAGCGGAATGGGTAGGAGTTTAAAAAACTAAACACCAACCATCCTTTAACATACCATCTGGGAAATGAATAAAAATGAACTTCCCCAAGTGTGCCAAAAATCAAAACCCTGATCTTTGTGTTCACACAGCCTGTTCAACTGTGCCGTGATGGTATCACATTTTGAAAATTATCTATCTCTATTAGTGTTAAGAACTGTATATTTTTTTATAAAATAAATGCATGAGGCCAGTTGTGGTGCAGAGGAACAAGTTTTTTTTTTTCAACAAAAAATTAAAAAATATTTAATTTTTTTCCTTACTCTGGTAACCAGGCTAAGCATGGTGTTGAGTTTCATCACTCAAAACCTCTAGACTTAATGAGGAGGAATGTGGGGAATGGAAGTGGCTTAATGGGAACAGAGTATATTAACACTAGGTTTGCTCTAACTACCATGCTATGTGCGGTATATAGTATAAAACCAAAGTTTGAAATTAAATTTTTAAATTACTTTTCGTGAGCAAGTATTTAGCAAAGACATACTATCTATCAATATTTTATTAGTTTTATATTAAGTAGTTTTAACTAAAATTTTACAATATAACACATCCAACCACACACAATTTTACTTATATATTAAAAATATGTTAAAATTAAATGACTTTAATATTTCTAAATATTTATAAAATGGTAAACTCAAATTACATCAACATTTTTTACTTAAGTAGATTAAATAAAATTCAACAGTGATCCTTTTCTTGTTTCGAAGACACCAAAATTACATCTATCTTATTGTAAGATTTACTCTGTTATGACGTAAAGGTTGAAATGGCACATCAAACATTGATAAACTTTTGTAGGGCATTCCGTCAAGCTGGCGGCCCTCCAGGATGCGGCTCGCGCGCCCTCGCTAGCTCCTCGCGCTACGCGTCACGTCGCTACTATAACAGGTCAGTTGCAGATTCACTGTTTAAACCAAAGATACAATATATCTTTATCTTATCTTTTTTTCTTAAAATTATCACATAAAAGTCATCATATATTTTTGTAATTTGATTGTTAATTTTTTTATGTTAAGCAATGGATATAACAACCTACTACTTTATTAAACATTTTAGTCGTAGGCGTACCAAACCAAATTATCTAATTAATTAGTAATAAACATTAGCAAAATTCATATTGAAAATGGTTGAAATAAAAGATTTAAATTAATTTATGACTGCTTCTTCTCAGACATGCTTTTATTAGGTATATACAAATATGGAAACATTTCTTGTGGGGCCGTCGCGAGTACAGATTGTTATTTAAAAACATTTTATTAATCATTAAACATCTATTGTTTATGTAGGTATAATATATATTATATGAAAGTAAATGCTTCTACAATGCTTTTAAGATCGACGACCGGTTACTGGAAAACGAAATGTTTTACATAACAATCTAAAAAAACATACGTAAAATGAGACATCCTTATACCAGTTTTCATACTTTATAAAAAAAGTCAATTCCATTGCACAATGATAGTACACAAAATAATGAAAACTAACTGGGCGTCACTCTTGATATTTTATATTGTGACTTTCCATTCAAACAGCTTACAGATTTTTGACATATGGAGATGTAAAAACCAATAATGTTTACTATTAGTACTCTTTTTCTCTCCAAATATAGAGCTCAAGTATACTTACTCTCCTGCAAAGTGTACGGGATTATAGATTTTATGATATTAAAGCTTAATAAATATTTTATCAACATTCTTATATCTAATTTAGTTAGATTTTTCTTTGCATACTCTTTTGGTTAGGTTGATAGAGTTTCCTTTATAGGTCCAAAATTGTCGAGTTAAAACTGGTGCGCAACAGGCACAAAGTTCATTAAGAACAGCTGCGCAGGTTTCGTTTACCGTCACGTAACAAGCTTGCATTGAATATTGTTACATAACCATCTGATGTTCCGGTCAAATGTTAACCTTTAAAATGTGCTAGTGCCTTTGAAACTTTATTTTTATACTGTAGCTTGTAGCTTCCGTCGGCGGATTCGCCCGCGTGGTGTGTTGATAAAATTCATCCTCACAAAACTTCACATAGAGCCAGTCGAGGCGTAGGGGCAGAAGTATTTGACTGTAGGTTCGATTTCCACTCGAGGAAATTTCTCTGGCGTTATGTGCCGCCACTCAACACGCAATGGAGTGTCTTAACACTAGGTTCCTACTGCCTACCCGGCTATGTGCGGGGATGCAACGGGAAGCCGATTTATTATATTTATTTTTAAAATTTCACATTTATAATATTAATAGGAAGTAGGATATCAGTATGCTTAGGATATGCATAGGACCTAAAACAAAATGTTACTAATCATGAATTTGTATTGTATGAGACACAAGAGGATTTTAATTCTGTTAAACAGCCAATCAAGTACATTTTTCCTTTCAATGAGTTGTTTGGACCTTGAGTCATGTTATTTAACCAGTAAAGTGGCTTTAATACGTCATTTCTAAATTGATAAATTTAATAATTCTGTTATATTTCGTTGTTTTATTTTGTAATATAATGTTTGTTAATTAAGTTTTTTCAAAGCAAAATGATTGATTATACCTAGCGCACCTAGATGTTATTATTATTTTTTGATTTTATGATTATTTTATGTTTATTAATTTAAATGTAGAATTTTAACTCGAATCTGCAATATGAAGTGGACAATGAATTCGACTCATTCATTTTAATTTAAGCATTGGTATACATTAGTTATCCGAAATGCCACAGCCAAACAAAGACTTTATGATATCTTGTGTTGACTCTCAGTTCAGGACTAGCATTATTTGATATTTAAAAACACATTGTTTTAATTATCCGATTAGTTACTTCTGGATGGATGAGAATTGTACTTATTTTTATTTCACTCGGCAGGGGTTACATTTCATCACGTGTTAACGTGTTCACGTCTGCGTGTATCGTTGTCTAAACGATAAATATGTACCTTTATAAGACGAAAAATGAAAGAAATAATAATGCTAAACTAAAATAACTTAGTGAGTTACTTACTCACGCAATCAAAGATGCTACAATAAGATTACTCCCACTACTAGATGAGCTTACAAGAACATTTGTTTTTGTTTTTTTTCCAGCTTCAGCGTAAAGGTATACCTGCACACCTGCCTGCATACCAAGGTAGGGCATGCAAGTGTGCAGGCGTGTTGAGTGGCGGAACTCAACGCCACGAAACCAGAGCGTGGAAAATAAAAATCCTCGAGTAGGAATCGAACGGGCAATTGGTAGCGTTTGAAGTCGCATGCTTGTGCTCCTGCACCACGACTGGCTTCAAAATTTGTCAATAATTATCTTGTCTGATTTTATAAAAGCGAGTTATCTTGTAGCGCTCGTAAATATTGTTTTTTGTGAAACAAACACAAACAATGAAGGCTTATGCATAGGGCTTATGAATGGGGGAATAGCATATATTTTTGCGATTGGCGTGTTGCCAGCTGCTATTCCGGGAGGGCGGGCGCGAGCGCAGGCCCAGTCTCACGCCGCGGTCCCGCCGACAACTGTCGGTTCACGCTTCACGTCCGCGCTAACCTTATTTCTTATCTGTACTCTATGTCTTCTGTAAATTTGTATTTTAAATGTTTAGTTTATTTTTGAGAAATAAAAAAATATACTTTAAAACGTGCATACTAAAGATGTACAGTATAGAAATATAAAACGTGGATGTTTAATAAATAAAGCTTGCAAAAACTTGAAGGCATAACAATGAAAGGTATTGAAATAAATTTTCATGCTTCAAACATTGTCATAAATATCACTTATACATAATATCACTTATATAATTTTTACGCCATTACGAAAATATTAACGAAAGATACCAAACGAGTATAAACCATAATAAGAACCGATTGCCGATATTTTTTTTTTAAATCTTAAAAATCCCTAATTACAGAAAATAGTTGATGCTTAGCTATTTTCTTTTCAGTAAATTAAGAACACATATTGTACTTAATATAGAGTTAAAGAGAATGTAATCTTGTTACAGCGTATAGGATTCATGTTCCTTGAAATACAGATTATATAACAGAAGTACAGTCATTTCTTCTTTACATTTTCTATTCTAGGTTAGTTTTAAAAGTGACAAATAACAGTTTTATTATAAAATATAATAATTAATAGCTAAATATTGAGGTTTCACATTTATATTTATTTCCAAGTTTAAGTTGTAATAACATTTGAGAAATAGTTAATAATGAAATGAAAGGACTGTGCAGTTCAGAGGTGACCTATGTATGGAATCGATGCCAACATATTGACGACATCCTTATTTTTATTAACGCTTTTGAGTGCGACGACCGTGCCGCCTCCACAGGCGATCTATGCGTGTGGCCTCGGTACCATTTCTACTTGGCTTTGTTTGCTAAATTATAATTATCTTTCTATATCTGTTACAAATGCTATAAAAATATTTAATAATAGATTGCTATATATCACAGCCATAGTATTTATCTATAATTTCTCTATTTTCTTATCTATAAATGGTAATTTTTTCATCCTCAATTATTATTTACAAAATGTTGGAAGTTATTATATTTAAAAATTCTATACATTTTTGTATAATAAATGCCTTTAGTTATTAATAATATGATTAAAAGTACAATAACAGTGATCTATTTTATCTCAATCAACACAGTGTTTCTTAATTCTCAATTTAAGAATTAATAAATTAAAGCCACCGTACATTTGGTGAAACTATTTGAAAATTCATTTTATACGTTCGCTCTGTCGTCGACCGTATTCATTATCGACTTGTGACGTTACGGCCATTATCTACTATCTAGATTAAACACAAACGATTATTAGGGGAAGTAGAGGCAAGTGCACGTACACACAAGTTAAATATTAGAATTAGGTTCCCCCGTTTCTGGTTCCTTAATGTTAATATTAAAATTCAACGTTTAAGTTTTATGTGTAACGACACTATAATGAGTGAGAGGCGACCTCGCGCGAGGCCGAGGCGGCGCAACGGTTTGCACGATGAGCACCAGGAGTTGATATTTACTTGGAGTGACGGTGAGTTTATCTATGTGAAGTAATAAGTATACAATATATGAAGATTTACGATTCAATAAGATTGTATTGTTAAAAGTACACAATTGGTGTTTATGTTTTCGTTGTTAAGATTCCGTTGCTTGCCTGTATTGCTCTGTCTATTTATCCAGTGCAATCACATGATCGTTTTCGATTAATATGTGATAATGATGCTTTTCTTTTATTACATGAACTAGCCACCTACACTTATTAAATAAAAAAAAACATTTGACGGCTTTCTTAAATAAATGGTTAAATATATTATCTACTAACTTCATATTTTTTTAATAAGTGGTCTGCGAAATATAATATTTCTGGCATCTCTTGTAAAGTTCTCCCAGATGATTCGCTTTGCGAAATGTATAATGTATACATACTCTTCGTTCTCTCGAATAGTCCAGATAGATAAATAGTTAGGGTTTTAGAGTTTTGGAGTCATTATACTTTAGAAAATAAAGACTTATTATGTCATATTAACGTTTGTATTTAAATGTTTATAATGATAAGAAAACAAAAGAAACATAATATTTTAATCAAGAATTCGAGACAATTGCATTGTGAAAATCTTTTGAGATTGAAGATCGCTTTGAATCCTATGACAGACGATGTTTTAAAATAATTTTAATGTTTTCCAAATATGATTAAAAACTGTAGCTCCACCACACAATTAAAATATTATTAGTTAAGATTTAATTGGAAATTGCAGTATATTTACAATGCTTAACAACCATTATAAGGATTCGATATGTCAACTGAATATTCCAAATTAAAATAAGTATACAAAACATACATAAACACAGTATACAAAGTATACATAAATTTTTATAGCAATATCGGATTCAAATAAGTTCAGTTTCTCCTCCACGAATCATTTATTTATAGATAGGACGCAACATTTAGAATTTACTTATCAATATTTTAGCAGCGCAACGTCATATAAGAATGTATTGTTATGTAAACATTAAAAAATATATTATTTTATTTTAATTTTGTAAACCAATATAATAAAATAAAAATATTCATAAAAGAAACTTTTAACTTGTGGTTATTTTATTAATATTTTGTCTTTTATTATATTTATTTACTTTATATTGTCATTTCATTCTTTGACTTGTTGCAAATCAGTTGCAAAGTGCTCCTGTAGATGGCGCTTTCAGCCTGTGGGTATAGGGAGGGTGCGGTATTGATTCTGTCTGGTCCGTATTTAATGCAGCAAGTACACCACTACTACATACTCGCAAAATATATAGACTCAAGCGAGTACTTGTACTTCATAATGCTGTAGACATCGCAATGCGTCCAACTTCGATTCTCTAGTCACGACACTGCGAACCTACGGCTTTCTAACTATTATTTAGATGTTTATCAAATTTTCCTACTTTACTAGAAAGTGTTGGAATATATTTAAGGTTAGAATTATAGAGCTAGTAAATATTTAAAAAAAAAACGAAGGTTATTTTATTATCTCTAACTTTTGTATTTATTTAATAAAAATATTTATAATCGCATAGAATAATAAAACCTATATTTTTTGTATTGTATTCGTATTGTTCATTTGATTTAATGTTATTATTTTTATTAACAGAGCTGTGCAATAGCGAGGAGGTGCCAGAAGTAGAAATAGTTAGCTTGCTTCAAGAGCATATTCCGAAGTATCGCCTTAGAGCCGACAGTCTAACACAATTTGGAGGTAAGATTCACATACTCTTTATGAATATGGCATGACATATACATATTTTAATTTCCCTTGATGTATTTTTAATCTTGGACTTCGGAATTGCAAGACTTACGAGTATTGCATGCTTGATATAAATTATCCATCTTGTGTAAATTTTTGATATTTACTATGAAATGAGAATGAGAATAATGAAAAATCTGAGGCATATTATTACTGATGACTATCAGTTATCCTTATAACCATAAAAAATAATACATTTAGTCTTGTTATAAATATTGTTACAACGAAAAAGATTTTGTTTTTATTGTACAGAATATTTATTACTATTACAATATGTTACTTAATAGTACAAAGTAATATCACAAAATATTTTACAAGATATTGGCGCGAAAATAAGAAAACAATGAATAATCGTATAAAAATGACAGATTCCAAATTCAAAAGTAATATTTTGTTTATTTTTTAAATGTAACAAACAGTTTTTATGGCAAGACTAAGTATATAAAAAATTAAAAGTTGATGAGTGCTAAATTTCATTGAAATTTAATTTAATAAGGTTAATTTTCGAGCAACTGATTAATAAGTAGGTACTACAGTCTTTAATACGTTAGAGCTCAATACATTTTCGTATAATTTAAGATTTTTGAATGATATAAAATTATATTTTATACATGTCTTATAAAATATACCTAAATTTTATGTGATTATATGCATTTGTGAAATAGATTTTTTTACGGTTTATTTGCAAATGTATCACGTATTTTGTGACAATTATAATATGTAATTTTGTAGCTGGCAATTACCGTAAGTAACGTTATTATTTTTATCATGTCTGTGTAATAATTGCAAGCTAATCAATGTGCAGCTTATTTATTATGTTTATGCTATTTTTTTTAATTATTTTATATTTCATATTGGATTTAATGAGAAAATTAAAATTCAAGTCCGCTAGAGAATAAAGATTACATTATAGTATAGTATCACTGCGTTATCAATAATAATATGACTGTGTTGAGTAGAAATTAATAAAATATTTGACAATATTTTAATGCACTTTAGAAACCTATAGAAAATAAGTATAAAGTCATAGTAAACTTTTAGAACTTGTGGCATCTAATAGGTACTTAATAGGCACGTTGAATTTTATTTAGAATAACCTCACTAACACTCATGAAACCAACTATATTGATAATGTTTCAATTTATAGGCTATTTTTATTGTGTGATGTATTTCGAAATTGAGGCTTTTCTTGTAGTGCAGAACAATGTCTGACTTTACAAACATTGGAAAAATACATCTTTTTTTTTAATCTTCACACATCTCGAAGACAAAATATTCCAATTTAATTTTTATTATTTCCAAAAATATTCTGTTTTCTTTTTTAGATTAAACATATGTTTGGCGCCTAAAAGACATTTTGTATAACCATATTTGAAAAATCATTTAATAAGTAAATATTTTGCTTAGCCTTAATATATAATCAATAAGATACTTTCAATCTCTACAATAAGTTACCTACAATTGCGTAACTAGATGCGTTTTAACTTTTAACTAACACTCAACTCAACAATTTAATAAATTAATGTTTCAAATAGTCATGGTAATAATGTTCATTTAACTAAGCAAACAAGCAAGTTTTAACGGCCGTACGAAAAATGTAAATCTTTCAAAATTATTCTCCTAAAGTGAAGTACTCTTTTCGGTGTATGTTAACATAGTTAAAATTAAATTAGCTTCACGCTGTAAGGAACCTAGTGTTAAGACATTCCGTTGCCAACTTTTCGCCGAAATCTGGAGGCATTGCATGTAGAGTGGCGGAACTCAATGCCGCGCTTTGTCGTTTACAGTCACACTTAACATAGTGTGGTCGCTTATTCTAACGATCAAGTGTTAACGAACTAAATAGAAACTAGCTAGGAGTTATTCAATTAGTGATTGTTATATGGCAACCGAGTCTATATTTAATATCTTTTAAATGACTAAAAGATTATACAAAAATGGTCATATATTTAACGTAAGCGACGAAAACAATTCAGTAGTAATAACTATACTTAAATTTAAATTCTTATTAAAATAAACACATAAATTATTTTTTTTTGACAAAATAAAAACGCTCTAAGATCGCTAAAACGTAATTACACATTTCAATTGGCACGACCTTCGTCGTTCTCAGGAAGTTTTACGAGATTCGACCAGAACTACGATAATTATTCTTATTTGTTAATTTTCAGTCAGGTTTAATGTTATATTGTATTGATTTATCTCAATGAGGTTAAATATATGCATTTTCTATTCTAGTACGTTTACGCTCGTCCATGGCCTACTATTCAACGCGTATAATAGAGGAGAAAAGCTAATTTAATACTGTTGTAGTTGAAGAAGCACTTTCTCATTTTCACTGTATATTATGCTTAATTGACAAATCACAATGAAGGTTTTGTTTGAACGTAATAAAGTTTTTATATTTGTATACACGTAATTTATTTTTCATAGTAGAGCCAAGCCCTAACTCCACCCTAGTGCGTGTATTTTTTTACAGTCTTTAAATGTAAAAATGTGAAAATAATGTTACTTACATTATTTTCCATACTCTCGTCTTAACTTTTATTTAATTTTAAAATATAATGTTTATAAATAACGTATGTACCTTATTCATAAACAGATATAATTATATGAAATTTGTTTAAAATTCCCATTAACTTTTTTGTATGTTGAGATTTACTTACTTGTATATCTTTTTCATATTAAAAAGGTAAGCAGTTAGAGCTTAGAGACCAGTATTATATCGTAGTCTATCTTTTTTCCAGTATCTTTTTTTAAAATTCCTATTCTAAAACTATTAAAATTAAGATTTAATTGAATTAAAATTTCAATTACCCACGGCAAACAAAGATTATTTTATTTTAAATATTAAAATGGCACCCAGGCAAGGGCCTGGGTTAAAACGGCATAGTCTCAATAATATCCTTTTACATTTTGTCTAGAAAAAGTAATAAAAACATATAATATGATTCACAATATACTGATTATCTCCATTTCTCCATGGATCTGAATTAAAGTAATCATAAAAAATTAAGTGTGGACGAAAATTCTACAATCTAATAGTATCTTGGTATGTTCCCGATTCAAAAAGCTGGTGGAAAGTGCCCATTGTGCTTTACCGCAAATATTATGTGAAATGTAGGCTATATAAAAAAATATCTAAATTAATGTTGAAATAAAAAAGTTCGTTGATTTTAATCTTTAAAGTTAGTTATAATATAAATCCATGGTAAATTTATATAAATTAATGATGAATGCCGCAAATTATTTAATGTGTTTTATATATAAATAAAAAAGAAATATAATTTAATATTACATAACTAGAATTGAGTTCCTTCCTACTGAACGCGTAGCGCAGCTTCCGGCGCCAGCGTTACGTAGTCCAACGACGCTATAAATAATGGTGTCTCATCGCACGAGTCATCGTCCGCTGACCAGCGCGCATTCCCGACCGGTCTCGCGTATGCTATTCGTCAACTTGCTGCCATTTGTGGCATGCCATGGTATGATAGGAATCTTAGAAATGCAATGCATTGCTAAATGTCACTTGTCTTTATATTGAATATCACGTTTTATATGACACATTTTAGTTTTTTCTTTTCCTATGTTTTGTCATTCTTTCACTTTTTTTTTACAAAACTTTATAATACTGCTTTACAGTTTAAGTGAGATCAATTTTTTACTAGGTATCAGATTTTTAAATAAGCTTAAAAAGTTTTAAACGATAAACCCACTGCAACACATAATAATCTATAAATAGAGTTCTACGAAAGTAATAAAAGATAATTCTACGATGCGCTTCAAATTTAAAACATTACTTTTAACTGATATTCGTATAATATCTGCTATATCAATTTATATATTCATGGATCTTACTATTACCGTACCCTAGAATGTCGTAGATTAAGTCACGTGATATCGTCAACGGGAACAAACTGGATTGAAAGTGGACGGGGAATGTTGCAGGTGTGATTCAGACGCTCCTCTGACGCTCCTCTGACGTAGCCGCTTCTTAATATTGCCAACATAAAGTTGAACAGCTAAATAAATGTCTGATTAAAATAGAAACTGAACTGAAACTGTAAATGTGTATCGATACTATATCTAGAACAAATGAGTGGGGAAGGTTTGGCTATTTAACTAGTTGTTTTAGGCTTGTATTTATAAATCACTCTCAAGTCTGAGATCGATCTTGAGATGACGTTTTCTTTCATAAACACGGGCCTTAGTATCGTACACAATTAATTTGTTGTTTTGTAGATATTTGCGGTTTTGTAAATTGAATGTTAAACGACTACAACAGTTTGGATGGCATATTTAACGAGTTACGTTTTCCAGGGTACGAGAATCAAGATTGGTTTATACCGTCGCCGGCGCTACCGGTCAAATCCGAAGACTACGCTCTTACACCTGACCAGATCAGGGAGACGCTCAATTACTTTCGTAAGTAAACTTTTGATTTCATATGAACATTTTACATCTAAAATAATTTTTGTAAAAACCTCAAAGGTAAACATTTTTTTATATATATTTTTTAGTATTTGCTATTTTGTCGCCTTAGTTTATAGTTTGCAATGGTTATAAATCTAAATATTTTTTTACTGCATGTCGTATCCTAGCTCATATGTCTTGTCATAAACCTTATATTTAATGTTTGTTTACCAATTTATATTGCAACTACACAGATAGTCAATAAAGTAACTAGATGGATATAGTCTACTAGGGTCCAGCTGAACTATAAGACATAATTAATAGCGTCCTTAACATAAGTGGTCGAGCATAATGACCATTTTTCATAGACATATAAATTGTAGATCTTGAAAATCTGAAGAATAACCATAACAGTCTAGCTAAACTATAACAAGTAATGAAATGCAGGCTCAGTGAAAGATGTTCAACGTGATAGATATTTACATTAATTTGTAAATTAAAGATCTGGAATATCTATATATAATACAAACCGTCGTGTATAATATACAGCGTTATTGCGAAGCCTATTTGTGAAAGCTATGAATTTGATATCCACTCAGGGAAATCACTAAACTTAAATTGTTTCTGTTTCGCCTCTCCCCTAGCACAAAGCCTATTTGAGTAGTAACTCAACACGGAGTAACTTGAATTTTCATGGAAAACGGAGAGTTTGGATATTGAGTTCTCTTTACCTGCTATTTGCTGCAAGTTTCAATCACGGTGGTAGGTATATATATGGAAGAAGCATGGCAAGGGCCATTAAGTCCATGCAAATGAAATTGCGGACATTCACTTGTATATAAATCTTTTAAAATCGAATATGTACCAAGACATAATTGTCTATAATACAATAGCAATGCTTTATTTTTGTATCATAGATAATCTGTTACTCTGTGCAATTTTTAAAATAAAACAACGAAGGTATAATACAATAAAACAAAATAGCAAAGAAATAATTTAATAGATAAGAGTAATGTATTGCGATGCGGCGAGCGGTAACGGCGCGCCAGTCTCGCCAGTGCGGACGGAGCGCGTGCGCGGCGCCTCCACGCGAGCACCAGTAGTGAGGTGACGGTCGCGCCTCGCGCCGGTAGCCACGCGACACGCGCTCGCCCTACCGCCACCGCCGGATCAATACTGCGACTCCTCGACGCCCGCGGCCCGCCTTCCCTTGTGCAGCACGCAGAACTGCGCTGGCTGGCTGCGCCATCCGCACCGTTCTAAGTTTGGCCTGCACTACGGTGCAACGCTGCATCGTTTTATCGGCTTTTTTTAACGCAACCGTCCTTCAATCCTAGTGATCTCGCGTTCCTGAACAGTTCCGTCGCGTTTGTGACCTCATTTCATTATTAAAATTTACATGTGATAATATCATTACATCTTACGTAAGACCAGCTAAGGTCTGTCTAGCGGTAACATTAATTGGTAACCTTTGTGTGAGGGACTATAATATATTTAATTAGTGTAATTTAAAGGGCACGCTATAACATATTACGAATATAGCTACGGAGTCGGCGTGTCATCGATTGAGGCGTGTTCGGGATTGGGGAGACGCGTCGCGACGGCGCCCCCCCCTCCGCGCAACAGCTGTGGGCCACCGTCAAACTATATGTTATCTTGACCGTGAGAGCATAATTATTATGTTCTTTGTTATCTATATACGTATTTTATAATGAAATATTAAGTAGTTAGCATATATTTAATAATTTGCTTCAAATTGATTAAAATATACAATTTGAAAAAAAAACGCACTTTCTTTTTGCTTATTTGGTTAACACAGAGTAAAAGAATTTATGTAATATATACAGATAATTTATGAAAGGTCAATTAAATTATAGATTTATTATTGACATATGAATGGTAATATTTATTGTAAAATTAAATATTTATTTACATTGTGGACGTGCAAAATACGTTAAGTATAATAGAATTATACAAATTATTAATTAAGTGAACAAATGTTCATTATTAAGTCTAATAAAGTGATATTCACATATAAAGATAAAATTTTTAATAACTCTTGACCTTGGATATTTTATATCAGAGTTTTAATTTAATTTGTCCACATAAGAGGGCGGACGATAAATTTTTATTTTATGAATGTTACTTGTGGTAGCATTCCCAGGTGGCATACACACTTACGTGTGATGCAAATTCTCATTTGCCGCACCTGAATTACCTATGTATAAATACAACAACAAGCCATTGTAGTCGAAACTATTCAAGAGATAAGATTGAAAATTGTATGTGGAATAAATTATTCGTTGTAAGAAAACTATCGTCGTTTACCAAGTACTGGCTGACCACGGCCAGTGACTGACTGCGTTTGGTAGTGCTAGTGCTAGTGCTAGTGATTGCGCGGTGTCGGACGGAAATGGACGCCTTACCATCGATCCATTGGATTCGTTCCGCGTATATATACGAGTATTGTATATGTGACTGAATCGCGAGTATCGTTCTACTGCACATTTTATCGTGAAAGTTTTTAACATTGACCTGAAATACTTAACCGTTACTAAAAGAAATCACTTCAATTTAATTAGGAAGCCCAAGTTTAAGTATATATCAAGTATTATATTATAATATTCATATTAAACTATTCTACTATTTTTCGTAAGTAACATTTTTTTTTCTTTAAATCAGTACATTTCAAATATATTTGATAGTATAATATATAGGGCGTAGTAATATTTTCGAAATATTATTCTTATAAAAAATCATGAAGCCATCTTATTAAACTCACTTTTTTTATCAAAAAAAAATAATAGAAATATATTAAAAATAAATTATTAGACTTATATTATATGAGCCGGCTTAAAATCTAAAATAAAAATATATTTCGTATTCTACCTTCTATTTAAATATCCACATGAGAGAATGGTTTCTTGCCTGTGCGAGTCAATTACGAATTACTAACTTTCATTTCTCTTATGTAGCAAATAAATATTTCATACAGTAATGGCGATAAGTAAGACTAATATATTATTAAGAAAAAAGTATTATATCTTGACTTTATACTGGCTTATACAAGGCTGATTTACGTCAGGGCAATCACGTGCAAGGCGACCTTTATGGCGTTCTTACATTCTCTTGTAACATGAAATTTGAATTATAATGAATACATAAAAAGATTTTATTAATAACAAAGGTTCCTTAATAGGGATAATAATATTTTACATTTTTAATAATGAGAAACTAACCATCATTTTTAAATTCCTCTGCCATATTAAATCTTATATCATCAGTTTTCTAATTCAATCTTTAGGGTGATTGCATTATAATAAATTATAATATATTATGTGAAACATAAAATTACTGCTATAGTCGTAATATGGAATATTTATTTATGACAGTAATTATTTTTGTAAAACTTAGTATTTTATTATTAAAGTATAGTAGTATTTATTAAACACTTGAAATCAATGGGTATTAATCACTAGTGATTGCCAGCGATGTTTTAATTATCTTATCTTATAGTTAACCTACGAGTTGGTTTTGTGCAATAAAATAATGCCATTGTATATCATTCAGTCTAATAACACCCTTTTGCGTCTTCGGTCTATTAGATGGTTGGAGATTTTTGTTTTCTGTTATAATCATAATTAAGGCATTACGAAATTATTTAACAGTGTCGACCAGTAGTAAATTAATTTTTACTTAGTGGAAATATGAAACAACAGACAAATAAGAGAATATTGAGGAGACGGATACAATTTAAATAAAACTTGTGATATTAAAGTGTGTGGTCGTATGAAGTGATATAAAAGTGTCCAACGGCCTGAAAAAAAATCTTCGCCGGCGTGAGGCGGGCGGAGCCGATGTCCGCGGGTCGGGCGCGTCACGGCGGAGGGCGGTGCGGCCACGGGCGCGGGGTGCGCGGGAGGCTCGCGCGCCTCGCCGCCGCCCGGCTTCGATCACGAGCTCTTCCAAGAGCTGAGCTTCCTCTCCGACGCGGAGCTCAGAGAGTGTCTCGGCGAATACCCCGACTTCCTCTATCATCTGGCCAGGGACAGGTTCGGCCGACTCTACTTTCGCGTTATACGGACTTTACTACTTGATCGAGGTACAGCCATGATCCGCCGGTATAAACACACTTCTGAACACTTCTTCATGCGCTTGCATCAAATTTTTACTGGTTTGGTTTTCTAATTATCATGCTTTTTTTCGCAACCGAAGCGTGTTTTGTTTTTTTTTTTCTATATAAAACCCTTCTTCAATTTACAACTACATTATCTGTGCAGATCGATTGTAGTTAATACTATTATGTCATTGTCATCAACATCATCACAACAGGACTATTATTTCTTTTACTAACACTTGGCTGTACAATCTGCATGCTTCTAACATCTGTTCAACTCTCTCTGATCTGATATGTTGTAACTTTTTAAAATTCATGGAATATTAAAATAAAAATATTAAATACTTCTAAATAAAATCGCTTCATTTATCTTTCTTATTTTCCAGGTCATTTGCTTCTCACTAAATTAATTCTTATAGCACCACCTATGAAACTTGTTAAGTTATAAATACAACGATATTAATTGATAAAGCAAGCCACAAAAGGGCATAAAAATTAAATTATATTTTTTTATTCATTATTCAATTAATTTATTCAAATTCACTTTGTACGGAAGTGAATATTAAAATTATGAAAGCTTATTATTGTTGTTAACGATGAACTGAGAACACAATCGATATCCGCTCAGATCACAACACACTCGTGTATGACGAGAGTGGGAACAAAACGCAGCATTGAGTAGGTGCATCTATTATTGATCGTTTTTCCCACTGGCAGTTTTTACTTTAATAGAAAGCGGTATTGTTACATTCAACTGAATTAATTAATATTTTGTAACAACTCTCAGATATGTACGATTTTCTTTTTATTGCGAATCAGCCATAAGACGTTATTATGTGTTGCATTGTAATACAAACTCCTGCCAAACTCTAAATACGACATCTGACTCATGTTTTCTGACATATACTAGGATAAACTTTCTTCTGGCAGTTAATTTTTCAATTATTTATATAAATATTTTGCTTATATTTATTCTGTTCTATTATATAAACATTAAGTATATACTAACCCACCTCATGTGTGTACAGAAATATTTCTGCATAAAAAAGTGGTGGAACAATTGGGGATCAGTAAAATCAATGAAAATGCAATGAAATGCACCAAATGATTATTGTTTTGTAAAAATGTTTATTGACTCTGCGTAATCCAGTTTTCTCATGTTACACAATAGAGCATAGTTTATTCTACCTGTCTCGTGAGCCTGGTGCGCGTTCTTTGAATACGCAGGCAGTCACCAACTCGAGCGATCAGTGCACGCTAGTGTTGAAAGGCACGCACTTTAGTTTATTTTTTGATGTAACACTCGATGTCTTCGTTAATTTAAACTATGAATATTTAAGCTTTTTTAAATTCTTTATGAATTATGAATGTTTGAAGATCCCATGAACGTTTCTACATCAAATATTGAAGATATTTGTGCTGGTCAGTTATTGTTATTGATTATTACACTTAAATTGGCTGATAAGTAAATATGTCTTGTAGATATTGGAAATATCTTATCTGTTGCCTGAATCGGTTGTGCATTTATAAATACTCTGTTATATGGAACTAACATTCGGCCACATTGATTTTTGTGTGATTATGAAGATAATATTAGCACTCTTTTCTGCTTCAATTTGTAGGCATCACGCGTTTGGATTTATGTGACAATATCTAAAGTGTAAATGTTAAAAGTTTCTGCCTTTTAAAAATAACATCAATTCTTTAATTAGTTAATGTTCTGTGCCTCTTTCTTAAATTAAAATTTATTTAGCAACAGTTAGTGTATGCAAATGTTCTCTTATTTTATTAACAGTTAAGTCATATTGATAGATTTGTATATTTTACAAGTAAGTACAAAATTGAAAAAATAAATCGACTTCTTCATTTGAAATTTATCCTATTTTATCATTTTATTTATTAGATAGTTCAAAATTAAATTATTATTTACCAATTGTTTGATACAGAGACATTTTAACGAAAACACTTCATAGTAGGCATTTGATACTATTGTGATATTCTTGAAAACTTAAATGTATATATAACATTTAATTTGTCAACAAACAAAAGATAATCCTTTTAGATATTTATAGATTTTTTTATTTTAAAAACTAATCGTACTAAACAATACTGATGTATATCTATTTATTTTTTTACTTTTATCTATGTTACGTTTCACTTAACTCCATTGAAACCTATCACGTAGCGGAAAGGTGTATAGTTGAATTTATCTTATCTAATATCTAGTTGTAAATATATCGCATATTAGAAAATTATTTTAATTGAGTAAACTATTGTATTTTGACAGTTCTATGCAGCAACAGGGTGAGCCAAATGACAAAAACCTACAATGACATCGAAGCGGTAACAAGGCTCTTAGAAGAAGTAAGTTTGTTGACTTTATAGTATATGTACATGTAATAAACACTTAATAAATGGTAAATACATTTGTAAATTGACATATTAAAGTGTAATTAGGTAAAATAAAACATTATTATTTCTTGTTGTATTTATAATAAAGTATGTATTTACTCAATTAATAGTGTCCACTTGAAAGTATATTATCTTTTGTTTGAAGTACACTCAAACGTTGCAATACCAACAATTATTTTAAAATCACAAAAACAGATTTTTTATTTTGAAAATCTTTTACTTTTGACAAATTTTCAAGATTAATTATATTATTTGCTTTTGTTTTATACTACTGTATTTTTTTTCGAGACTAATATAAATATTTTTCATTAG
Organism: Heliconius numata; assembly: GCA_016802625.1. NCBI lineage: Eukaryota > Metazoa > Arthropoda > Insecta > Lepidoptera > Nymphalidae > Heliconius > Heliconius numata. Next base: position 4,563,175 of record JAEBDU010000001.1, on the reverse strand, counting down.
AAAGAAAAAGACTTAGAGCTAACGGCACGAATTGGAAAGGAACTGCTGGCTGCGAATGGAAGGCTCGAGTCTCGTGTAACGTCGCTTGAGGGCGAGCTTCGCGGTGCGCGGGACCTCATTACTCAGCTGCGGCACGAGCTCAGCGCCAAGAGTGATCTGCTACAGGTTCGCTATCTATCTATCTGCTATATTATGTATACTCGCTTCAGGAACTATCCAAGACTTAGGCGGTGATATTTTTATTTTCATTTCTACTGATAATGCCGTAAAGCACAGCGTTCAATTCTACCATTCAACACACAATGTCTCAAAAATTGGTCGGAAAACGGAAAACCGAATATCTTAAATCTTAAAAGTAGGTTCCCTCTGCCTACCCTCCAATATACATAGGTGACACAGTGTAAAGCGAAGAAGAAAATAATGTTATATAGTGAAATAGTAGAATAATTTTGTATTATTACATTTAAGATTTACAATTGAGTAATGAATTGCAAAGTGGTCGAAGATGAAGAGAAAATATATTCACATGACTCACAATTTGACCTCGCATCGTCTTCGTATGTAAACGTGGTTATGTATTTTTCAAGGTTATTTTTACCACCATTTATATTTATCTTCTTCTCTATGAGATTTCTAGCAAAGAAATATGTATTTTCATAATTAAGTGAACAACAATATTATGTCATTTAGATTTTATTATTAAATAAAATCATATATTTGCTAATAAATAATTTATTAATTAGCATAAAGCTGTTCAATCTAAAATAAATTAAACTTTAAAGCGAAGTACTTGACTGCAAATGTCTTTGTTATCTTAGAAGCAGACACAATATTGATTAGACAGCAGTTTAAATGTAAACAAATATATTACAAACATGTAGTTATTTTAATATTTTTCATATATCTACAATCATTGGTAATTAATAGCAATCTATTAAAAAACATTTTTTTTTATAAATATCTTCGGTATTTTATCTTTTTAATATTTGGATCATATCATAAGCCCCAATGAATGTTGATAGCATAACTAATATATATTGTACTTTATATTGGATAGAATGAATTAATGTTTACAAATTAATCATTCATAAAGATATATAAACTTAGAAACACATTCTAGAAATGAATCAGTTACAGTAAATTACAGGGCATCGTGGCGCAGGAGCACAAGCGTGAGACTATAAACGCGATGAGTTGTGGGTTTAATGTCTACTCGGGGGAATTAAATATTTTCATTTCCAAGTTCTGGTAGCGAAGCAAAGCGCGGCGTTGAGTTCCGTCATTCAACATGCAATACCTCGATAATTCGGCGGAAAATGGGGAATGGAAATGTTTTAATGGGAACAATGTGTTGTAACACTAGGTTCCCATGTTCCCTCCGCCTACCCTACTATTTGCAAGATACAGCCTGAAGCTAACAGAAAATGACACTAACAACATATTTGCAGATTTTAACCAATGACACAGAGGAGGGTTCACCCACGGAGGAGCAGGAGGACGCGACGGCGGTGGCTCTGAAGCGGCGCACTGGCGCGCTGGAGCGGGAGAACCGCGCGCTGCGGGAGGAGGCCGCGCGCCTCGCCGCCGGCGCCGACTCCGCCGAGCTGGCCGAGCGGCAGCTGCTCAGGGACATCGCGGCACAGCTGTGTAAGTATTACATATATAGTAAGTAAGTATATAATAGTATTACGTATCTTTGATCTTAGGAAAAAAAAACTTTTTTTATAGATACTTCACGGAAAACGCCATTAGAGTTTATAGTTCATTTTATACAATGCGAATACACGCAAATTTAAGTTTGTCATCTTTTATAAATTTTATTCTCCGTCAAAGTTAGATCTGTTTCGCAGTGCACCGGTACCTTCAGTGCATGAGGCCATCTCGGACTTGATCGGATTTTTTTTTGCTAAATCCCTCATATAACAGTGTATGTATGTTGAATACTAGGTAGTATTAAGATAATTCAATCTCCTCTTTCTGAATTTGAAACATCGCTTTCTCTTAGTGTGAAAATGGAATTCTTTCATTCACAAAGACTTATTCCACAACCAGTCAGTCGCTGGCCCACTGCACCACGATGTATAGCCAGCTTATGTATATTAAAGCTGCGAAAAATTATTGATTTTATCTGTATTATCATACCATTTCAAAGGAAATAGATTAGAAAGTGAATTAGTCATATTTGAAATATATTAGTATGAGCAATGTAAATCACAAAATGCAATAAAGAAGATACAATATAAGTCAATTACATTACTCACATTGAAACTTCAATTAACGTTTAATTTAATTAATATTATTTTATATTTTCTACCAATTCAGTGCATATAGATTATTAATTAATATCTGTGAGTATACTGATGTAAATGATTATATTGCTAAAGTGAACTCATTTGATATAATTATGATTGTTGTAATTTACACTGTTTTAATTAATTATTAAATATTTTATAACTAAAATGACAATGACATATATACCCGCTTATAATATTATATTTTTAGTTTATTCTAAACACAAATAGTGCTTAAGATATAAATATATTGTTTTTATTGCTTTTAAACTCAGAGAACAATTAAGTAACATAATTTAAGCTGCAGAAGAACAAAGGTATGTCATTAAAACATGTAATAAATTACACATCTGCTTATTTACAATGTTAATTCATGGCAGGTGTGGCCAAAAGTTTTGAATTTTAACAGGGACAACACTTGGCTAAGTGCTCGTGTTCTACCTTTTACTTTGACATTTAATTAGACCTTGAGATACTGTTGAACTTTGTTATAGGTTATTTCTATAAAGTAGTTGTATCTCCATATAATATATCTTGTATTTATATTATATGGAAACACAACTATTTCTTATAAAAAGTCATTATTGTACCATGGATTGTCCCCAATAATAGTATAAATTAAATATGGTTTCATAATATTAGTATAGATATTATTTGACACTGTTATTAAAAATTTACCCTATAAAAATAGTAATAGAATAACAAAGGAAACCATTAAGTGGAATAATTTTATTGATAAGACTCTGGTCATCGCACCACTTCTCTCATCAATCTAGGGCATTCATTAGATTAGAATCGAATCGAGGGTTCCTTTTTATATCTAAAGTCGACTATGTAGTTTGTATTAGACTAAGTACTTTGTTTATGTATGTTGATGGAGAGTGGAGTGATAATTGGTATCTGGTACCTATTTATTTTTTGGATTTTGGTATATTATATTATTCATCAAATTATTTTTTCTATAAAATAAAAATAATATTCTAAATTGTATGTCTTCTTGGAATTGATTTCGTTTCATAATAATTTATTATCGCACTTGTAAAAACGTAATTCACAATTTTGTGCCAGCAGCCATCTTGGTTGTACAATATTACTGAATATCACCTATATTATACTGTGTTTAGAAACAAAGATTTGTATCAAATTTCCTATAGAATTATTTAACAAAAAGTAAGTAAATTTTTAAATACTAGATATCACTCTGGATGTTTTTTTAGCCTTTTTATAAAATGAAATGTTGCCATATAAAACTCTCTTCTAACTACTCTCATTACTTTTTAACTAAAACCATTATTTATAACCCTACAAATTATAAGCGATACGATAAATATTTTACTAAATCTTAATATATCGATGACGTCAAGAAACTGGAAATCACTTCATGTCTTATGTTGTATCAATGTTTTTCTTCTAATCAGTTAAACGTGATAAGGAAAAAATGTATGCTATTGTTTGTTTGTATTGATATTAGCATACAATTAAGTGTATTTACGCTATATTTTTTTCAGTATATTTTTAAAAGGAACAAGGATAAGAAAACATGGGTATTGGTAGAACAAGGTGGCCTAGCAGCGTGTTTTCCTCTAAGTTTTGCACCCTGTCAGACCATACTTGTTCTAACGTACCTATTATCACAATGAAGACACAAGTTAACAACCGTGAAGAAATATTTTGCAGATTATTTTTGCACTTAAGATTGCTGATTTATTAATAAATTGCTTGATATACCTATACATTATAATTTTAAGATTATTCAACGATAAATGGTAATCCATCAGAAGTACGCACTAAAACAATTTCTGTTCCAATTGATAATAATTTATTATCTGGCATCGAGCCGACACAAGGTTTATTACATTAAAGGTATTATTATTATCAAGCATAAATATTTCTCTAGTCCTTTCATGAAAATGTTATTTTAAATTGGTTGTAATATTGTATAAATAAACATTGTTTTTTTTTAATAGCGAGCGCCAATTCTGAAGCTAATGTGTTGGGCTCCGAGCTCACGGAGGAGAGACAGCGCGCGTCAGACCTACAGTACCAACTTGACAGCGCCAATGCAAGACTCACAGTCACCGAGAGGAACCTGCAACAGGTAAATATTATACGCCATTATCAAAACTTTATTTCGACGTTAGTAATGGTGAAATTACTTATTAAAATTACTAATTGAGTTCGCACTAATTTGAGATTCTGAACTTACGGTACCTTACAATATTTACATTGTTAGCAATAAACATTTTATACGTGTGTATTTTAAATATTCTTTACATTTATTGTAATGTGAAATGTCGCATATGTGTATAAAAAGTAGTAAGATTTATACATATAAAATTATTGTTGTTACATAACTTTATGACAACTATTCATATGTTTTTTGTATTAAAGATTTACAAAAATATATATAATGACTAAATTTGAAGTATTATTAGTAGTAACTTATAAGTTGACATTTTTGTGTAAATAAATGGCTAGAGATTAAAATTATCTCAATTGTTCTCATTTTCAGCTAGAATATTTGAGTTTAAATAATTTTTAACGTAAAAATCACCGAATATATGAATATACTTCTTCATTAAAGTGTGTTAGCAAACACGTTTAAAATTTTAATTGGAGCAACTATTGCATGCTGTCACTTGAGATAAAATATAATTATTCAGTTAGCATAGATTACTTTCTTTTTGCACTCTAGCTGTAACCGGGTACCGCGCGCGGTACACATAAGGTACTTATGTAATTGAACTAGTTTGCGGAATATCGTTGCACAGGGGCACCAAGTGGGACTGTAAACGTGACAGGTGGTGGGTTCGATTACCATTCGAGGAAATTATATATTTAATATTTTCATTTCTTCGCTCTGGGGTCGAGCAACAATGCAATACGCAAAAAGCCCCCAAAAGCATTCTGCATTCTGCAGAAAATAGGGGACGGATGTCGATGTCAACATTAGGTTCCCTCTGCCTACTCAGCTAGGATACAACGTGACGCTAAAAAAACTTCTTTGCTAATAACTTTTGTTGTAGTAAGTAATGTTTAGTATTTTCATTTAACACGGTTGCCTAATTGTATAGGCAAACACAATGTATTACGACAACTAATGACCTAAAAAAACATAATTTACGGCTGTCATTCACACTTGTTGACGAGCCGGTTGCTAGTGGAAGGTTTTATATTCTTTTTTAAAAAAATGCTTATTTGTATTTTTTTCAGCTGACAACAGAACACGAACATACGTTACGAATTTTAGAAATAACTAAAGATAACCAAAATGCTCTTGCTGCAGAATTGGCTGATGCAAAGGTATGTAAATATAACTAACTACAAATAGTTTACTAGTTTTTTTTTTGCGTGATATAAAAAAACAACTAAAAGAAGGAAAATATTTTATTTCAAAATATTATCCGTTTCAGTTTTAAAGAACATAAGGAAAATTGCTCAATTTTCAATTCATAAGGAAATTCTTAAGTTGAATATAAAGCCTTGACCTTGTGTTATTTTGCAAACGAGATATAATTTACAAGTAAATAATGAGTGTCGTGATCGTCATGTTTCGACATTATCGTGTTTCGGACGTGACTGACACACAATGGGTGTGGGTTCAAATCTCACTCGTGAAAGTATTAATATTTTTAATATGTGTATCTATAATATATGTAGATGTTTCCCAAAATACAAAACACATTGTTTCACACAATGATTTTAAAATGGGCAAAAATGGTTCAGGTGTGCTTTGAGAGTTACTTAAGACTTACTTATGAGTTGATTGAAAATAAAGCAATGAGATCCGCAAAGAACTTGCGGTGTAGTTACTTTTTTTACGGTTGTCTCACGCTAGGAAAAGTATTCGATTATGTACATAAATTACAATGTGTTTCTTCATCTGGAAGTAGTCGTAATTAATTATTGCGGAGTCTTTTCTTACATGCACAAGTTTAGTTCAGTCTAGTTTCTGTTAAATTTTCGAATCGTTGTAAAAGCATTGCTTTATTGGGGTGTTGTAATTCTTCAATGCAGTTGTTAATTACAATAAGGTGCATAAATGGTCACTAATTGTGTCGTTTCTAATTGATATCAAGAGATTATGGTATTTTGACTTATTGTTAGTGTCAATTTAGGATTTTGAAGTAATGCATGTCATATTCATTTTAGTCTCATGCGTGGTAAGCGGTGGCAAACATAAAATTTTCAATAATCAAGATATTCTAAAGTCATCGTTGCTCAGTGGCGCAGCGTTTGATTGTAAATGTGATGGTTGTGACTTCGATTTCTACTCAGGGGAATCAATTATTTAAGTACATTTCTTCTCTATGCCAAATCACGGCGTCAAGTTCTTCCACTCGACACAGTCTTGAAAATTGGGTAGAAAGTGGGAAAGGAGCGAAAAATCTTTTCCACTTTCAACACACAGCGTGATGCTAAAATGAATCATAAGATAAAAACCATACATCGTGTACTATCTAGTTATTCGGGTGAGCTGATGAAGGAAGGAAGGAAGGAAGGTACAATTCTTCAGTTCTAACAATATGTACCAATTTATATAACAAAAGCTATAAGGGCTTACACTGTTCTTTTTTCTCCCGGGGAAGAGTAGAAGTAGGCATCAGACATGTTGCTTAAGATAAAATGCTATATATAAATAGGAGAGGTACGCAGAGGTGGCGGCGCTGCTGGCAGAGGCGCAGGAACAGTTACGCGCGGCGCGGCGGCGCGGCGAGGCGACGCGCGGGCTCATGCCGTCTGTGGCAGCGGCGGCCGGCCTGCTGCCCGCCAGCCTGCACCGCGAGATGCACTCCTCCGTCTACTCCGAGCTTAGCCTCGACTCCGGCATCGGGGACCCTCTCGCGCAGTTAGTATTTTTTTTAAATGTTAAAAATGTTGAGCTAATTTTTATATTCTTTATACAAAATATTTTTGTATTCTCAGTGTGAAATAACCAGGGAGGCCAATCGTGGCGCGGGGCACGAAGCGTTCAGCAAAATCGAATGGGTGGGTTCAATCCCCACTCGAGGAAATGAAATATTTATTTCAATTTAAATTTTCATATCTTAGTTCTGGTGTCTAGGCAAAACGCGGCGTCCTAGGCAAAATCCCTTAGCGTACCCTGCTGTGTGCGTGAAACGGAAATAACACTAAAATTACTAAAAATATTTTGTCAAGTTACTGTTACAAAAAATTGTAACATTTGTCGTGTTGTTGTCGTGTTGATTTATAAAAATAAATCATATGTTTGTTTTCACTTACATCCATTGTACATAATCAGAGATTACTCTTTAATTATAATTTTAATATTTTGTTTATTTAGCACGAGTATGCAGAAAGTATTCGAAACGGTGCAATGTGCGTCTCGGTGGTCGGGCGCGTCGCTGGCTGGCTCCGACACGGACACGTCCAACGTGTACAAGCCGCCCTCCGCGCCCGCCAAGCCTGCACTCTCCGACTCCTTACTTGAAGATATCTCCGATACGGAGTCGGAAGACTTATACCCGTTAGTACATATGATAACTTAACTTAGCTTCACGCTGTAGTCAGACAGTCCTTGCGAGATAGTCAGAGAGACCGAAGCGCCAAACGCTACGCTATGTAGAGACATACCTGTTTCGTCTCGTCCACTATCAGTAACTTCTTCATTTCAGTCATTCATGCACAATCAATTTTTGAGAAACATTTAAGCAATTGTATACAAATTAATATTTACAATAGTTTATGTACATTTAAAAAATTTAAAAATTTGTTTTTATTAGATATTAATAAAATGTTCGTTTCTTTACTTATAAAAATTAATAAAGCTAATTGTGTATCCAGCGGTAACACGGGCGTGGGCGTGCCCGGTGCTCCCGGCGCCGCTGAGCTAGCAGCGGCGCTCAGGCGGCTTACGCCACAAGAAATTAACTCAAGACGTGCTTCCCTAGCAGCTTCACACGTCATAAGACAAAAGAGACGAAACGGTTAGTTGTTTTAGTTATTTAACTTCATGCTATACCACATATAGCAAAGTAGAATAGGTTTAAGACCGGATTGTCTTCAAATTTGGAATTTTGCCTGTCAAATTTTGACTTTACGTCGCAGGAACGACGCGTTTTATTTTGTTATCAGAACGAGGAACTGTAAATATTTCATTCTACTTGTTTGCTTCGTATACGCAACGCGTCGCGTTTTTAGTCTAAACGTTGTGTCGCTGCGCCACTAAATGTATTATATTGGACTGAAATATTATTACTAAACAACTGTTAAAATTAGTAATTAAGAAAAGCTTATATACATTTTTTAAACATTTATATACAGAATTTGAAACCTATATAACAGAGAGGGACACGAGCGAGGAGAGCGCGGTGTGGGGCGCAGGAGCGGCGGGCGGCCTCGCTCACTTCCGAACACCGCACAAGCTGCAGATCGTAAAACCTCTAGAAGGATCTCTCACACTACACACTTGGGCTCAGCTTGCTAAACCAACCATGTCGGGTAAGTATTTTGATTTTTTTTGAAGGTTCCGTATTACAAAAGCAAAGAAATGGAACCCTTATTGAAAAGGTGACTTTTTAGTTAGTCTGTCATGACCATTTATCTCACAACTGTGGGCAGGTATAAAGCTCAAATTCTTATTAAGTGTCCCAAGTCCACGGTCACTTAGAGCACAGAAAAAACTAAAGCTGCTAACTCAACACAATCAAAAGGTATTAGCGTTCATGAATCTTCTCAGATGCAACTCATATGAAAGTGAGTGCACCTGTAGTGAGTAACTTTCTGTAAACCTACAATCATGAAATTTGGGAAGAAGTGAGAACTTACAATATAAATAAAGAAAAAAAAAACAAAAAATCGTCACAAACCTATTTCAGTTTGTCAACTTTTATAACTTGTACCTCTTATTGAACCACAATGTTGAAATGACTACGCATTACAGGCACTTGACAGGGTTTTTTGTTTATAATTTGTAATAGTTGTGAAATAATAAATAATTAAAATTGACTTGCAGGTTTACTAGAAGACCAAGAAGGTGTTGGTGTTAGAGGTTCCCGATCAGCGCAAGCATTGGGGATGAGAATATATAGGCTATCAGATGTAGAGGAAGATGACGACATGCTGCGATTACCACATTCCAGTCACATCTATACATATACTAATAGGTATTCTTAACCATATACCTGTTTCCTAAAATATTTTGTTGCGATATATAACGCTAATGCTATTGATGTAAGCTTAATAATATTTTTGATTAATTATAAAATATTTATTTCTCATATGCGTAGTGTTTACAGTAATTATTATTAGCATTGCTTAAGCTTTCCGTTCTCATTCCACTACAGCACGGTCTTACATCCGAACGATGGCAGCCTCGTAGGTAGCAGCGTAAGCAGCGTATGCAGCAGCGGCATGAGCAGCCTGTCCAGCAGCGTGCTCGGCAGCGCGTGGAGCTCGCGTCTCACCTCGCGCCGCTCGTCCGCCGCCGTGTCGCCCGTGCTGTCGCGCCGCGACTCGCTATGCGCGCCGCCCGCGCCGCCACGCTTCACGCCCACCGCCACGCCCGCCAACAGTCCGCTACTGGGCTCTCCCGACGCCTCGCCGCCGCCCACGCCTCGTCCCGGCGACGCGCCGCCATCTCTGCACGCGCTCATCGCCAGCGGCACCTCCATCCTGCGCCGTCGCTACCTCGCCTCGCCAGCCGCTGACGGCTCGCCCGGACCTCTGGCGCTGCAGACGCCCGGCTCGCTCTACACCGGCCTCGTGCACCGCAGCCCTATGGAGCAGCTCACGTGCCTCAAGCGCACGCTGCGCTCGCCCGCCGCCCCCGCTGCGCCTATCGCTCCCGCCGCCACCGCGCCCGAGTCACCACTGGGCGTGCCCGCGCAGCCTGGGCGCGGAGCGCTGGACGCGGTGGGCACGGCGCGAAGGGCGCGCGTGCGTGCGCCGCGGCCGCGCACCGACCTGGGCACGGTGGGCGCGACGCCGGCCGCGCGGCCCCCGCAGTCCCCCGCGCAGGCGTCACCGTCGCCGCTGGGCACTCTCAGCACCTTTCTCTTCGGTCGGAAGGGTGGTCTACTGTGAGAGTGCGCGTGCGAGAGTGAACGGACTGTCGTTAGGTCGCAGCTCGCGCGGCCAGGTCGCATGCGAGGCGAGCCGCGTCGATTGTAGCGATCCGATCGATTCCGAGGCGGAGCCTTATTGATTTTGTTAATTGTGATTTAGATCTAGATAATCATTTTTTTACGAAAGCAGCGTAAAAAATTAGAGGACATTTGTCAGACTAGACGATTTTATATTTTATAAAATTTTATATTTTCGATCACATATCCGTTTGTTTTTTTATAGGTTTGACCTTGTTTGTTTTGTAGTCAATTATTGTTTTTAGAAAATTGCATTTGCATACGGACTGTATAATCGTGAATCTGATTAGATCTTTTTACTACTTGCAATTATTGGAATTTAAAAATTTTAACATAGTGGCTTAAATTTCTCTCACACATTCCTTTGAAATCATTAGTATTAATTCAATATATTATGTACTTCAATGCGAAGAGAGAAGTTGTAAAATCAAATTAACACTTTGGAACAATATCAAGTTGAATAATCACCATTGCTAATAAATGAACAAATATGCAAAACAAAACTAACCATCACATTTAATCATTGGTATACTATAAGAGAAGTTTTTCTATGATAGAATTTTTATATAACAATTGACCTTTAAGTATTATTAGGTGAAATTAATTTTTATCTTTTTATTTAATTTATCTTGTGAGTCAATAATTTCACCAAATTGTTTTGTATAATTATTTAATTTTTTGACATTTACAATATATAATTACTTATTATATCACTTACGGAAGAATCATAAGTGTATCATGATATCATTGTAAATAATAAGATTTCCATTAATTTAGAAGAGTACAAATTATTTATGTTACTGTAAATTTACAAAAAATAGTAATTAATATTGATAAAAACTTAGATGATCCGATTAATTTCAAATCTAATTCGGCCTTTTTGTTTAATTTTTAATAAAAACTTTGGCAAGCAGTTTATAATAATATAATTTTTTGTTTGGTTCTTATGTAAACTTTGTTACTACTTTGTTACTCAGGGTCTATATATAAAATGGTGCATGCCATAGCTTAAGAAGTCGTTAAACTTGGTTAATTAGAAAATAGTCACAGAACTTTTGTTCAGTCCCTTATTTGTACTTTTGATAGCTTTATTATTTATTTATGTTTAAGTGAAATCGGGAAGGAGAAGATTACATCTATTATAATTATAACAAATGCTAATAAATAGTAATTATAATTATCTAGGTTTCCTAGTACTTTAATAAAAATTATACAACATTCATCCCCTTTGTGCAGTTTACTTCTCCAACCTGTTGGTGCTAGATATGTCAGTAAGGTTTCATTTGATGTGTGATTTTAGATAGTCACACGCATTTAGCTCTAATTTAAGAGTCAGTAGGGAATTAGGTTATTTTTAATTTGTGTTAACGCTTCAGCAAATAGTGTTGCAATTAAAAAATGTTTATGGAGATGGAGTAATCTAGGTCAGGCAGGCTGTGAGGTGTATGTTGTTTTCGATTGTGTTAAATTCCGATTTTCTACTACACTGTGGATTCGGCACAAATTTGTACAGTGTAGAAATATCATGTTGAGAATTGACGATAACAATATGATAGAAATAATTGTATGATAATAGAAATATAAATTATTCCAATTTATGAGTGTTTTATTTTTTTTATACATATATTGGTATTGTTTCAATAGTTTCTATCTTACTAGATATTCTCTTCATCTTGATCTTCTAATTCTTCAATGGAGATGAAGAAGACTTCTTATTTTTATTTATTAAAAAAATGGCTGAACCTGAAGCAATACCTGATGAAAGTTATATAAGTGTAACTTAGTTGAATTTTCTAATTTTTTCTTTAGTCATGATAAACAATACTTAGATGTTCCGATAGTAATAGATACGAAATAAAAAGCATACTAAATGATGAAGACGTCATGTAACCAGCTGATGAAAGAATTTTAAGTACAAACGCTCTCGGAAAATAAAAAAATCTTTAATGTTCATGCACGGAATATGACGTTTTTTATTTTATTTCGAGATATGTTCCTCTATTTTAATTTTTTTGTAACTTAGCAATCTATATTATACATAGATTGCTAATGAAGTAATATGTGCATAATATGTACAATTTTGCTAAGTGTCAATTCACAGGTGTAACATGAAAGCGCCGCGCCTGCTAAAAATAATATACTTAATTTTTCAAAATAAGTATATCTTCCAAAAAATCAGAAGAAATATATAAAATAGCTTATAGATAGCCATATTCAATTTAAATTTAATTAAGATATCTTTAATAGATACAGCGGAAATAAACTTTAACGTGAAGGGTTACCCCCCATAAACACCTACTCTGAGGCATAGAGACAAAAATAATGTTTTGCTATATCAAATGAAAAAACAATCCATCATATTAAAGTAATTAATTAGAAGCCAGTGCAGTTATCCATGCGTATCGAGCTAGATCCTTTATACATAATATTGATTGATCGATCATTTATCGATTGATTATTTTATACGGATTGGTAATGATAATACACTATTGGGAAGCGTGTTATATTATCGTGGGTATTTTATTATTTAACGTATGTTAGTCTGTCTAGATCTTATCCACGTGTATATCACAGTAATCTCAATAGTAAATAAAAAACGTTATTAGTGTTAGTGTTTATTGTCTGTTACAGTAAAATAAATCAGCTTCACGCTGTATCCCGCATACAGCAGGATAGGCAAAAAGAAATAGGCCTAGTGTTAAGACCCACTTTCTGCCGAATTCTGGAGGCATTGCATATTGAGTGGCAGATTTCAACGGCGCCCTTTGTCTCGACACCAGAAGAAGAAATAATAATTCATTCCCTCGAATGGGCATCGAACCCATAATCGTCGTGTTACAGTCACGCATTGGGGCACAAATGACCTCCTTTATTGAGAATTGTAGGATAATTACACAAGTTGTCATAGCAACCCGAAAAATATATACAAACTATGACAACGAGTCATCACGTTCTTTTTGCATTTAAAATAAAATATATACAACAAGATAAAATTAAATATGACTGAACAAATGAAATTTGTAGTTAAAGAATTAAACGTCGCGCTGGGAAGAAATTATGATTTGATAAAGTTTGACTCCTTGAATGAGAAACAATTGTTGCAAGTGCTCGTCGACTTGCTAGCGAACTTCAATGCTGGAGAAAAGGTAAGTTTTCAAATAGATATACTTAACAGATATAAATAATATTCGCATACTTCATCTATCTCTGATTATTTTTAATAATATTAACAAAATGTACCTTCCTCACTTATCAATAGGTACATGAGTCATCATGGACATCGGCGGCCATTTCGTTATATTTCCTCTTTTACATAATAAAAATGTTTTTTAAGTATATTATATACATCTACATATTACTTTCTTATTGAAGGCGGCTAAAACATATTTTGTTTTCAATTAGCTTAACATAAGTGAGGATGATCCAGAGACTGTCACCGTGCGCTTGCTAGAAATGCTAGGAAGCGTCAAATATCGACCTCCAGGCGGTGTGGAACCGGCGGTTTTCAGATCAAAACTCTTGGCGGGTGACTCGATGACAATTCAGCATGTTTTATTCTGGCTTTTATCGAATAAAGAGCAAGTTAAGAATACTGCATATCTTGCGAAGTAAGTTGTCCTATAGATAGCTATTTTTAGCACAATCAATATTTTTAGAGAGAGAGATAGAGAAGGATTAATAAAATTGTTAATTGAAATGCAGTTGTGTACCGACTAAAATATTACGATTTTGATATTATTAAAAACTTACCTTATTACCTTAAGCATTTTATGAAAGGTACATTATATATTACTGGTACCTTTGCTATCCTAACAGAGATAGATAAAGGACCTTATATTCTTTATGATAATTTTGTAATACACTTGCAAATAAAAATAAATCAGCTTCACGCTGTATCCCGCACACAGCCGGGTAGGCAGAGGGAATTTAGTGTTAAGACACTCCGTTCCCTACTTTCCGCCGAATTCTGGAGGCATTGCGTGTCAAGTGGCGGAACACAACGCCGCGATTTGCCTTGACACAAAAGCGAAGAAATAAAAATATAAATATTTTATTTCCTCGAGTGGGAATCGAACCCACAGCCAGTCAATTTTACATTCGCACTTTGTGCCCCTACGCCACGAATGGCCTCGTAATTATCATCGTCGAACACACTTGTAAATTAATAATTATCTATATCACATCACAGATATTTAAAAATCCCTGATATACCTGCCGACGTAGCACGGAACAGTACTGTTCAAGATTTGTTAGATTTATATCAAAATCTTATAAATGAATTCAAGGATGTTCACAAAAGAACGAGAATATTGCAAAAAGAAAATGCTACAGAAATTATTAATGACATAAAAGAAATGGCCGTTGAAAGAGACATAGGTAATGTTAATTTTATATTATTGACTACTAATGTCATGACAATTTTTTTAAAATTTTTTTTTTAAATAGTAAAATGTAAAATATGATATGACTTTTTAAATTTTTTCCAAAGGCATCGATTTTCATTTTATATTTAAGTTGCATACATTTTATATATATATATTTTAATATTATTTATACATATAGTAAAAGTATATTCTCCAAAAATGTTTTACTAATCTCAAAAGTGACAAAAATGGAAGCTTATGACTGTAGCCATAATGTTAAATATTCGTTACTTTAAACTCTCGCTAAGTTAATTAAAGTAGAGTGCGAGTGCTATATATATATATGAATATTATACAATGCCTCTTAATGTAGGTAGTTTATAATGCAGTGCGAGCAAAATCCCAACACTGTTATTACGGCAAAGTAGGAACTTACAGTTTCATTGGAGAATTTATAGCAAAACAGGAAAATCCAAAGTTAAACACAAAATGTGTCTTAAATATTTTGTAAAAGTGGAGAACCAGACTAGATGTGTAATTTTTTTATTTGATATATTTTAAAAAGTCTATATAAACATGTAGTTATGCACACAAAGTGTTTATATTATAGCTTTATTAAAAATCGTTTTAGTTATTAAGAGACTGGAGAATGTACAAGTTCACTTAGTCGATGTGAGAGATAAGGAAGATCTACTGAACGTGAGTAAACTTTTGCGGGTACAGCAAGATAGAGCAAAGGAGTTGGAGAGTCAGGTACTAGGCACATGTTTTTATTAATTAACTAAATAATAATAATATAGTAAAATATAAAAACTAATAATATAGCGACTATACAAAAATTACTTTATGCCTCGATTCATTGAATCCTTATACTCTTTATTATACTAGTCTAATTAATATTTAAAATTTCCAGTACAATTTGCAACAATCCCAACTAAAGACAGCATTAGAGCAGCTGAAACGATATCTAAACGTCATACATGGCCAGAGCGCTACTCCCAAGAGCGTTTCCGACGTTATTAAACATTTACAAGAGGAAATACAGGTTATTATGTTTATTGAGTACCTGCTCTTTTAGCACATTATTTTATATGATTATACATTTATTACGATTATTATAAAGGTAATTAGGGTAGGCAAAGGGAACCTAGAGCTAAGACACTCCGTTCCCCACTTTGTGCCGAATTTATTAGCTTGGAAACAGAGCGAAGAAATGAAAATATTGATAAGCAATAATTCATTCCCACGAGTGTGAATCGAACCCATAAACGTCACGTTACAGTCACACGCTTGTGCCTCTAAGCCACGTCTGTCTCATTGTTATTTTTAATTAAAGTATATTTTTGTTTGTGTTTCAGTTAAACAGCTATTTGAAGAAAGAAAAACTGCCACAAGAAAGTTCAAGCTTACAGAAGGAATTAAATATAATGCAATCTATTGCCACGGAGCAGCATCCAACTCGATCAGATCTAATTACAGCACAAGACAAGGTATTTATCGCCAAAACCCTTAAATTCTGCAATATCTCAGTTTGAATAATAGAAACCATTTACGTAACAATCGATAAGGCACTAAAGAATTTAGTACTTTACCCGCGGCTTCATTTGGCCGTCGGAACTCTCGAATACTTTTTACATTCCTAAACTTGCTGCCCCTCTTTTACGGGACGAAGTTTAAATTACTTTGAACAGTTAACTTAATACTGATGAAAACCTCTAGCGAATACGCTACGAAGTATGGATCGATTTCGGCCGTTATTTATGGTTAAGTATACAAAAAAAATCTCTCTTTTTGGGTCATGGTTTCCCATAAATAATAAATACACTAATGTCACAATTAAATGCCAGATCTAAAATGAATGGAAGTATGCCATATTTGTTTATTTATTAATTATGTAAAAATATTAATATTGTAATAAGTTCAGTTGCGAAAAATAACGTTTGGTTATATTGTATTGTAGCGTAGATGAAGTAGTTATTTTAAGTTGGAACTTTCCTCTTACCCTGCGGGATAAAGTACATAATAGTATATGCGGGAAAAGTGTAAAACAAAAACTAGCATAAAATTTGTTTTTTGCTTCGCTTACCTTTTACCTCGAACACAATGAATATAATACTAATACTTGTGTCGTAAATTTTACCTCTACCTACTAATCTAAACGTTTATCTTAGGATATTATCGATTATTTCCTATTTGAAATATTAATCAATTTTATATTAAAATTAGATTTGTGTCTTAGTTTAAAAATATTTTATCGGATAAGTTGTTCTAAATTTATTAGTTCTGTGTTGCATGTGTGGCTATTCAACTTTCATAACATAACTCTACATTACACCGAAGTTAATCACGATTAACGATTGATCTTAGAGCGTGAGAGCTGTGAGAGATTGATTAAAATTAAATCAGTTTCACACTGTATCCCGCACACAGCAGGGTAGGCAGAGAGAACTTAGTGTTAGGACACTCCATTTTGGTTCTGATTCGCGGAACTCAACGCCGCGCTTTGCCTGGACATCAGAGCGAAACATCAACCAGAAGAGAGAGAGAGAGAGAGAGAACCACAATCAGAGAGAATCCTCAACCTTTTGCGTTTACAATTACATTTTACGCCTCCTCAGCCCCCACCGGGCTCGTTAGATATCGATTATTATGATTATTAGAGATTGATTGACATTTTAGATTAGTACTGTAAACAATGAAATAGAACAGCTCGTTCAGCGTCGTCTCGCTGCATCAGACCCGCAAGAGGACAAGCTGGCACCCTTCCGCCAGCAAGCGGCGGTTATTAGACGCAACAAGGAAGCGAGCGCCACGCGCGTCCACGAGCTCACTGACACGCTGAAAGACCACGAAGCCACCCTGGCTGATTTGCGATCGCAGGTCATTTAACTTCTTCTTTATCTATTCTGTGAAATGTGTCATTTCTGTGTAGTAATTATAAACATGAGACCGTCGTGGCGCAGCGGCACTATGGTGGGACTGTAACGCGACGGTTGTGGGTTCGATTCCTACTCGAGGAAGTGAAATATTTATTTACGATTATATTTCCATTTCTTCGCTCTGGTGTCGAGGCAAAAGCGCGGCGTTGAGTTCTGCCACTCAACACGCAATGCCTCCAGAATTCGGCAGAAAGAGGGGAACGGAGATACACTAGGTTCCCTCTGCCTACCCTGCTGTGTGCGGGATACAGCGTGAAGCTGAAAAAAGAAAATATTAACAAAAAAATATTTTTAGAAGTTATACTTATAATAATATAATTATGTGCATTTTAATATATTTTAAATACACAAACACTATGCGTGTTCATATAATATTATATATTACTAATTTATAGTTTTGTTTTGACGTCTCTTTGTCTTTGAAGCTTGGCTCATTTGAGAGATAAGTCGGTATCGCTATTCGAATTGTATTGGTAGGTACTGTCCCGTTGATAATTCATTTTATTCCTTGTAATCGATAAATGACGTAATTACAATATAATAAAAGTTGTATGATTATCTTAATTATGAAGAATTCACATTCTATTTTTCAATCTTAAAAGTACCTACTTCAAAATGATTTGCCGCAATGCAAGTCTATCGAGATATCAAGACGTTATTTCCATTTCAAGTGAAAGGTCATTATGTCGAAGTGTCGGGAGATTCGGCCCCGATAACTTCTATACTATTTCTTTCCGAATGATGTTGGGCTGAATCTTTGATCCGGATTAGCCATCAAATGATAATGTATCTGTAATCCATTTCTCTTGTGTTTGTTGATTTATGATCTAGAGATGTAATAGTTTTCTACGGAAATTATTTTTAATATTTATCATTAATATTGGAATTATTATATGTTATAATAGGTCAAGCAGCTCCTTGGAGACATGGTGCTTAGAGGGGAAGAATTGAAGAAGTACGTTAACTCTTTGCGTACAAAAAGTACCCTGTACAAGAGGCAGAGAGCCAATCTATCAACTTACAAGGTATATGTTACAATTTTATGGTAAATAAAATGTAATATTTTGGAAAATTGTTTAAATATTATTTTTTTGTTGGATTGAAGGTGGAAGCAGGTATACTGGTAAGATCATTACATATTTTAAATACCAACGACCCTACAGTGGAAATGGCTCTCGTGAATCACAAGAAAATGAAAATTGACGACGAAGATATTATCGAGAAAGTTCAAGATAAGTCTGATGATTTGAAAAAGAAATCTTTACATGATTTATCACAGGTATTTTTAATAATTATACAATATCTTTTAATTTATAGTTTGCGTTTTTTATAATTTTAATGAAATTATTATTTTAGATTGTAGCGCAAACAGCACAAAAATTATCCCAGGTGAGACAAGAAATACAGCCTTTGGCGGATAAGGTGAAGCCTGTAAAAGAAGAATTTCAAGAAATCCAACAACAATACGAACAAAAAAAGAGAATCTATGAAGCTACATCCATTAATATTTCATCACAAATGGAACCACTAAGAAATCGTGTTAAAGAATTGACTGACCAATTGAATAGTAAGGAAGATGAATGGAAAAGTTTAAGGCAAAAAATCACAAAGGCTGAAAGTTTGCAAGAAGTCGTCATGGTTGAAATGAAAAACTCCATGCAATCGCCAAGGAAACCTTCGAAAATGGAAGCATTGAAAAAAAGGGTCGCTGACTTTACAGAAATCGTTAAAAACTTAGAAGAGGTATTTATAATTCAATAAAGTTTCAGCATGTTTTTAATTGATAAAAAAGTTATTTAGCATTAATATGTTGTCCTCTGAATTTAGGCAATAGTCATGTATAAATATTTTTATATAATAGATTAAATAATATTTATATACTGGAATATTTAATATAATATATTTTTATTGTTTAGGAACAAAGAATGATAAGTTCAAGACAAGGTGCGGTGGAGGAGCAGACGCGCTTGTGGCAAAATGCACTGCAGCTATTGCGCTGCAAAATAAAGACGCGCCGCGAACTTGCTGCGAGGCAGGAGCGGGTTCATATCACACAGCATTCACAGATGCTTACACTTTCATAAATACATTTAAAACAGCTAAAACTGCTATGTATTTCTATGGCAATTTTTATTTAAAATAGAAGTATTCATAACTTCGTGTATATGAAGTGTACGTTTTTTTTAAATAAAGGTATATAAAAACAATTATTTTATTATTGAGTAGGTACATTTTAAATGATTTTTGAAAAGAACGTTTTATACCTGTATATATATTTATATTCTATATGTTAATTAATTAATGTTATTTATTTTCGTTATTTCATTTCAAAAACATTGTATTTTTTGCATTTAACAGATTTTATTTTGTTCTATGATGGCGTTGATCTTAAGTTAATTTGCAATGTAGATGAGTTTCCCGTCGAAACTTTAGTCACGTACCATTTCCGAGTGCCACGCTCCGATCAAAACTGAATTAAGTTTCTATTCATATTGGAAATTGCACAATAAAAAATAAACAAGAAACACGGATTGAATGAACATTCACAATTATATCATTTAACTCAAATGTCCTTTTATTTTGTGGCATATTTCTTTAATGACGCTAAATGATGAGTAAAAATAATTGGTTTTCGATTATATCTGATGTAATCGGATATAGCAAGAGTGTATTCTACTGATGCTGCCTTTTGTAACATAGGCCTAGAGTTAAATCAGTATTTACAATCCAGTATCAGCTTTTAGCCATAATGAGAAGCGCTGCCCAATTCATATTCATTATTAAACGTTCACTAAGTAGAGAGTATGTTACGTACAATTTTTTATTTTCATGTTTAGTTTGATTAAAATTAAAAAATTTTAGTAGTAAAATTCACTATAGGAAAGCCTCCTAATTGTACTATAAAGTTCGTTGACATCCGGACAAAGATTATAAGGATTATTATTATTATGATAAGGACGACGGATGATTGAATGACGAATGTGCATATAATCAAAATGCTTCCTTTTTAGTGTTATACAATTATATTATATGTATAAACCTATATAATTACCCTATTTTGTAAACACCCAGAACCAGTCAATATTATTTTTTGTATTTTACCGCGGTACGTCATATATATATATATATATATATATAATCATTTAAAGGTACAGAGCCCCCTGTAGGATTTACACATAAAAATCTATTAGGTTTTCGATTTCGACATTCCGACAACTTCTCAGTGGCTTTTTGTACAAGAAACATTTTTTATACTTAACACCACACCTGATTCCATTCCTTCTCTATGCCCAAAGTAATTTTGATAAAAGTTAATCGTTTATTCTCTATGTAGATCACCTATGTATACATTATTAAAATTGCCTTCGGAGTGACATATTGTTTTATGTATATATGAATGTATATTATTCTTGTGGGAAATCTTTTAACATAAAATAAGTAGCTGTTTCTTTATTCTACGCTGCTTAGTCATTGCAAGCATTTTTTTGATAGGGAGTTTATATAAATTTTACCAAATGTTATAACAATAAAAATGTATGTGGAAAGTAGTGAGTAGGTAGGTACTTAATAATTAATGTTATTACAAATAACCATAGGGGTCGTCTCGTTTACAGTTTCTCTTGTGCGTTTGTGGAGGGGCCCACGTTTAATCACGATTCGGGGTATGAAATATTTAATATTTTTTTCCCTTTCTCTGGTAACGAGGCAAAGTGCGGCGTTAACTTCCGCCACTCAACATGCAGGTTCTCAAGAATTTGGCTGAAAGTGGAAAACGGATTGTCTTAACATTAGGTTTCCTCCTGCTATGAGTGGGATACAACGGGAAGCTAAAAAAACGATACAACAATTTTAAAATTACATTAACGATTTATTTTTTACCACGCTGCATGCCGCCTATAAGTGTTAAGTTACTATAGGTACTCAGTTCCCATTAAGATATTTGTTCCCCATTTTTGCCGAATTCAGAAAATGAAAACATTAAAAATTACATTTCCTCGAGTGCGAATCGAATCCACAACCTGTCGCGTTTAAAGGCACACGCTTGAGGATCTAAGCCATTAATGGCCTCGATAAAATATTTTCGCAAATAATTAATCATCTATGAAATAGTAATCCTAATGTCATTAGGAGTAAAGTGTTTATATATCTAATTATAATGTATCTATAATAAATCAGCTTTTTACAATTTGGCTTTGTATGGATTTAGATTAAACTAGATTAGTTACAGCTAGGTAGGTATAATATTATCATTAAAATTAACCCTTTTATATCTGCTTTTAGTATTTTTACTACTTTAGGTAGTATTTGCAGAGATTACATTGCTTACGTGTGACCAGTCGACCATAAATGTCACTTGTCGTTATTAAAATTGTGTATAAACATAAACCATTATT
The DNA here is from genome assembly GCA_016802625.1 of Heliconius numata. Taxonomy (NCBI): domain Eukaryota; kingdom Metazoa; phylum Arthropoda; class Insecta; order Lepidoptera; family Nymphalidae; genus Heliconius; species Heliconius numata. The sequence continues at coordinate 4,541,082 of JAEBDU010000001.1, read as the reverse complement.
GATGTGAAACTTTTTAAAGAAAAAACTTCCTTTGTCTGGCTTTTACGAACTTACTCTACATGCTATACAACTACATGAATATAAAGTAAGATAGAGTGCTCTGATAATAGAATTAAAATTTTATCTAAGCTCATAATATTCTTCTTTGTTGTAGAATAGTTAGCTGAAGCTGGAGAGCTTCACGCTGTGTTCCGCATTTAGCAGGGTAGACATAAGGAATGTTGTTAATAACTCCTTCCCAATTGAGTGGCGGAAATCAACGCCTTGGTTTTTAGTACCAAAGCGAAAAAATAATTGATTCCCTTGAGTGGGAATGAACCCACAGTCGTCGTGTTCTGGTCACTCACTTGTGCCCCTGCGCTTCGACGGCCTCTATTTAACATTTGATTATATTTAGATAACTTTTTAATGCAAAAGTTCAATAGAATCAACAATTTTGTTTAAGTCGCTTAATTTAAGTTGCAATATAAATGTACCTATATTTATTTCGTGGAAATTTTCTTACTGAAAATTAACAAATGTGTCTGATTTGACTTGGTAAATTGTGAGTGCCTGGATCCTATTAATTTAGTAATAGCCGTCACCGTCGTTACACAGAACATCTGCTACTCTAATTGCTTGACTTGTCAAACAATATTACTAACCCGGGAGCAACAGTTTGCCGTGATTGGTGAGCAACCCGCAGAACGTCATCAATCACGCATTCGGGCAACTTGCGCCGTGATAAGGCTTGCTCGTAGCATCAGTAAGGCTATTTTGATAAATGGAAACGTATAAAGATGCTCGCAAGACGCAGCATGACGTCACATACTTATCCTCCTTTAATGCTTAATGTTGATTCTTTTTCTCGAGCTACCTATTTTTTATATACTATGCTCATAACTAAAAACGTTGGTGTGACTCATTCCGTGAAAAATACAAAACTAAAAGCCATTCTAAATTCCAATTAAAATTCTAAAAGGGAATAAAGTCATTCAGAGGGGGGTCAGTTACTTTTTGAAAGCTTCCGATATATGCAATTATGTACTTAATTTTACAATATATTTAGTATATTATTAAATAACTATTTTTATATCTTAGACTCCGGGGCTATTCTTTTGACATGTTGCCTAAGCCAATCTTCGCAAAAGAATAATAATTATCATTTAACTATTAATGTGAAAAACAACACTAATATTATAATGTGGCACTTCATTGTTAAAAAAAATGATAACCTATTCATTTACTTAAACTTACTTTATGTATATGTAATTGTTGAGATAGATATATTATTTTGAACCTGAAAGAGAAAACAATCCCGATAATATAATCTTTGTATCCGTGAGAAATAGTTGCGTAAAAGTTTGTATTGTAACATTAATTAAATATTGTGCAAGTACATTCTCCACTATCGTGACATTATTATTTTTGCATCCAAAACATTGCTTTTAATGGTTTCCATGAAAGCACAGTGTTAAATCTATTGGAGTCAACATATTTTATCAATTTCAGTTAACTAAAACTTCGTTCAACCCATGCAAAATTAATAAAGGCAATAAAGTAGAAATTCAATAACTTTTTTTATTTGCAAACTTTGAATTATCAATTAAATTCCTTAACTAATTTTTAATTAATTGCATTGTATGCATTTCATTCCCAAGGCGCATTATCATAAAATAAATCATTAATTTGATAATAAACTATAACTATAACTCTTTCACAACTTTTTAAATAAATAAATACAATACTACAATAATATTGTATATACATACAATACTAGAACTTTTTAATGATACAGAACATTCTCGAACGCTTTTTGGGATCCTATTGTAAAAGCATATATGAAAGGAAGGAAGGAAAGGAAGATAAGAGCTTAGTAACGGAGTTGTTGAAGATGGAACGCAAGTGGAAAAAAAGGTAAAAGGACGCCACCCTAAGTAACATCCAAATTAAGACGACAGGCGTATGAACTATGAATGTGTGTCATTAATACGAATACTTATTATAATAATTTGAGTGAAGTATGTATTCGTATTCGCAATAAGCTCGCCGTCGTCGACTTCCAGAAATATCGATTATAAAGTGGAAGATTTATACACGTGCTAAAACGATTTATTTAACTATTATCTTTTTCCTAGGTCATATGTTAATTGAATAAAGATATCTAAATGCGAGTTATCCGAGTCGATAAAGTAGTGTTTGCAGCGCTATTGCGGTCACCCATTAGTTAATGGAAGTCTCGACGTGCTAATGGTGGCAAAGGACAGTACTTTGTGAGCGTGCCTGACTTAGCTTGCTCTAACAATTCTGTTTGACTGTCTCAAACTTTATTAACAGATGATTATTTTATGTCTTCTCTCATGTTTCAAGCAGGATACCATTTAATATAAATTAAAGAAAATTGTATGGAAAGGAGTATGTAAATTTGCATGTTGTACATATAGTTTACAAGGTCTTATGGAGAAGATAGGAGAAAGTTAAAATTTTTGTATACGCAAGGACTACTTCGCTATAATAAATGATTTGTTCCCCCGAATGGGAATTAAACTCACAACCGTATATTATTACAACGCTCATATTTTTAATATTATTATAATTGTATTTATTTAACCGTACATAACATGTACGTAATGTGTTTTGTTCTTAATTTGTACGTCATATGTGATAAAAACGGGTAGTACCCGACTATAATAAGCAAATATCCATAATTATAAATTTATAGAATTATGAGAAAAGAACTAAAGGAGAATATAACGAATTAATGTAGAATGGGACCTATGAAATCTGAACAGATCAAATGGGACTTAAAGTAACAGATATGAATTCTCACATTTTTTGGGTGAATATTTAAAGTGGGGATGAAGATTAGGTGAAAGATTGAAGTGTCTTAATGGTAACGAAGTGTCTTAACACTAGCTTCCCTCTTCCTATCCTTTGCTCTGCTATGTGCGGAATGTGGAATGAAGCTAAAAACATCCAGAAATAACGTGGTCTCAAGTGTCAAATCTTAGGTTAAGAAATAAATTCAAAATTAACATTTAAAGTTGAGTCATATTTTAGAGAACATTTGAGTTTTGATACTTTTCGCCTTCATATCTCAGTACATACAGGTTCATAATAAGTGAGGTAGACCTCGCTTATTACTTTACTATTATACAGTAATTATCTACTAGGTAACCCAAAACAAATTATGAATGGAATTCAATCTCGAACTCCAACTTTTGATCTCTATGTTTTAACGGCCTGTCCACGGAGGATATCCATGGAGCGAGTAATACAGCCATATGTACGAGGTGTGTTCAAAAAGTAAGGTGACTTTTCAAATTTGGCGGGCAACGTACTTTCGATTATCGATTTTTTTATTTTGTTATGTTGGTACACTCTTCCCGAACATCTGTACCAAGTTTCAAGTGTATAGCATTTTTTGTTTGGTTGGGAGAGGCGTAAAGGTTATAAGTGTTTTGCGTGCTCGGCGATTTCTTGCTATCGAAAAATATGGATCAAAGGATTTGCATCTAATTTTGTGTAAAAAATAAAATAAAGTGCTCCGAAACACTTAAAATGTTGACAGTGGCATACGGTGAAACTGTTCTGAGTAAAAAAAATGTTTACAAGTGGTACAAACTCTTCCAAGATGGCCGGGAAGATGCCAATGACGAGCCTCG